>CM070036.1:97181004-97200277 GCA_036250615.1 Ptychadena robeensis | reverse complement strand
TAAAGAGGATGATGTGGTCAAAATACTCATTTGCCTAATAATTCTGCACTCCCTGTGTAAGAATGCTTACAAGATTAAGAAGGTTGAAATTTGTACAACATTAAAAAAACTCATTATGAATCAACTTTAGCTACCATAGTAGTATTCCTGAGTGTGGCTCGGAGGAGAATCGAATTACCAATGTCTGTAACCCTAAGCTACACTGGAGTGCTTACCTTCTCATCAGCAGTAGTAACATTGTTGATAACATTTGTTTTGCTAAGGTACGAAGAAAAGGGTCTCCAAACCAACGTTCTCATTGTAATTTAAAGGAATCCTGACAATCCTGACACTAACAAGAGCAACTTGTTCTTTTGAGTCCTTTTTGATGACATTAACTATTAAATCTGTTAAAACTTCATTTTATTTGCAGTATGTGCAATAAGAGGCAGCTTGCAACTTTGACTGCTTGGTTGTCAACATGTGTCAAAGAATCAGCAGGGGCAACATGTGTGACATTAATGACATATAAATAAATGAATTTTTCAACAAAGTCTGCCTAGGATGCTCTGATAATCGCTACAGAAACTTAAGGGCCCCATATAGAACCCAGGTTCACATTAGATTACAGTATAATCAGTTTAATTTTGATTTTCGTAAAGTAAAATTTTCACAATGAGACAAATAAATACAAAATCACAAATAAACTACCTGAGGGACATCTAAAGTACTCGACCCTATCTGTCAGGACTGAAGACTGAATAACTGAGTAAAGCTATCTATACACACATCAATTCATGCTCAATCGATTTTCAATTCAGCCAATTTCCTGAAGAGACGTTATTAAATGCAAGTCTTCCAACTATAGTTTAAATTTTTTGGGGGTCAAAATATAGCTGTTACATCATAGTTTCTCATTGATTATTTTATCAATAAATAATAATAAGATCATTATACCACACACAGTCAGTACAGAAAGTATTCAAACCCCTTTTTCACTCTTTGTTATATTGCAGCCATTTACTAAAATCTTTACAAAAATTCTCATGAATGTACATACAGCACCCCATATTGACAGAAAAACACAGACTTGTAGAAATTTTTGCAGATTTATTAAAAAAGAAAAACATCACATGGTCACATGGTCCTAAGTATTCAGACCCTTTGCTATGACACTCATATATTTAACTCAGGTGCGGTCCATTTCTTCAGATCATCCTTGAGATGGTTCTACACCTTCATTTGAGTCCAGCTGTGTTTGATTATACTGTTTGTATGGACTGTGTTTGATTATACTTCCTAATGCTGGCCGTCTGGCCAAAGTGAGCTATTGGGGCAGAAGAGCCTTGGTGAGAGAGGTAAAGTAGAACCTAAAGATCACTGTGGCTAAACTCCAGAGATGCAGTCGGGAAATGGGAGAAAGTTGTAGAAAGTCAACCATCACTGCAGCCCTTCACCAGTTGGGGCTTTTTGGCAGAGTGACTCAAAGGAAGCCTCTCCTCAGTTTAAGACATATGAAAGCCTGCATGGAGTTTGCAAAAAAAAAAAAAACCACCTAAATGACTCCATGATGGTGAGAAATAAGATTGTCTGGTCCAAGATAGAACTTTTTGGCCTTAGTTCTAAGCGGTATGTGTGGGAAAAAAACAGGCGCTGCTTATCACCTGTCCAATACAGTCCCAACAGTGAAGCATGGTGGTGCCAGCATCATGCTGTGGAGGTGTTTTTCAGCTGCAGGGACAGGACGACTGGTTGCAATCGAGGGAAGATGCAGTCAAGTACAGGGATATCCTGGCTGAAAACCTTCTTCAGAGTGCTCAGGACCTTAGAATGGGCTAAAGGTTTACCTTCCACAAGACAATGACCCTAAGCACACAATAAGAAGCTAAAATAACATATGAGTGGCTTCACAACAACTCCGTGACTGTTCTTGAATGGCCCAGCCAGAGACCTGACTTAAATCCAACTAAGGATCCCTGGAGAAACCTAAAAATGGCTGTCCACCAACGTTTACCATACAACCTGACAGAACTGGAAAGGATCTGCAAGGAGGAATGGCAGAGGATCCCTAAATCCAGGGGTGAAAAACTTTTCCAAAAAGACTCATGCCTGTATTAGATCAAAAGATGCTTCTACTAAATACTGAGCAAAGGGTCTGAATACTTAGGACCATGTGATATTTCAGTTTACCTTTTTTAATAAACCTGCAAAAATGTCTACAATTCTGTGTTTTTGTGTAAATATGGGGTGCTGTGTGTACATTCATGAGGGAAAAAAGAACTTAAAAGATTTCAACAAATGGCTGCAATATAACAAAGACCGAAACATTTAAGGGGGTCTGAATTCTTTCTGTACCCACTGTATGTACCACAATATTTCAGTAACATCTTTGAACTTCAGTCAGTCTATATGTAGGACATTTAACCTTCTCTTAAACTTTTAGTTAGACACCTTATCTGACAAAAAGATGGTTAATCGCCTATCAAGTCACAAATGTAATCATTCACATTGATGGTTCTCTGCCAAATGAAACACTTAAAAATGTAGGCTAAAAATGGAAAAGCTTAAGTTACACATTCTTGTACAATGAATGGCACTCTGGCCAAAACACATTAGTTAAATGCACAGGAGAGCATCTGTAAAAATGTGTTTTCTATGACTAAATATGATAATTAATGGAAAACTCCAATCACAAATCATTAGGCAGAAGACTTTGCAAGGAAACAGTATTCCAAATGTGGGTCTCACACTGAGATACCATTTTAGTATAGAGGACATTTAAATACCGGTTGTTATTAGAAACAAAATTCTTAGAAAGCCTGTGTGTGCAATGTTAATCTCTGCTCTACTTTGTCTAGGTAAATCCAAACATCATGAAGCCAATTGCAACCTGGTGCTCCCTTTTATATATTTTGATAATTATACCAAATAAGAATTTAAAAATACTCCAAAAATATATAGGCATGGTATGTATATTAGACACATCCATGCTGCAAAATGTTGTTTCAAAAGAGCCAAAAGTGACCATTTCATGTAATGCACAGAAAGTTTTATACACATTTTGCGTTCTGCAAATGTGGTTTATACATTTGCAAAGTTGAACCTGGCTTTTGAAACGATAACTAATGTTGTTTCTATTGTTTTAACTCACTTCTACTGATGCAGATGGATTTGGCTACATATCAGCTACTAGTAGCCCTGACAAATAGGAAAAAATAATAATTGTATAATATCTGCTTGATACATCCAATTGATTTTGACTTTACTTTACTCTAGAGAAGCCAGTATATGAATATTGCCGATTGGCTATGCATAAATACATTGATCAAAAAACACTTACATAAGACATCCTAGATCTGAATTCATGAAATATTCATATTAAATACTTTGTTCTTTACATAAGTGAATGTGCTGACAACAAAATCACAAACAAATTATCAATGAAAATTATATTTACCAACCCATAGAGAGTCTGGATTCTGAGTCACACTCAAAATGAAAGAAAAAAAACACTACAGTCTGATGGCTCGAACATTAAAACAAGTCAAAATGAGGCTCAGTAGTGTGTGTGGCCTCCACATGCCTGTATGACCTCCTTACAACGGCTGCTCCTGATGAGGTGGTGGATAGTCTCCTGAGGGATCTCCTCCCACACCACATGATATTTAGAATTGTCTTACATTAGGAGGAACCCAGGGCCAACTACACCAGCAAATGGTCTCACAAGGGGTCTGAGGATCTCATCTTGGTACCTAATGGCAGTCATGCTATCTCTGGCGAGTACATGGAGGGCTGTGCAGCCCCCCAAAGAAATGCCTTACTACACGATTACTGACCCACTGCCA
Source organism: Ptychadena robeensis (assembly GCA_036250615.1). Lineage (NCBI taxonomy): Eukaryota > Metazoa > Chordata > Amphibia > Anura > Ptychadenidae > Ptychadena > Ptychadena robeensis. Next base: position 97,196,453 of record CM070036.1, on the reverse strand, counting down.
AACTGGTCATGCTGGAGGATGTTGCAGGCAGCAGATGTGTGGGAGGAGATCCCTCAGGAGACCATCTGCCACCTCATCAGGAGCATGCTCAGGCATTGTAGGGAGGTCATGCAAGCTCATGAAGGCCACACACACTACTAAGCCTCATTTTGAATTGTTTTAAGGACATTACATCAATGTTGGATCAGCCTGTAGTGTTTTTTCCCACTTAAAGTTTGAGTGTGACTCCAAATACAGACCTCCATGGGTTGATAAATGTGATTCCCATTGATAATGTTTGTGTGATTTTGTTGTCAACACATGCAACTATGTAAAGAACAAAGTATTTAATTCTTTATTTTAAAGAATATTTAATTTATTCAGATCCAGTGTGTATTTTTGTGTTCCCTTTATCTTTTTGAGCAGTGTAGATTGAAACTTCAATGAGAAAAAAGCCTTGCTAAAACATCTTGCCAGCGTATACACTGCTTTCACTGATGTAGTAAAATGATTTGCTACGACTATGAAAATTAACTGCTACAGCAGGAAAAAACCCTCTACCATTATTTTAATTTACCTAAACTACAGTTAGGTCTGCTGTAGTAAAATAAGTGTTATATCGTTCTACAGTGCCAACAGCAAGATCTGCGATATGAGCCTAATTATCAGCCAGAAACAAGTGTTCTTACAGGGCTCAATCATGTGTGATATCATAAGTGAGATCTTGATAGCTGCTCCCCTAGGATACATGGAAAGTGATTAAATAATTGTAGAGATAAGTTGAAGTATATTTCTTTAAGACCATAAGCCTTTCCAGAACAGCTGTTTCATTTTCTGTATTTCTGAGAATCAATGTTAAAATGTAAACAGTTTTATATCCCAGTCTATGAGTGGCTGTCCAACAAATGAACAGTTTAAAGAACTCCTCCAAACGCTGATCTGTATACACAGAACACCAGCAATTTATAGAGGGTTAGTACCAGCAAATGCAGATGATTTTTAGGAAATGCTGTTGCCATAATTCAAGGTCAATTACACAGAGTGGCGAACCTTGGCATGTGCAGACCCATGTTAATGTGATCATCGATTCAGCTTTGTCCTCCTACACCAGTATTAAAAAAAAACATTTAACGTGGCAAAAGTACACCAGTGATTTTGAATGTGTTAGCACTAAATGCGTCCATATACCAAATTGGGACTAGGCATACATTGTTAGTAGAACATTCATGAGGGGCTTCAGGAAAGATAGATCAGATTTGCCACAGCTACCATGTGCCAAAAATATATGGTATGTGGGCCAAATTTGGCACCTATGCAATTGTTGTTTCCAAGTTCTTCTGTCTCACTACATTCTTTAGTTAAGGTTGCTTTGAGGCTTAGCTGAGAGGAACAAGGTGGCTACAAAAGGGTTCTTGTTGGAAGGCCCCTTTCCTTGATGACATCAAAACTGGCTTAAAGATTTTTTTCTATAGAAATTCTTTTTACTTGCTGCTTTTTCTTATTAACCTCCCTAGCGGTCATGCCAAACTTAGTTTGAGCAAAGATCGCATGACCGCTCCATATCCCCAGAATGCTGCGGCGAGAATCGCCGCAGCATTCTGGGGGTATGAAGCATTTCCGGGGCTGCCCCTTCGGCGCCATGGTGATGCCAAAGGGGTGCGCCATAGACTGCCATTTCAATGGAAGGGCGTCAGTCTCCCAGTACACTTGATGCCGGTGACTTAGCGCAGAGTACAATGAACTCTGCTGCGGTGCCTGTACCGTGCTGTGCAGACCGCTAGAAGGGGGGGGGGGGTTGTAAGGGGTGCTGATTCCCCCTTTAGTTAGTAAGCTTATAAGTATTTTGTAGAACTGCTACTAAGCAATATGAAAATTTGGTATTTTTATTTAATTCTCTCATTTCTATAGGCACAAATTTTTGTCCCCAACATTAAATTAAAAGAGGGTGAACACAGAGTCACTCCATGCCTCAATTTTAACCACAGCTCATGGAAAAACCCCTTACTTTCCTTTTTCTGTTGAAAAATGCAGCAAGATTAAATGACTAACAGTTCTCATTTACTGTGCCTATCTGTTTCTTCACTGGAAAATGTACAGGATTGTGCAAGGAAGGCAGTAAATATATACATTTTTGCCATTCTTTTGCCATCCATATATACATAATTGCCATTCCAATTCATCCTAGGTCTTCAGTAGGGTTCAGTTCTAGTTAGTTCCTTTATACCTAAATTGTCAAACCATGTATTTTTAGACCCTGCTTTGTGCAAAGGGGTACATGAAAATCTAAATGGTCTTGTGTTGCCTGTAGATTTGAAGCTCACAAAATGTACACTGTTTCCTTGACAGCAACCTTCACAAACTCCTGAACTCATGTTTTGCCCTGTAGTGTACATGTTAAGGTGTTTATTTAAGTGTTAAGTGTAGGTTGTAAGATAATTTTTTCATTTACCAGAAACCAATTATTTTTCTAATCTACTCACCAAAAAGTTAAAATGAGCCCAGCCTACCAGAAAAAAAAGCATTCAAGTTGACATTTTGGGCTTTCTGGAAGAGAGGATGAAATGGAATCTGGCCTTGTAGCCATTTGTAGGTGTTGTAGAAGAACCCACTTCTGCCCACTCTCTAATGTTCATTCTCCAATGTATTTGTTTACAAGATTTGAGAAATAACACCCACAGCCAGGGAACCATAGGAAGGACAGTGTCACAGGAAGTGATGCGATCACATGGGTGGGATTGGTAGGGGGGAAAAAAGGCAGGGTGGAAGTGACAGCAGCCATTTTGCCAAAGATCTTACCCACCCTCCCTACCCAAATTTTATGGGCTGTGTTGGGAGGAGTCAACATTGGCAGAGTACTCACTGAGCTGGTGTAGGTGAGGCTGGTGGCTGGTACAGGTGGTTGGTTGGTGTTATGTGGTATAATTACATTTTGAGAAGGGGGCACTGTCAGGGATCAGGTGTTTCATATTCCGATTGTGTAAGCTGTGGCCAAAAATATATATATCCATTTTTCTTGAAATATTGTGTTGTGTCTTTATTGAAGTTTACAGTCATTTAAATGTCAGGTATATAATTTGAGAAACTGGAACAAGTCAACACTCCCCCAGTCATATGTATATTGACTTCAATATGATACCATGCACTATGTTTTATATGGAGACAGTGCTCCCTGTTTGTATTTATCTGTCTTTTGTTACCTATTTTCACTAATGACATTTTGAACAATAGATGGTCCATTCTAACATGTTGTACTTATAAATGACATATGAATGCCACCAAACAAGCAGAAACATGTTTTGTCCATTGCCATAATTCTGGTTGTCAAGTCAAATCTTTGGTTGTAAGTCAGAACTAAAATGCTGGTTGTAACCAGTGATGGCCGAACTGCCCGCAACTTGAGTTACAACTAGTGATGGCCGAACATCGGCCTGGACTGTCCGCTAACGGGCGGGTCGGACTTTTAAAGAAGTCCGCCTGTTCGCGGACACATTCAAATTCCCCGCCTCTAGGCAGGGAATTTGAATCGGAAAAACCGGATGTGACGTCAGTGACGTCACATCCTGTAATGCATTTATACAGAAAGCGTTTGATTGTAATGTTTGAAGGCACTGGTGTCAGTAATGTAGTGGTAGGCTTAGTTTTTTAGTTTTCTTTTTATGAATAAATACAATTGTCCTCGTATTGAAAACCCTGGGTACAGAGAAATATAGCTAATGGTGATAAGAGTGATTGATAGAAACTCTTTACATTACTGCCGTATTAGCTCCTACTTAGTTTAGCAAAATTGACAGAATATGGGGAATGTTTTTTCTAGTCATTTGTAAAGTCCCCAGGCTAGATCATTAATGTGTTCATTGGTTAAGAAAATAAACATAAGCTAGGAAGCACTTTCAGAATCCTTTGTAAAAGTACCGTATGTCTCAGTGTCAGTTTGAGGTTTTCTGTGGCTAACTTTTAGTAAGTCTGTGTGGTCAAATAAGAGGGATTTAGCACTTTCTTTCTGCCTAAGGAATTCAGAAAGGTCACACTGTGATGCTTGGGTCACTGACTTATAAAAAGTTGTTACCTAAAGGCAAAGAAAGGACATTTATCACTATTGACTACATTTCTTACAATAAAATGAAAAACGAAAGTGAGAAGTAGGTAGAAAAAAGGCTCCAGGCCTTTGAGTGTGTCATCATCCAGATAAAATCTTCTAAATCTTTCTTTAGACACTCTTTTTATATTTTGTGCTTTTATAGCTGGAGAGACATGGGACATATACAAATCTCATATGCTTTACATGAACTATGTTTGAGATGTCTCTACTATTCCTTGGTAATAGTCATCTCAAAGCTTAAATCAAATTTAAACAACACCTTTCACTGACAATTTGTCCTCAAATGCTTGCAGTGGCTGCAAGCCTTCTTCAATACAGTGGCTGCAAGCCTTTACCAATACAGCGGGTGCAAGCCTTTACCAATACAGCGGGTGCAAGCCTTTATCAATACAGTGGCTGCAAGCCTTTACCAATACAGCGGGTGCAAGCCTTTATCAATACAGCGGGTGCAAGCCTTTATCAATACAGTGGCTGCAAGTCTTTATCAATCTCTGTCTCAGAAGAGGTCTGTAGAATTAGAGCTCTGACTTAACTATTAATTAATTAGCTGAAAAAGTGTTTTGTGTCATTTATTCACAAAGAACTGAATGCTAAGGTTACTTAGCATTCAATGGCTAACAATATAGGTAAAAAGATTCATATTATGCTGATATAAATTGCTTATCAGGATTTCTCCACAATCACCAACAGAACCAGCTGTAAAGCTGGGAACACACATGTAGATATGGGCCAGATCGATGGCCACTTCCAGGGCCATGCATGCTCACGGCCATCTATCTGGCCCATATCATATGCGGCCATCCCTGTTTTTCGAGCGGGACCAATCAATTCCACTCGAAAATAGGGATATCGACATGACCGTAACAGCAGCGGCGTCATGACGTCATCACGATGCTGCAGGAAACCTCGAACGTCTCCAATATTGAGCCGGGTGTTCCTTGCTTAAAGGGTAGATCTGATTGGTTGCTGCTGGTTGTAGTATCACTTCCTGTTGTTTATCAATTTCAGAAAAGAACAGCTATTCTTACATTTTTTACTATATATACTGACTATTATTGATATTAATTAATAATTGATAACCAAATTCGCCATACATTTCATGTATTTATACCAAATATAATATTGAACCTACTAAAACTTTAAAAAAGGCATAGGGTCCGACCACCTAGTCATGTAACTTTCCACACATAATTTTTTTTTGCCTCTGCTGAAGCCAGACAGCTGGATTATTTTTGTGTAAACTATCTGACCATTATTGGACTATAGTAAGCTTTTTCCACGGTGAAGAAATTTAACAAGGCAGGTCAGAATAAATTGCGTGAAGAAACCAATAACCCTAGGTTTATGACTACTTTTAGGATGTTAATCCAGGCTGTTCACATCTCAGTCATATGTACATGTTTAGGACTCCCCCTGGGAAGACAGGTATCTATTAAATATTTTGAAGCTTCTGTGGCAGAGGGCTGTTCTTTCCCACACAATTTTGGAGATGACACACAGTGTTATTTGAGTCTTTTATTTGCTTGTTTCTTCGTATGACCAGTAGCGTTAAATTTACCTTCCTTAATCTTTTCTGCCTAAAAATACACATTCTAGATTTCTTCCTGATGTTTCCCATCATTCACACCAGGGTGAAAATCTTTTAAAAGATACATTGTCCCTCTCCATTTAGTCCTCAGTTGTTGTTTTTTTAAGTCTGTCTCCTTGTGATAGACCATTAAATAGATTAGGATACGGAGGACTGAACAAAAAATGAAGATAGAAACTTCTGGTATTATTTTTAAACCAATAAATAAATGCAACATTAATGTTCATGTTCACACCCTGCTGAAAGGGCTAGAATAAGGAAATTGTTCCAATCTAAAATAGAAAAGAAAAACTATAAGTATTGGAATATTGAATATTGGAATTTAAGTTTTTTGTGGAAAACCGAAACACCCTTAGGGTGGAGGGTACCCAACCCTTTTTGACTACACCCTTAGAACTATTTTGGTTGGTTTAGGGGATAAAGTCAAAAAACTCTTTTTCTCTTTTGTTTATGCATGTGTTCATGTCCCTGGTTATGTTTTTTTTTATTATTTTACTTAGATTTTTGAGCGAATATGAAATTATTACCTATAAGAACAAAGACATTGATAGAATCACAACAATTATAGCATTAGCACCTTTAATGCCAAATGAATCTATTATTATTACTATTATTCATCCAATTATTGGAATACACAGCTAATTTTTTACTTTAGATCTTATTTTGTTCCAATAAACTGAATAATCAGATCTGAATTTACTCTTAAGGGAATACACTAGATGGATGATATTTAGATTTCTAATATTCTAATGAACATAGATAGATTGGATGTGTTAGTGAATATTAATCTTGTCGTGTGAAAAGGCAATCCAGTCATCACTTGCTATTTGAGAAAATTCATTGTTAAGGGAGAATTTTATGATTGTTCTGAACAGTGTTTATAGAGTTTTTTTTTTTTGTTTGAAACATTGAACTGTTTGTCTAATACAAAATTTTATTGTGAATCTGATTCATACCTGTCAACTATTCCAATTTGGCCAGGAAAGTCATGTTTTTTATGTGGCTTTCCCAGCCAAATCCCGATTTCAATAAATCCTGTATTTTTTTAAATTGGGGTAATTTAGGAGAGAGGAGACGTTACTCTCCCTTCTAAGTTCCCACCCGCTTGTGCAGATAGTGTGCAGTGTGGGACTTTAGCAGGGAGAGTAACACCCTCCCCCTCCTAGGTCAGCCAACAACTAAATCTGATACAAGAAGTGACGTCACTGAAGAGCCACATTCCAAATACCGGAAGTGACAGGGACATCACTTTTCCCTTATTCTTTCACATTAAAGTTGACAGGTATGATCTGATTGTGAGTACTAGGCCCAGTATATTTACATTTTCAAAGAACATGTTATTTTCTTCATCACTGAATGTGTTTTTATTTGTAAATGAAATTTGCCTTCAGCATTCAAGACAATATACAACAGACAATATAATGGCTCTTAACAGCAGGGCTATGTAACATACAGCACGATATACAGCATTTACAGATCAAAGTTGTCTACTGCATGTAATATACATCATTTTTATCTGTGCAAAATTGTGAATACATTCAACTGAAATCCATAAAGGAGTGATAGAATGTATACAAGATAAAATAAAACAACAGTTACACCATCTATAGCTCAGCACAAAAAAATTAACTGTTCTGATCATTTTCTTGACTGTGACCAGCCTGTAAACTGCATTGGTTGTACAAGAGTTCTCAACCTTAACAAACCATTGGGCCTATCAACCTCAACAGAACTTTATTGCCTATCAATGTGGCTTCAAAAGGGGTCATCGTTATTAAAGTCATCGTCATAGGCCAGACCCTAGACAGCAAGGAATTAATCTGAGGTGTTTTAACCCCATCCAGGAATAAACTTGGAGCCGACCCAGTGAAATGTTGTCAAGCTATCAACACTAGTCAGGACAGGAATAACCTTTTAGACCCCAGGCCATAATTGCCAGACCCCATAAAGAGTTAGGCAAAAGTTAATGAAGGATGTGGTGGTAGTCCAGGAATGATTGACTTACTGTCTGAAGTGTCAGTTTCTAACATCAGTGCTTTGCTTTTTAATTTTAAATCACAGGTTTAAACAAAGTTTTCTTCCTGAGAATATAATTGTGAGCAATTACTAAAAATAGCAATTTGGTGTTAAGTTGGTTTTCTTGCATGATGTGGATTACACTCATGTTTGGTAATACTTTCAAGTTTATTTCAAGTTTTAACATTCTCCTTATTATGGTTAATATAATGTGTACAGTATTAAAATTGTATTGATATATTGCAGATTGATAAAATGTAGTCGAAAATGTAAGTTAGATAAGCATTACCATCTAGATGGTCACATATGTACTAAACTATTAAGTAAGTAAACACCATTTTTTATTTATGTATGCATAGATTGTGTGGTTCACTCATGATTAATGATTCTTTCATCAGCCACAGCAGTCAAGGATCTTAATGTGTGGTAAGTAAAAAAAAAAAAAAAATGAAAAGCATTTGAGCAGAGAGTTGCCGAGGCCTTAGGCAGCTTTGTTTGGTAGGGCAGTGGTGTTTCTACTCTAGGGACATGACTAAATTCACTGCTGTAATTCCCCAACATAAAACACTGTGCCAGTACAAGTGAACCATAGAACTGTCATAAATGAGCTGAAATAATGTCCATGACATTTCAGCTACAAGACTAATAATCATGTCATATGGTTACTAACAGTAGCCAAAGCTGTTCAACGCTGGCAACACATTAAGAGGAGGAATTTTACAGCATGGCTCTCTATCTTGAGGGTACATGCTTCGTCCTTAAACAGAACAACACACAAGTGAGCCTTTTTATAAAGAAGCGTTAATCTGACTATTTTTACATTCACAACTTTGGATCACCACTTTGCCAAATGAATGATTAGCATTCTGATGGTGGCTTTAAACACCTACCATAATTAAGCTGAAGAGGATACCTGCAGCTTTATTTCACAAAAAAATTAGCACTAAGGCCCCCAGTGTCCTCATACTGCTACTCAATCTAAGTGACTGTTGCCTTTCATTGTGATTGCCACTTGTAAAAGTATCAATTATTGAAAAAATTGTGTTCAAGAAGTTTAAAACAAGTACCTTTATAGACCTTATATATGACTATCTACTTACTTTAACACTCAGAATTCTGACATTTTATAAATGTAGTGAAAAGAACAATTTGATTTTTTTTCCTAATGTCTCTGTTTGGCTCGAATATGCATTCAAAGAAAACTCTGCATTTGTTTAATATGCACAAGGAACAAAAATATTTGAACACCCTGCTATTTTGCAAGTTCTCCCCTTGAATTCACATTGTAGGTGCATTCCCACTGTAAGAGACAACATTTAAAAAAAAATCAGGCAATCATATTTCTTTTTTGAGTTTTCATATTATTTTTACAACACATATCAACAATGAGTACGTATGAAAAGAGATCATAAGGGAAAACATGCAGAAAAGGGTTCTTAATGGCATGTACAGATCTTCAGGAAGGATGTAAGCAATTACCCTGTAATTCCAAACAAGTAAAAAAAAAATTAAAAAGAGAGAAAAAAAGTAACTGATTCATTGAGTTTACACCCCTGTGCATGTAGTCTGCCTGTAAGGCTTTTCAAGGTAGTCTAGGGGCTGAGGATTCCATAGTCCACGTATGGAATATCCTAGGGGGGTTGTAAAGCACTACAGGGTATCTCTCCGGTATGCACCACGGAGAGACTACGACCCCGTACGACTGATTCCGAATACATAGTGAAACCATGGTCTCCATCGTTTGTTATATTTTATAAAGTTGTCCTTCTTAATGTGTAGGAGTTGTTCCACCTCACATAGAGATGCGACCTGGGAGTGCCATTCATGTATAGTGGGAACTGTGTCACTCTTCTAGTGTCGTGCTATGTTAATCAATTTGTCCCACTGGGTCTGGAGTATAGTGTGAGAGGTATTCTTCCAGTGTATAGGGAATCTGAAGGTGTAAGTCATTGGTGAGGTTGTTGTGAACCGCTTCCCAAAAGGCTTGAATCATTGGGCAGAACCATTGAATGTGTGCTAGGGATCCCATCTCGCTTATGCATTGCCGGCAGACTCTCCCAGTGTTGCCGACAAAGTGGTGTGTGATGTCAGGTGTTCTATACCAGTGCGACAATATTTTGTAATTCATCTCCTATACAGTGCTACTGATGGAGGATTTGTGGGCTGTCAAGCATATTTCCCTCCTTTCTGTGTTTGAGAACTGTATGGCGAGGGTTTCCTCCCATTTTGATTTCAGTTTGTGACACACATTGACAGGGTTGTCTAACAACAGGGAGTAAGTCCAAGAGATCAGATGTCGGAAAGGGGCCTTCACCCATGCAGGCCTTCTCAAACGGTCTGTGTGCTCTGCAATATCTGTGCACATATGCACGATATGTTAAGAAGTGACGCAATTGGAAGAAGATCCATCACGGTAGTTGTACATCTTGGGTGAGTTCGGAAATGGTGGTGTGGGTCATAATAAGTCCATCAGTGAAGAATTTCCCTACTGGAAGAGGGTCGTCTTCCGCTCTAAGGCACAAGAAACTCTCCATGGTACCGGGGGAGGGAAATCAGGGTTAAGTTTATTCGGTGTCAGTTCGACCGGGAAGGTCATGATGTTGGCATGGTCATGTAGACCTCAGAACACAGTGAGTGTGGCCCCCACCAGAGGGTTGCTGGAAAGGGGGGCTATTAAGCCATGTCAAGGAGGTGAGCGGGGCTGGGAGACCCATGATTCAAGTGTGACCTAGGGCTTCAGAAAATTGTGTCAGTCAATCACCCTAATGAAGTTAGAGGCTTAATAATAGGTTTGATGCATGTTTGAGATGCCTAGCCCACCCCTATTCTTAGGAGACATCAGGATAGCTCAACGGATTCTGGGGCTCTTGTCTTACCATATAAGAAGGTGAAGAAGGCTTTCTCCAGTGGTTTGAAAAAAATTGGTTGAGATTGGTATGGCCTGGATGAGGTATAGCAAACAAAGCAGGAGATTCATCTTCAGGATGGTGACTCTGCCCATTCATGAAAAAGTCTCCCCGATCCATGATCTTAAGTCCCTCAATGCTGTAGCAAGTAATGGAGCAAAGTTCAGGTCATATAACCTCGAAAGGTCATGGGGTTAGTAAATACCCAGATACTTTAGATGGCTGTTGGCCTTTTGGAAGGGGAAGTGGGCTCTGAAAGCGGGTGCAATTGTGGTGCTGACCTGGAGGGGCAAGATCATAAATTTGGGAAAAAAAATATATTTTGAGGTTCAAAGGTGAAAGTGGTTCGATGGTGAAAGAGGTTTGAGGGTGAAAGACAGCAAATAGGTCCATCAACACCTTCATTCATATCCAGGGGTCTGCGGTATTTTAGACATGTCTGAGAAAAGGTTCCAGGGTGAGGATGAAGATGATGGGGGAGAGGGGGCACCCCTGTCTCGTGCCATTGGAGATAGGAAAGGAGGCAGAAAGGGCCCCTGTAGACCTCACTCTGGCTGTGGAATTTTTGTAAAGGGCACCAATCCAATGTAACATCCGGTCTGGGAGGCCAATATGTATAAGGACATCCATCATGTATGCCCAGTCAACCAGAACCGTTTCAATGTTATTCCTCATTGTCCAAATCATTGCATTAAGTGCTGTGGTGGTGTTGTCTCGTGGCCTGGGACAAAACCAACCTGGTAAGTTTGGATTAGCGATGGTAGTAAGGGCCATAGGCATATGGATAGTATTTTGGAAACAATTTTCACATCCACGTTAAGTAACGAGATGGGTCTATAGCTGCCACACAATTGAGGGTCCTTTTCAGGCTTGGGGAGCACCACATTGTGTGCTTCCAGGTGGGTATGCATTGGTACTGCCTGAAAAGTCCCTTAATCCCCCAAAATCATTTATTGATCGGGGAGACATACTCCTTTTTCTTTTCTTGTTCTTTGTTGGGATGTGGCAAACCTATTTTCCGCAATTGTGAATTGTGGGCATGTCTGAGGCCAGTATATAGGTACAGCATCTGATTTGAGCCCTGTTATGTTGGCTTGTGCTGTAATTCAAAGTTTTGAATCTCCCATTGCAGTTGATCTCTTTGGGCCACCCTTGCTTTCTTAAGGGCAGATGCCATAGAGATCAGCTTGACTCTCACGCTGCACTTGTGGTGTCGCCGCCTGGGTGTTTTTAGCAAAGTAATCTGATAAGAAAGAGGAGATCTCTGCCACATGGGCCTTGTCAGATAACAGTGTCTCGTTTAAGTGCTATATAGAGCATTTGTGTTCCGTGCTGCCCCAGTCGAGACACACAGTGATAGGATCGTGGTCTGACAGGTCGATGGGACTGATTAGGGAGGAACTTAGCTTGAGCAAGTCTTTCTGAGGATATATAGGCAGTTCAGCCGTAAGTATTTATCGTGGATCTGTGAGTAATATATATAATCTTTCTCTGTGGGGCGTAGCGTATACCACATGTCCATCAAACTGAGATCAAAAGGCTTACGTTTAATTCATTTGATATTTGGTTTGATATGGGAGAGAGGAACACCGGGTAGAATTGTCTGGGAGAGGGCCTAGGGTGATGTTTAGGTCACCCCCCCAAAATGAGAAAGAGGCTTGTTTGCAATTAGGGCTGTATACATTGGCAATCGTGACTGGATTGTCACTTAGGGAACCCTTATGCACACATAACACCCCTTCTCATCTGTCAGGACATCATCCAGTATAAAATCGACATCCGTGTACTCAGTGTACTACATGTAGTAGAATCCATACTCCCTTGGATTTGAAGTGGAGAGGTGGCGTGATACACCTTCGGGTAAAGACCAGTGGTAAGCCTGGGGACCTGGTTGGCTTTGAAGTGTGTCTCCTGATCGGCCTAGACGCTTGGGGGGATAAGGTGTTCCCAATATAGCTGTCTACTACAGGGCAGCCTATCTGGCCCTGTTAGTTTCCCCCCATGTCCTCACTGACACCCCCCCTCTGGTCTTGCTTTGCCCCATTGGACACTTCCCCAGTACCCCTCTACAATCTGATCTAGATGCCACCTTCTCATCTTCCAGCGTTGTCGGACCCCACACTAGCACACTTCCTTAAGTTGCCTAGGAAATTAATGTCCCGTTACTCCTCCCTCTTGGGTGTTTTGGGCAACCCGATGTTCCCCCCTGTTTTCACTGAGCCTGCTGCCTTTGCACCCTGGGCAAAGGCACCGCTCTGCTTCGCCTACAAGCTCTATAACATACAGGGATTTCGCTATTTTCAGAGCCTGAGGGACCAATGGCATTTTCAGTTATCCGCTTTGTTCCGCTACCTTCAGATTTCTAATTTCTTTTCCTCAAGAAGTGACTGAATATCCTATAAACCTATCCGACGTTGCTCAACCAACCAATGCTCTCATGGCTTAATATCCTCTCTTTATGGCCAACTTTCTTTCTCATCTTCCTACGCTGCCCTTTATGCTCGCTAAGGAATGCAACCTCAGCCAATTCCTTGATAACACTGACTGGATCCAAATTTGTCAAAACGTTGCAAGTTGTTCTTGTAATGTAACGTCCCTTGACAACTCTTTTAAAGTCCTAATGCGTCCTCACCCCGGCCCACATTGCAAAGTCCTCACCCTCTACATCTCCTAACTGCTTCCGGTGATGCCCTTTTGGGGGAGATCTGTAACCACAGAGCACAGGTAGGATTTTATTTCAGCCATCAGGGTGACCAGTTTCTAATGAATGTAGGCTTCCAGGTTGGTGCCGCTACTCACCTGAGGCCATCTTCATGCTCCGTGGAGCTGGCTGTGGCACTCAGCCATTATTGAAGGCATCTCCTCCCCCTGGTCCCTCTGCTGTGTCCAGAATAACTCAGAAATTTGCTGCATTCGAGGTTCCCGGGTGGTTGTGTGGCTCCTGAGTGTAAAAGGGCTTGCCAATCTTCCCCATAACGGCGTTTGGACAGCTGTTGTGCGGGTGAAAATAGGTGCCAGCGGGAAGAGTTACAGGCTTAAGCGGCCATCTTCTTTGCTGGTCAAGCCATGCCGCCCGAAAAATTTTTCTTTTTAATACATGGTTGCAAATAATTTCCAGTTATTTACAGCCTGAAGTCTGGAATGCATAGACATCACCAGATGCTGGGTTTCATCCCTGGTGATGCTCTTCCAGGCCTCTACTGCAACTTTCTTCAGTTTCTACTTGATTTTTAGGGCATTTTCCCTTCAGTTTTGTCTTCAGCAAGTGAAATGCATGCTCAATCAGATTAAGGTCAGGTGACTTGGCAATAGAATAACATTCCACTTCTTTCCCTTAAAAAATATTATGTTTGCTTTTGCAGTATGCTTTGGGTCATTGTCCATCTGCACTATGAAGCGCCTTCCAATGAGTTCTGAAGCATTTGGCTGAATATGAGCAGATAACTTCAACCAAAACACTTAACCAAAACACTTCAGAATTCATCCTGCTTTTTGTCAGAAGTCACATCATCAATAAATATAACAGTACCAGTTCCATTGGCAGCCATACATGCCCATGCCATGACACTCATGACACTACCACCACCATGCTTAACTGATGAGGTGGTATGCTAAGGATCATGAGTAGTTCCTTTTCTTCTCTATACTCTTCTCTTCCCCTCACTCCAGTTGACCTTGGTCTCATCTGTCCAAAGGATGTTGTTTCAGAACTGTGAAGGCTTTTTTAGATGTTGTTTGGCAAATTCTAATCTTGCCTTCCTGTTTTTGAGGCTCACCTTTACATCTTGTTTGCATCTTGTTGTGAACCCTCTGTATTCACTTCTTCTTTTGATTGTTGACTTTCACACTTTGTTCTGGAGCTGGTCAATGACATGAAGAGAGCTGGGACCACAGTTTCAAAGGTCACTGTCAGTAGAACAGTATGCCGTCATTGTTTCAAATCACGCATTGCACAGAAAGTTCCGATGCTCAAGTGATCACGTGTCCAGTCCCGTCTAAAGTTTGCAAATGACAATCTGGATAATCTAGAGGAGGGAGTAAGTCATGTGGTCAGATGAGACCAAAGTAGAACTTTTTGGTCTAAACTTCACTCACTGTGTTTGGAGGAAAAAGAAGGATGAGTTGCATCCCAAGAACATCATACTGCATGGAGGGTGGTAACATCATGCTTTATGGGAGCTTTTCTACAAAGGGGACAGGACACCTGCACTGTATTAAGGAGAGGATGAGGGCCATGTATTGTGAGATTTTGAGCAACAACCTCTTTCCTCAGTCAGAGCATTGAAGATGGGTCGTGGCTGGGTCTTCCAACATGATAATGACCTGAAGCACACAGCCAGAATAACCATGAAGTAGCTCCGTCTGGACCAAATATTAACACAGATTTTCTCAGGTGTTTAAATACTTATGTGCAGCAGTGCAATACAAATAAATCCTTTAAAAATCATACAAAGTGATTTCCTGAATTATTTTTTTTCCAATGCCGTCTCTCACAGTGGGAATGCACCTACAATGTGAATTTCAGACACCTCCATGATTTCTTTAAGTGGTAGAACTTGCTAGATCGCAAATACTTCTGTTCCTCTCTGTAAATCTCCAAAAATGTGTAACCCTAGTATTCATAGTTTGTTGCGTGATTAACCTGGAACAAGTATAGAATTCTAACATCAATTTATGCATGCTAGTTTAGTTCTGTTTTTGTCAAAGTTTATGAGTTAGATATAAAGACAACTACAGCTACTGTAGGGAGTTGAGCAATAGCAGTGCCTATGTTTCTCTCAAGACAGTTGTAATTGAAGTTGGGCATATACAGTGCTGCTTGAAAGTATGTGAACCCTCCAGACATGGTCACTGTTTGTGC
>CM070036.1:97162990-97180904 GCA_036250615.1 Ptychadena robeensis | reverse complement strand
TAAACAACAGAAACATCTACACCACTTGAGGGGTTCACTTACTTTCAAGCAGCACTGTATTTAGTAGGGTTGGGCTCCATTGAATTTTTTTCTGGAAGGTTGGGTCTGCCATTCCCATTCCCATATTTTTTATTTTTCTTTATTGCATTGAAACTGTAAAGAGCAATTCAATCATCCTCATTTTAAAACTTGCATTATCAATTAAAATGCATTATGTTAAAACAGACCATTTAACTGGGCAGTCAATGCACCCAATCACACTTCAAATTCTGTACTTTTTGTGGTGTTCCAACACATACCGTATTTTCCGGCGTATAAGACGACTGGGTGTATAAGACCACCCCCAACTTTTCCAGTTAAAATATAGAGTTTGGAGTGTACTCGCTGTATAAGACTACCCCTACCAACGCACACAACATAACAATAAAAAAAACATCAGATTTGCTTTCAATATGGTTATTTTCATTTTTATGACATAGGAAAACTGTCTTCAAGTCACGGGAAAACCACCGGCAAAAGTGCCGATGCGTGTAATTTTTTTGGCCAGCTCAGGGAAAAGGCATTGGACCCATGGCTTTACATATGTATACTCTAACAACCTTAGAAGTCCTATTTTTTTTTTGTAATTTACATTCTACTTTCACACCCCTAACTGCAACCTTTCATATTAATGTTTACCTGTGGTTATCCAAGTGACATAAATTGTATACATTTAATTCAAAGAATTTTGGCAATCAAAAATTTTACTGATATCATGTTACATGATACAGTGAAGGTGTTTTAATGTGTTTGAGCTGCAATACCAGTTTCAGCCACTGGAGCCACAGCCTTTAATGAGCATGTCGGCTTCGTCTTACATATCAAGGAGGAAGAGAGGGAGGGGGGATAAGGGGGCGCTTCCAATGTCTGACTGGTAGACTCCTCTGGCTCAGACGTTTCTGCACTCGGCGTATAAGACGACCCCCGACTTTTGAGAAGATTTTTCTGGGTTAAAAAGTAGTCTTATACGCCAGAAAATACAGTACTTTAAAGCAGCATTGCCCTGGTGAGAGATGAATGGCACCCTGCATTGTAGGAACATTTATATCAATTGAAAATCTCTTTATTTTTCAGTTTTGGATAACTAGGGAAATATAACTGCTGTCAGGTTTTTACTGCTGTTTGGGCCTCCAATAGAGAGATCTCTGTTGCTATTCCATTGTGTATTAATGTTGATAATTACAATGTGCAGCACAGGATGTACAGCTGGGGGGTTGCAGATTGTTTAATGTACTTCACTGTGGAACAAATAGAATATACAGGACAATGTGTGCAATAATTTTTTATATACAGCATGGTGCTAATAAGATAACAGAATAAAGTGTAGTTCATAAAGTAGATTTAAAGGTTTACTGTAAAAAATACACGGAGATGATTTTGTTAATGTGAGCACTGTGTTAGATATAGTGTCTGCTGCTATCATGTCATCAGTGCACCACAGTGGGGCCGGGGAAAAATACTATTAAATACTAAGGGATGCACACTAAACACTGCTTAAATTTGTCAGAATGGAAAAGAATAAATGTCAGCCCCACTAAGTAGCATGCATGTATCATTAAGGAATGTCCACACACGATGTTCCATCCTTGACACGTTTCATGTTATGCGGCACTTAGTCATAGAGTCATGACTAAGCGCTGTATAGCACGATATGTGTCAGGGGTTTCTGCCGATTTCCTATTCACTGCTTGCTTCAATAAATAATTCAAAGATGTAATATAAAGCCTGGACGTTCCTTTATGTAAAATTAAACTAGATGAATAATATTGTATTGCTTTGCTTTGTAGTTACCTGTTAGGCCTAGACTTAATTTGGTGTTATGGACCATCAAGCAGTATACATCAATTGCTTGTGGAGCATGTTTAGGGCATAGAATGACTGAACGTGGTGATGAGGGACAATTAATACAATTGGTATGATGCATACAAAATTAACTGAAAAAACTATGTGCCACGAATTGTACACATCACTGGGACACGCGCATGGGCCAGTGAAGACAAGCCCTAACTGTGTCAATTGTGTTGCATAGATCTGAGGTTTTCATATTGCACTTAAACACCTTCTGCATACTATATAAAACTAGAGAGAGAGACAGAGTCAGTGCTAAACTAGTGTGATTAAGCCAGGGGGTTACAGAAGAATTTTGCTAGATCGCATGCAAGTGGTTTGCTGTGCATTGATATGGGAAGATATGACATTTAGATTACCTTTATTTATTAATGAATGTATTTTGTTATTACTTTTTTTTTTATAAACATGATACAGAAATGGTAACGCTTATGAACTAAAATGCTGATATTTGCAATCATATGTTTGAGCTTACATTCCAGAGTCATCCAGTGTCATCCAATACATCCTTTACTTTATCACTCTTGAAGGCAGGTACCAGAAGCATTTTAAGTAAGACAAATTAGCCCTTCAATATCTTAAGGGTTATTTGAGGAATTCAGTATATTTTTTCCCCCTGTCCAACTATGGGATGAAAGAAACATACTCACAGAGGGTTTGAAGAGTGATCACACTTGCCTTTATATGAAAGCTAAGCTCTCAGATAGCTGTAGTATTATCGGGTGAGTCTTTTTTAACATCTGACACATGAAGGTACTTGCTTTGAAGAACGGGCATTTTGTCTCAAGTATTCTCAAGAACTCCATATAGACGTATTTTGCATGCAGAGATTCTGAACAGCACATAACCAGTGCTACAGGAAATTGAACTGCAAGACAGCAAAAGTATTTTGAAAAGGAAGCAATGTTTGGAAACCCAGGTCTGTAAAAGAGATCATGGAAAACTTAATGAATAACGTCTTGATTCTTTTCCTTACCTTTTGTAAGGGAGTTAGTAATTCATGCATAGGAAAAAAATAAAAACAATCCTTAGAGAATGTTGGGAAATATAAGGTTTTATTTTACCGGAAGGAAAATACATATGAGATAAATCAAATGTATTAGAAGACATTGAACAGTGCTTTATGAGAAAATTCTGCAAAATAACAGTGAAAGCATCTTGCTCTGAATGCTAGGAAAACCTATGATTATTATTCAGAGACAATAAAAACTCTTTTGAAGTAAGAATCAGCTTGACCATCAGTCAAGTTGCTGAAGTTGTTTTTTTATAGAAAGATATTACTGCATAGAAAGATATTACTGTATATTAAATGTTTTTCTGTTGTATTATATTCTTGACATACAGCTTTTCTCTGCTATGAGGTTAACAATGTGTAATTTCATTGCATTCAAAGGGGACATACGGTTGTAATTTAAACAGTTCCTTTTAGGCAACTTGCATTTATATCCCTGTCAGTTTAAATTTTACAGTATTCTTTCATTCCAAACAATGCAGTTTATGAATTAAAAAGGAAATGACAGAAAATCTTAATGATTACATATAATGGTAGAGACAAATAGGACAATTAGAGTTTCCTCTAATAAAACTTTCTGTTTAAAACCTATGATAGATATTTGTATTCCAGAGAATTCTATCTTTTCTGTTACTGTTATATAGACTGTGATACAGTTTAAATAGTATATTTTAGTGACAAAACATAAAGTATTTTTAGCTTTTGGCAAGTTTGTGTCACAGCTGCTGGAATCATGAAGTGTCAGTGTATAACTTTCACTATGGATGGCCATTCAGTGATACAAGTTACAAATATCATTATTAAGTTTGTTATTATATATATATATATTGTCATTATACAAGAAAGTTATTTTTTTCTTTAAGGACATGTAACCTTTTAGATTAATAAAACATTTTTAAATTCATAAGCTATGCAAGAAGTATAAGGTGGAGTGTAATGTGTTTCCCCTACCTTGCCAGTTTTTATATTTAATTGTCTGAGAACATGGAATCATGGTGGGCATGTTTCTTTATTTTAATTCTAGAAATGTTTTTTAATATGAAACTAAAATCAAATATTTAAGAAATGTGAACTTAAAGGCATAAAGTCACAAACTGCTTAAAGAAACTTTTACATGGACACTCTCCAGGCTGCTGACTGTCAGCAGTAGCCCAAAAGGGGACTAGCTGCTCCTGTGGGTCCTGAAGTGGATGAACATGCAAAACAAGACACCTGAAGAGAGACCCTAATGGATAATTTAATCGCAATGCTCATGTGACCATTCATTGTAAAGATAATGGCAATGTGTTTATTAGTTTCCCATTGCAATTATATTATATCAATGCATGGCCATGCACGCACATTTTGTATTTGCGAATATTGATCAAATATTATCTGTGAAATATTGTGAATTCGAGTATAGCCTTTGCTGCTCATCACTAAAGAAAATCTATTACTTATAAAATCGTGAAAGATGCAGTGAGTGTTTATGGATATTTATCTCAAAATTTAACACAAACATACATTTAAATATATTTCTCAAGAGCTGCATATGGAATAAAATCATTGACCATTGGCGTTTGAAATACCCAGACATTTTATCAGTAGTAGTGACTAGTGATGAGTATAATAATTCTACAATATTCGTAAATACGAAATTTGCCTGTATGGTCATGCATTGCGATTATATTCAAAATTAATGGTCACATGGTACTTATTATCGCATTACGATTATATTATTGCAATGCATGTCCATAAGCTTGTCAGTGCATAATATCTTGAATTTTTCGAAATTGCAAATATCTGTCGCCATATTTCGAAATTCTCAACTAGCCGATATTTGTCAAAAATATTTTCAATTTGAATATACAAGCTTAACACTAGTAGTGACATAATTAGTGTACTGCATGTGCACAACGCAAAGATGTGAAAAGGACCCTGAATGTCCACCCACTACAGGCTGCCTACAGATAACTAGAGAAGGGGGCAAGGAGCAGTTACTCACAAGGAGAGCAGCAGTGGTCTTAACTCCTCCACAAAGGTTACATTTTTGTTTCAGAGATCTAGAAGAAATACACAGACCACAGCAAGATTCGAGTAGGAATACACATACATATGTTTTCATGCCAGAGTTTAGTTTTATTTTAGGAAACATTACCTTCTCCACCCAGACTAACAAGGTGCTAACATTATCTAAATGTTTTAGCCTCTCTTCGCCTTGCTGCAAAAATTGGGATTTCCACTCTGTCACTAAAAATATATAATCTACCAGAGTTTTCTTTCCTCACATCTCAAAATTTTCAAAGGTGAGACCCTGGGAAAAAGAACAAACTCCACGGCAATAGTCCCAGATTTATTTTGAAAAAAAAAGTTTCCATATAATCCATTCATTAGGAAGCAAATCTTTTAAAAATTAATAGTTAAAGGTGCAATGCCTGTCTGTTTCATAATGTGAGTCTGTCTGTCTTTCTAATAAAGAGTAGGATTCAAGTTTCTTTGAAGGGATAAAAACTGTTCACTTTCTGTAAAACCTTATGCTTAAAATGTTATCCAAAGAAAATATTTAAATAAACTAGATCCAGGGATTCTCTGTGGACCTATAAGGTGTACCTGTAAGTATGTGCGAAGAGAAAATGTGGAAAAAGTTAATATTTGCATTTAGTTTATTTTTGGAAAAGGTAATATGGAAAATATTACAAATATAATATTTCAAAGGGGAATGCACCATGTCAACTCTTAAAAAGTTCCCCTTAGAAAGTCCAGTTATATGGGCCAATACATATTTATAAACCTGTTAAGCACACAGGGTATGTTACAAAACATATAAATATAAGTATAGAAGTTGCTTTTCTGAAGGGCATTCATTAGAAAGCAAAATAAGCACAGAAAAATTAAAGCTGAACTCAAGATAGATTTGAACACCATTTCATCATTTTTATTAGGGGCAGCAAGTTATTCTAGGAAAAGTTACACCTCTGTACATTATACCACAACATGTGTGTTGTTGGGCTGGATTGAAAGATAAACAAAAAAGGGGGGGGGGGGGGTAATTGCAGGAATCAGCTAATCCAGTATTCATTGGGTGCTAATTCCATATATATACTAACCAAAGTATGCGACCTTGGATTACCAATCAAATTGCAGATACAAAAATTTCAACAATACAAAAAACATTTAGTGTATTTTATAAAAGAAATGATTAGAAAAGACTGATTAGTATCCAGAACTGGATAATTATGCACTTGTAGAATCATAAACACAATTTCATTGTACAAATACACATTACAATTGTAGTGGGTCTACATGTTTCACCCAAACTATGGCGTCATCAGGACATAGACAATATAGGTCTGAAAGGTATGAAAATTTATTATTTAGACAATTAAAACATTTCCGGAATAGAATAGGCATATAAAGTCATATATACATGGCTGGATTAAATACTAATGATAGAACAACTTTTGGTTGATGGTGGTTGAATGGATTCCCTTGGGCCACTTAACCCTTACAGGAGGGACCTAATTGAGAAAAGAAAAAGCAGTGCAAAACTTGTGGAGAAACTTGTGGCACTGCCCTTGTCTATGAGGAGTGCACAAACACGTACCGGAGTGAACCAGGTCTGGTGTTTTCCAGTCTCTCTCACTGTCTGGCCCCTTCTGCAGACTGTTGCACCAGACTGTTGAACTGGTACCTTTTATAGATGGCTTTTCAGTACAGCAATCAGTTCCATGACAGCCATGGGGGAGCAGCCATTGCCAACTTGGCCAGTCTCTGGCCTAGCCCTCTATCCACCTGGTGACAGGGACAAGGGAGATGGCATCAGTTACATCTCTGCAGATTCCCAATCTTCAACCCCATGGACACATAGTGTCCCTTACCCACAGGGGCTAGTGTGCAGCATGACACTCCAGACCACAACTGGTCACTTAATTGGGCACCCAGGAAAAGACTCCTCCCACCTAGACACTGGGCCTTTTATCACCTATTCCCAGGGCACTGCTTTGGTCATGGTCACTTCATCACAATATTAACGCCCCCTGCCGTTCCTGACGCCACCATCTCGTCCTTTTAGTACTGCACTGGATGAACCGTTCTGCGCTGTCCCATGGCTCCGATCTTCTGAACTGGCTTCTGCAGGTAAGCCGAATCCCCCCTCTCCCAGAGTTATGTGATGATGTCATATCAGGGTGGCAGCAGGCGATTCGAAAGTATATTGCACGAAAACTGTTTTCTATGGAGAAAACGGTTTTCAGTTTTATTCCCCAGATGTGCCGCTTTGAGGTTAACCCTCTCTCCCCTGGTGTGATCACCCACAAGGGGATCCATATCACAATGGGAGAGAGGGTGCAGAGGGGAATTTTACTGGACACAGTTTTTTTTTATTATAAACAAAAAACAAATATAAATACATACTGTTTTGAAATCTTTCACACTAAAGAAGTATTTTAGAGATTTTATCATTCAAATGATACATTTTATTTATTTATTTTTACATTTACATTTTCAATCGCCTGCTCAATCGCTGGCGGGCGATCCTCTATTAATATCTATGGGAGCGTTCAAACATTATTATATTCAGAATGTCTACTAGACCCTTGTACGGACATATTTTGGGAAGTTACAGGCATACAACATTAAAAAAAAATCCATTTAAGTCTATGATGGCTTTTGGTACAGACATCTGTACCTCACAAGAGTGCTAGGGAGGTTAAAGGTATATTCATCACTGTTTTTCTTAACTCTTCACTCACTGTTTTTTCCCATACCATACACAGGCCACTCCGCTACAAAGCGCACGATCGATTAGATCAGCTGATTACCGTAATTACAACTGTAATCAGCCTGGTGCTCACGATTTTCAATCGACTGCTGAATCGCTGGCGGGCGATCCTCCATTAATATCTATGGGATATTCAGGGGGAATTTTCTTACTGGGTTTGGGGTTCCATTTCCCAGTAACCATTTGCTCTATTATTACAGTATGTGCATTTGTTACAACTGACAAGAATTTATATTAGCGCAACTTCGCCTTTGAGACACCTAAAACATATCATTTACAACACTGATTTCAACTTCATAAAGACATTAAACTTTGGTAAACTGTTATGTTATTCACAAAACAATATTCAAACTAATCAACAAAATACCAACAAGGTGTACATGATATTGGCAAGGAGCATTCAGCAACTGACTTCCATGTACATCACTTTTATTTATTTTGTAGTTTTAGAACAGGCTCACTCAGGGTACAAAATACAGTTATGATAACATATCAAAAGGGATGACATAAAGTAGAAATAAAGATATTAGCTGTAATGTTGTATGTTGTAATGTTTGTGTCTGATGATTGGTGCTTAGCTAGCTTTTATCTGTTACCTTCAGTGATTTCAATAAAAACTCCTAATTCTTTAAATCCACCATGGCTTTACTTAGATTATCACCATATAACATTCAAAAGTAGCAGGCTTCCAGTAACTTATTTGGCATATGAACATGATACATGTGGAAAATAAAGCACATCTATAATATTTTGTTCCCTGGAATTGGTAATGTTTGTGCTGCAAACTTTTTTTCTAAAAAAAACTATGTTATAGTGTAATATTACTGTGTATTATATACAGGCATACGCCACAACATTAACACACCCTGACATATTCTGTATTTTTTCATTATGTCAATAAAACAGCTTTGACCAATCTAGGCATGGACTCCAGAATTTAAAGGCGTTCTGTTCAATATGTTAGCAGCAGATTTTTTAAATCCTGTAAACTGAAAGGCTGGAACGTTATAGATCTGATATCTTTATCCAGATTTGATTGGATGTGGATTTGGGGAGTTTGGAGATCAAATTGATGCCTTGAACAATTGTTCAGATTTGATTTCTAAAACCATTACTGAACAAGAATTCATTCCCTTGGGTAAAGGAGATACCTACACCTAGTCAACATCATTTAAAAAATCATTTAAAAAAAAAAACATTCTTGACTGGTATGTATCTACTCAACTCCATGTGCATTAACCTTCTGAACGTCTGGCCCGAGTTAACTCGGGCTGAGTTTCATGCATCATGAAACTCAGCCCCAGTTAACTAGAGCCGCGCTCTAGGTCTCGCCGTCTTCCTACGGCGGTCGGGAGCACCGGCATGTATGCCGATGCTTCCGGGTCCGCCCCCGATCGCGTCACCAGTGACGCGAAGGGGGCGGGGGTAGGCGGCTCCATAGACCTCCGTCAAACTGGAGGGGCGTTGCTTTTCTTCAGCATAAGTCCGGCGTCTCCAGTGACGCCGGGCTTATGTTAATGACCTCCAGCTGAGCAGGAAATTGCGGCGGAGCATATTGTATGAAAAAACCGTGCCACGTGGGAAACGCTCAGAGGGTTAAGTTGTGATATGTAATCTGACTGGATGACTGCTACTCTCTCATGACCAGCTAGTTTTTAAGTAATATTTTCTGCAGTTTCTCTTTGTGGGATTGAACTATGATTGGCTGAATAGTCTCCCTTCACTTACACTGTTGCTGGGTCGCCATATATATACATTGGATATAAAAAGTCTACACAGTAGTAAATGTCAGGTTGCTGTAAATGTCAGATTCCTGTGCTGTACAAAAATGAGACAAAAATAAATAATTTCAGAAAAAATTTATTCTCCCTAGCGCTTTTGCAAGGTCCAGATTTCTGTACCAAAAGCACACCATAGACTCTAATGGAATTAATTTTTCTATGTTGTAGGTCTGGACATCCTGAGTATAATAGTTGAAACACACAAATACATTAAAAAAACAAATAAAAGGTATCATCTGAATGATGAAATCTCTAAAATACTTATTTGATATAAAAGATTTTAAAACTATTCATATTTATGTTTTTTTTTATAATAAATAAATAATTTTTTTTATTAGAATTGGAAATGTGTTTTGTTTTTTTTACTTTTAATTGTATTGGGTACAGTTATGTTAAAGGGTCCTAAATTGGACGACCAGTGAATGTCTGCACTATTTTGCAGACGATCACAGGGAGAGGTTCTCCCGCATTTGCGGGAGCACACTGTCGGTTCCCGAGCTCAAAGCAGCTTAGCATAAAGGATGGCAGGTGTATGTTGACTTCTATTTAACATGATTTTTAATGTGATTACATCCCCAGTTAGCACACTTATGCAACCACATTATATTAGTTTTGTTTGTTTCTTCCCTCCACCTAAAAGATCATTTGAGTGATACAGTTTATAGGTCATATTAAAGGTGGAAAAAGTTCTTAAATGATTCATCTTTGTATTTATGTACAGCACAGGAACCTGACATTTTACCAGTGTAGACTTTTGTAACTTACCAGATATTAATATTTTATTGGTTACAGAGGAGATTCTAATCAGAATTATGAGCCATTTTACTAGCGTTCAAGCAACATAGGTTAAGGTAGATTTACACAGGGAGAATTTTTTTTTAGATTGAGCAGTAAAATCCACAATTTCATGGGTTCATTTGAAATTGATTTATTTCTTCTGAAGTTGATTGACCAAAAGTGACACAAATCTAGCATAAATCACAATTGGACTGGTGGGAAAATTCCAATCCAAGTTTTTTAGACGCTCGGGTCGACTTGTATCAGTTCTCTTATTCAAGGAATCAATTTTCAATCAATTACACTGTGTGGTAGTACTTTTGAGAATAAGAGAAAGTCTGTAATTCAGCATTCTATTATCTATTTTTATTTTTTAGAGTATAGAGTACTGCTTTAAGCTCTAGGTTAGTCAAAGTATAGTTTGTTTTGGCTTCATCCTCAAATGAAGAAGTGTCAAGTTATCCAGGCAGCATGACCAGGATCAAGATCACTAGAATGGTAAAAGATCTGAAGGAACTTGTCATGTTGCTTTATTATATGTAGCTCAGAGATAAAGAGCATGTCCATTTTGTCAATGAAAGTGGAAAACCAGGCTTAGGGCAAACGTTGAAGCTGTCTCTCACCAACTTAGGGCAGACCAAATCTTCCAAAGAAATTGATGTTTCTTGAAGAATGAGAATGGTTGATTGATGTTCATGTCTGGATAATTATCTTGGACGAATATAATATACTGCTTTTATGGAACCAGGGAAGAGCAGCCATTTGCACATGTTGGGAGACACTATGTATGAAATCTTTAAAATGTATAGATATTGCCCAAGTTTATCGGCTCCGTTGAGCCCCCTGCGCTAAGAGCATCCCTTGGCGGGGACCCGACAGGGCCAATGCACATTATCTGTCTTGGGCACTGGCTGTAATGTAATAGTGTTTTTCTGAGGTTGTTTGGTTAGAGAAAGGAAAAAAAAACATCACAATGCTTAGAAAAAAAAACATCACAATGCCTTTCTTTTAGGTGACAATTTCAGGTAGCCTTAACAGAGTTCTATTTCCAATTCAAGTTCTTGCCAAGAGACATCAAATGAAATTCAATTTCTGGATTCAAAACCTTTATTTAGATACTCTGGTGCCTTCTGGTCTAAAATAGATTTCCTTTTATAGAATTGCCATCTTTTGAATTTTTACTTGAATGTAACTGAGCTGGAATTTAGAAAATGTTACAGTATGAAGCTGAGTGATAACATAATAATGATTTTGTCAATGATGACTTTTATTTGGATAGGGCATTAGACTGAATATAATTTTATGTTAAGTAAAACCTTATTATGTATATGCTAAGCCAATAATCATTTGATAGGCTAGCAGAACTATGTTCTTTTTTGTCATTTGTGAAGTTCCATCATCACATTCCAGATATTTCACAAAGTACATTCCTTCGCTTATCTTATTATTTTCCAGACAATAATTTTTTTTAAAGGATTAAAAATAGCACAAGGCTGTTGTAGTATCATTATTCTAGTGACAAAAGAACAAGACACATTCCAATGAATCACAAACACTAGGTGTGGTTTGAGAGATTTCTGAGTGGATCTGACACAAATTAGGGCAACAGATTTTTAGTGATGGTTTATTTAAATCATAAAGTTATTAGCACAGTCTTACATTTAACATAGTCAAGTCTCGGGGACTAGCCATCCCACAACCGTGAGTCGATTTCTCGATCCCACGTATTTTTTTCCCCTACATTATAGAGATGTTGGCACCCATATACCTCCCTCTGGTTCCATCTATATTTACATTTAACATAGACTGTTTACCAGTAAATATACTTAAATAATTGCATTAATGTCTTTGTTGTTTCATAAACACAGATCATTGATAGTGATGGATGATTATTGACCGGGGGCATTCATGGATTGTTTGTGTACTTTTCCAAAAATTTGAGTATGAAAAGGGTGCAAACACTTGAACACTATCATGTCAGAGTGGGATCAATGGTTAAACCCAGCATTTTCATGTCACTTGGTAGAAATCACATTTAAAAAATGGGTCCCCTTAGGGCATACAAGACCCTCTTTTAGCATAAGGCCTGGTATACTCTGGAAGAGGGGGCCACGAACAGTGTGGGGTCCCCCCTCCAGAGCATACCAGACCCCCTCCTGGCATAGTGTCTAGTATTCCTGAAAAAGGGGGACCATGAAAAATGTGGGGTCACCACATCCAAAGCATACCAGACCCTTTTTGGGAAACCAGGTAGGAGCTCATTGAGTATCTGGGGTTCCCCTTTAACTTGAGGAACCCCAGATGCCAACCAGACCTTCCCACCATATTTAATGATGGTCAAGGTTGTGGGAAAGAAACCCCCTTACCTTAATGATGAGTCTTCTAAGGTATGGCATGGGGCCTGGTGGGACAGGGATGAGGAGTGACGAAGCGACTACTGGGCAAACATTTTGGGAATCACTTATCACTGGAGCAAAGAACTTGCAAAGAAAAATGTAGCCAATTTTTTTATGCTACTAAGACTCAGGCTCCATTACATTCTGCTGAGAAGTCACGTTCTAAAAACCATGCTGCAAGAAGATGTGCGCACATTGAAGGTATGCGGCCATTCTAAATGAATGAATGGGCATGTATCCGCAACATGCGTTTTCAGCAGAATGTAGATCCTTAGGTATTAGGCAATAAGGTTCCTTACTACCACTTTCTGCGGCACTTTGAAAGCCAAAAGCAAATACATTTTTGGAACGAAAGAAAGAATGAAGCCAGGATCAGAACATGTTTTGCTGGGAAAAGGGAGTTTATACTCCACTTCATAAAAATACGCATCTGTTAACATGCATGTTTCTAAACCACATAATATGAATGAAATTTGCTGTCTTTTAAATTCAGTTATTCTGTTATAATGCACAAATATAAATTATTACTGCCAAAAAAAGTTTGAAGCTAGATAATTTTTTTCCCTATAAAAAGAATAAAGCAGGCAGCCTACAGAATTTTAGCACTTTGTTCTCTATGTTAGTGTAGAATGCTGCGATAGTGCCATCATGACTGTGGTCCTATATTATAGAGTAAACACTACAAAGTATTAGGGGAGAGAGCCAAGCTAGTAAAATACTACAGGAGAAAAATATGGGATATACTCCCAATCGTGTACTTTACTAGGCGCTCCACTTTGGCCAGATCTAAGAAATCACAAGTTAGTATTTTACTGTTTTCCAGATTTTGGTCAAAGTGTGCCACAGTCCCACATAAATAGAAATGTGTATATGCAGGGCTACACTTTGCAAAAAGATCCCAATCTGTTTTTTATTCCACTGATTTACTATATTTCTTGCCTTTGCCTTTCAAAATGGATTTAATTTAAAACTAACTTCTGCTTGGTAAAACCAACCCACCAGAAATATTTACTGCGGTTCTGACTACAAAAGAGCTTTAAAGCTAGGATATTTGGTGATTTGTTTTATCTGTTAAGCTAAGTAGGGGGTAAAGAGTAGTGTACTTTGTCTTGTCCAATCAAGTCAATTAAATATTTTATCATGTTTTGGGGATTGTGGTCAGTTTTGTAGGAATTGTTCACCATCAGTCAGATTTGGCTACGTGTGATGAGGGACACAAAACAAGGGAAGTTGGACTCATCTAAAGAGGATTGTAATAATATGGATAATAATCATGAATATTCTTACAGTAGCATAACAGCACTACCCTAGGGGACCGCTTACCCAGAAAAGAAAGAGCAGACACAGATGTCCAATTTATAGGATGAGAAAAACTGCTATTGATGCTCCTAAAGTGTTTCTTTTTACAGGGGATATCTAAGCACCATAAATAACTAATAGTTTCACAAGCCATGGTAAAACAAGGTAAAATATATCTTTCTAATATACGGGGCAATTTTAATCACCATAAATCAAGTGGAATTGAACTCTCCTATACCTTACAGCCAGAGGTTGCCATATTAAACTCTGTTTATATTGCCAAGGTGCTGGACATGTGATCATCCATGTCACTGCATTTTGTGTATGTATGTCTGTATGCTAAACTGGTGCCTTCACTGTTAGCATGATGTGAAGATGTATTTTCCCCTTATGTGACTTAAGTATGTATGTACCCATTAACAGGTAAAATAAAAGTTTTGAATGCCTTATGTTTCACTGTGACACAAACTTCAATTAAAATACTGAGAATAAAAGCCTTTTTGTTATCTTCATGCAATGGATGTATAATATATACTATACATACAATATATCTATGTTTATACCTGTATATAGTTAGCGTAAATCCAAGGAAATAGAATCAGAATACATTTGACCTCTTAAAATAACACTACAGAGGAAGGGTGTTTCCATTGTGTACACAAGAAGGAGATTCAGAACATCTTAAAATTTTAAAAAATCAGAACAAAGGGTCAGAGTATCTTACATTACCAATGGTAATGAACACCAGATAGATATATTATCTCTTCTTTTGAATCCAACTATATTTAATATATTTTGCATCAGAATCAGTGCTATCACAGACATTTTGCAGTTCATTTAATCTTACCCTATATCCCATACAGTGCTAAGAAATGTCAGTTCCTGATGCATAGAGTACAGTAGCATGTGTGTAAAAAAAAGTCTTCATCTTCCTATATAGACGTAGATGCCTAACAAAATAGCCCATTCCATTAATCACTATTCTAAATAGTAAAAAAAGGTAACTTTTTCTGGTCATGTGACTTACACCCTTCTTTGGTGAAATTATGAGAGGTCTGAGCAATAGTCTGTGCATGGCACACAGGTTTTCTATAAATTTCCAAAAACTCTTAATATATACTATTATATTTTTTATGATTTAATTTGATCCTCTTTTGGCCTTATGCCTGTTTCCTTGTCCTTTGTAAATTGTGCGCAATAGTGTTGTGATGGGATTGCTGGTCAAGTATGGGGAAGGGAGCGACACTGCATTTCCTAAGTCTCCTTACTTTCAAGTTTTTTCATTTAAATTTAATTGAAGGATAGTGCATTTAATTTATGTTTCTCATAAGTGTTATGTGAAGCACACCAGGAGACTACAGTTCTGCTTTAAAAATTACTTATATTTATCAATTGTAATAATAACCAAGTTGCACTCATTTGTTTCTTTTATATCTGCCTAGTATCCAGCTTTAATGTCAAGTTTAACATGACCATGGATAACAGATCACTTAAGCTGGTCATAGACGTGTCAATTTCTCAACGATCAATCATGTACAGTATGCTATTGTGACATGCAATGGAGTCTTCGATCATAAGTCGTACATCGATACGCTTTATTGCCGATTTATGCACCCAATCGATTGGTGGCGTAAGAAAAGATTGGCTACACAAAAAATGGGGGAAAAAATCATGAAATGATGGAAGTGGAATGAGGCCTGCATGGGTCAATAAGGCAGATATTAAGGTCTCTAATAACGTCCTTCGATTTCTGATAGATGGACCAAAAAACAGACATGTCTGATCAATGCCAGATTGATATTTTGTACGATTACACACTTTAAACATGCATCGATTTGTGAACAATCGATCGCTACGATCGATCAGGGTGGGCAATCGTTCAGAAATTGTACTAAAAATCGAAGTGTCTATGGCCAGCTTTTGTCTGTGGACTGCTGGCTGTATTCATTATACTCATTATACTAATTGTTGCCCATATAGGTACTATCAGCTGCACACAAGTTAACTCTTGAGTCATAAAACTCCTGATGAGGGCTTCTCATTCCTATCAAGGCAGATGTATAAAGACTGCTATGAGTCTACAAAACCCTAACCCTCAGGGCCTTTTTTATGTTTTCTTTGACATCCATGAGGATGGGTGCTCTGTTCACCATAGTATATGCATGAACAAAACTTATTAATAAAAATTAATAATATAATATAATGATATTTTATCTTGGAGATTAATTTTCTAAATTTAATATCTAAATAAGTGTGGACTGTTTCTAGTGAGGATGCCACCACGTGATTCTGCACTGGAACATTTCCTAGTAGAGATGGTTAGGAAAGCTACATGTGCTAGAGCAATAATTTCTATTTGGGGATGATCACTTTTAGTGATAATAACATGTACATGGGGTTTGCAATTAACATACAAAGTCAGCTAGTCGAAATTTCGCAAAAACTAATGACCATCTCTAATTCCTGAATATAAATAAGGTACTCATCCCTAAATATGTGATGTGAATAAAAAACACAGTTTCGAATTATGTACTATTTACTTTAGGGATTAAACCTCAATGTGTTTTTTTTATGTTAGAGTATTCTGTCAAAGTACAGGTACTGTAAATCCCATGATACATTATAATTCTGTTTTACATGTGATAAATTTGATGTTGGCCATTTGTTAGAAAAAGTAGCCTTTCAATCCTTGGAAAATATTGATGAGTTACATAAAAGTGTTTACTATGGCTGATTGACTATGCTTATGACTTTAATGTACACAAAGTATCTTTTGAATCTATTTTTATCCCATAAAAGGTCCATGTATATAAAGAACACGTAGAAATGCCTGCTAATGTAAATGAATAGCTGAATCATGGAAAATGAAAGAGAGGAAAATAACAACACAGGTGTTATCTTTGTATAAAAATGTTTTATCTTTGTAGCTGTTTGTGGAGGGCTCCTCTTCCAAATTCAATTCATCTTCATTTACTGTCTATATTTTTCCCACCATAAGGAAAACTTTTTAAGTTATGCCAAGAGTGGTTTGTTTGCCTCTATGAATAGCCTAAGCCTTCCTCAAATACCTTTGTATACACTGCACATCACAATAGCATCACAACAACACATAAAGGGAATAAGTGGTTCACACATGAAAATAAATATTAGCCAGAAAACTATGTACTGATGGACTTGAAAGGAGCAGATTGTTCTATAGATCTGCATCAGGTATAATGTTAATGCACATTTTTTGCATACAACTTGGCTATTATTGTAAATTATAATCTTTTTATTTCAATTAAACAATCATTTTTGCTCAATGTAACCTCCGCTTCATTCTTATTCCCCTAGAACAGTGATCCTCAACCTTTTTTGATCTGTGACCCAGAAAGTGACATCACGTAAACTTACTTCAGTACTACCAGCTTATATTTATTTTAAGCATGGCACATCAGATACATGTATACATAGATGTATATAACCTGAAGTGAAGGGCCTTAAAGTGCAAGTTAGCCTAGCACAAAATATTCCTTAAATAAATTATTATATATTGAGTAGCAGTTTTATTCTGGTCTTGTAACTCATAGTCTTTTTTTACTGCAAGGACCTAGTCTGTGGGCAAACCTATGAATTTGCAGGCGAAGTGACCTGTGATGTCACTGTCAGATTGTTGAATACTTGTAGTACCCTTGTAACAGAAACATCGGCTTGTAGACCATGGACACCAAGAGATAGGGACACTAAGCAACTGTCATAATCACATGATGTTGTTGTTGGGAGTGAGAATATGCACACTGTCCATTAACAATTGCCATCTGAGGCATGCCTTGAATTTAGCATATACTTAGCTCTATATAAATATAATATATACATCACATTAATAATGTAAGCTTCCTCAATGGAAATAGTGATCCTGGCAGGTCAAGTTTAAGCATATCTGATAATATTTGTGTACTGACTATGCCCTTACAGGGAGTGCAGAATTATTAGGCAAGTGGTATTTTTGAGGAATAATTTTATT
>CM070036.1:97124858-97146047 GCA_036250615.1 Ptychadena robeensis | reverse complement strand
CCGGAGTTCGAGTTCGCCGTTCGCGAACATCAAATTCCGGGTTCGAGCCATCACTACTCCAGAACAGTCACTTCATTTTGCTGTAGCCAATGGCAGGTCAAATTGGCCTTGTGTTTAGGATCATAAGCAGCTTCCAGGCTGATGAGTGCAGTGTAACTTGTTTTTTATTTTTTTTTATATTTTCTGCATTCATATTGCCATAGATTCTGACTAAATTTCCTGTGCCTTTGTAGCTCACATGTCTTCAAAACATCAGAGATCCACCACAATGTTTCATAGTAGGAATGGTGTTCATTTAATCACAGGCATTGCTGACTCCTCATCAAATGTAGAATTCATTATTGTGGTCAAAAAATAATATTTTAGTCTCATCACTCAAAATGACTTTGTGCCCGAAGTGTTTGTCTCTTTGCTGTTTGGTAAATTTTAAGTGGGATATGGTATTTGCGGAGTAATGGCTTTCTTCTGGCAACTCAACCATGCTGCCCCTCTTTCTTCAAGTGCCCCTTTATTGTGTATCTTCAAACAGCCACAAAACATTTTTAGAGAGTATTTCACTCAAAATTATTTGTGGGTTTCTCTTTGCATCCCAAAAATTCTTCTGGTAGTTGTGGCTGAAACTTAAGTTGGTCTACCATTAAACCCGTAATTTTTAAACCCCAGATTTTTTAAACTTTAATTTTACAATTCTTAATTTCAGTTTGAACACTGCTGGTTAGAATACCCAAATTTAACTACATTTGCCTGCAAATCCTTGGACAATTCTTTTGCTTTCCCTATGACTTAACTAGGCATACATGGTTCCATATTTCCATTTGATAGATCGATTTTTCAATTGAACCAATAGAAATCGATTTGCAGACACCTGGTAGATAAATCAAAAGTGATTGAAATTAAACATAAAATCAATCAAAAAGTGATCCGACATGTTGGAAATTTTTTGTTGATTTTCCAAGTTTCTGATGGGTTTTATACCATAAGTATTTCAAATGATTAGTATGCAATAGTACTATGGAGCATGTTGATCTGTGTATGGATAGCTTTAGGATCAAAATGTGCAGTGCAGCACTTGAAGATACAAGCGTCTGTCAGGAGACTAGAGTCAAGTTTTTTTTTACACAGGCTCTAATTACAAGCAAACACATTGCAGGGAAAGATGGTTACCTCTAATAGCCATTCTTAAGCTAGCCATACACGGCACGGATTCCCTGGCTGATCGATTCAGCACCCGATGGATTCCGGCGATTCCGCCGGCATCCACAGGTGAGAACGATCAGCCAATTAGGGAATCCGATCGTGGCAGCCCACCTTGTACGGCTGGATCCGTGTCCGATGGATCGCCTCCCTGACCGCAACGCCCCCTGATCAGAGCAGAATCGGACCCGAAAAGACCAACAGGTTGGTTCTTCCTCGGATCCGATTCTGTGCCCCCGATCCATCGGATGCGGTCGGACGGGCAAGGTGGGCTGCAGGGGATTCCGGCACGATGGATCCGCGTGCACGCGCCCGGAATCCATCGCGCCGGAATCCGGCACGAATCCGTGCCGTGTATGGCAGCCTTAACACTTTTGTGTCAAGTTGAGTGTTCTCAGGCAAAATCAGCAGGGTATGTAAAATTTTGATCAAGGTCATTGGGTAGTTAGTGTTGTGAATATGATTTAAAAAGAGTTAACACAGTTGTCTGACAATAAACTATATACAATAATTAAAATATATAAAGCCAAGAGTTTCCTGTTGTTTATTAAGTTTTATGTATCTTTATGTGTGAGTGCGAACTTATGTTCAGCTTACCAAAGAAGTTCTCACTATATCCAATGGTCCTGTTCATATGAAAACACATAAAAATGCTTATCAATGGACAAAAAGCAGCCTGTATATGATGAATAATGTATAAAAAAATACTTTATGTGGCTACCAGCTCCATCTATCCTACTGAAGCTTATAATTTGCAAATTAAACAGTAATTATACCAGGTGAGCTAAATGAGTGATATTCAGGTTAGAAAATAGAATACATCATTTATTTTATATACATTGCAATGGTTAGGTAACACAAAAGGCATAAACCTGCACTCCCACAAGAAAGGCTAATCAAAGGCTCTAAAAGTATTTTTTTCCCCTTTTGTAAAGTATTTCAGCTTTGTGTTTAAATAGGATACGGTCTACTGAGTTTACAGCACCTTGTGTGCATTGATGCACAAAAAACATACGCACATGTGTGGCAAGACTTCCACTTGTGGAAGAAACACAAAGAAAGCACTTGCACACAAGGGATTCAATAGAAAGCCATCAAAGCTCTTCTTATTTGAACTTTGAAACCACCAAAACAGTTGTGTGCATAATGTAACAAATGGTGTGCCAAGTAATGAGTGATGAATTTGAAGTCAAGTACAGTATTTGGTTATGGAGGAATGAATCGTTTGTATTGTAGCATTGCTACGTATCCTATTCCATCTTCTTCTGTATTTTTCTAGTGTTGCATGCATTATGCACCTGCCTCATCTATATAAAGGGAACATATTTGTTCAAGATAGACAGTGACGTTAACATTCTTAACTTCTGTATGCTGCAAACATGGTGGTACTGCACATCATTCCAATAAATAATATTTCGATTTCTTTTTTCTTTAAATAGCTTCTTGTATATGGTGTGGATCCTTTGTGGAAACACTTATTAAACTTTATTTTTTTTTAATTTTTAATACATGTTTTCTTCTAGTAATATGTGAGTGTAAGGCTAGGGCTCAACGTGTTTAAATCCCTGGGTTAAAGAGATTTTACCGCAGTGAAAGTGCCACCCATTGACGGCAATGGGGGTTTGACAGGGCTGTCTCCAAATCCTTTCAGAGCTCCCGATCCGTTGGTCTGAGCCTTCATCACAATAATGACGATCTCCGTCCACAGGAATGCAACAGAGGATATCAGCGGTTCCCAGGGCATAGTTGAGCACTGGCCTAATACTTTCATGTATATTATCCCTAACAAATATTACCATTACGATTACAAGTTTTGTGAAATATACATATGCCACATATAATAACTCACACAGGACTACTTAGCGTCTGAACTGACATTGCTGTGACATTCTTCGAAATATATAGTGTAAGGAGTGTAAGGGTCCCAGGTTAACATTTTTGCCTGGGCTCTATCTGCAAGGAGTGGTTATGTTCTCCCAGTGTCTGTATGGGTTTTTTCCATGTACTGTTTCCTCCTACACTCTAAAGACATGATGGTAGGTTAATGGTCTCCCCCCCAAAAAAAAAAAAATAAATAATAATCTTTAGACTGTGTTAGTTGCAGATGACATATTCAACCCTGACATTAAATTTTGCAAACTAACAAGAAAACTGGTTCTCACCTAGTTACTGTGATATTTAGCGAGTAGCCTTACTGTATAACATTGACTATAAGTAAACAAGTCATGCTTCCTACTCTTCATGAAAGGCAACCTGAACTGAACAGAAATTTCACTGGTATAAATTATAAAAAATATTAATACAAGATTAATATATTATGCTCATATTTGAATACCTCTATGGAAAAATAACGAATAAAACACCTCTTTTTTTGTGTATATCATTTTTATTGAAAATTTTTCAGTTACAGAACATAGAAGCTCAACAAAATATAAAAATCAACAAAATACAATGACACAAATGCGGTGGCAGCATAACAGATGTGACCACACATAAAGATGTTCCTATTGTGGTCCCAAGTCTGGCACGATTTGCGCTTATAGCACATAGCCGTCATAGGAATCCACCAGCACTCGGCGGCCCACCAAACAGTCCAACAGGAGCTAGTGAATGGTTTGCCCCTCGTATTGATCACACCTGCTACCCTACCACTTTACACAGCGATGTACACTTAGTGTCAACTAAACCTCAAACTGCATAGTGCCCACAGGAGTCATACTACGTACATATCGACTAGTAGTTCTTAAAACAGATAGAGTATTAGTACCCGGCTTTCCCTCTAGAGACTCGGTGGCGCCAGACGCCCCCCTCAGTCAGTCGAGGGGTCGAACGCTGAAGTTGAAACTGTCCCATTTTTTGTGGAACCGTACATGGGTGGTGGATCGTTGTCGTGGCAGTGCCAACATGTCTATATTTCTCACATCATATAGCATACCCAAAACCGGGGAGTATTGGAAATCCAGTTTAGCATCATTGCTCTCCTCGCCGCCAGTAGGCATGTGTGGAGCCAATGGGAGTTACCTAGAAGTGCCGATTTGGCTGACAGGGCGACGTAGCTCAGGAGCATAAGTTGAGCATCTGGAGGCATGGAGGATTTTAAAACTTTGCCGATCAGCCCCGCCACCAAATGCCAGTATTGGGAAATTCTCGGGCATTGCCACAAGCAATGTACCAAAGTAGGGTTTGTAAGTCCACATTTGAGGCACACAGGTTGCCACTTTGTCCCCTTGAGAGCACACGTCACTTGGGTTCCTGGCAACCGGTATGCTTTATGCATCAGTTTAAATTGAGTCTCCCTCCAATTTTCAGAGGGGACACCCCTCACCGTCAGGTAACCCCTAAGGGCTTTTGGAATTGCCTCCGCAATACCGAGATCAGATTCCCATTTGGCTACAGTAGCATGCAGGTGGTGGAGTGGGGTGCACTTCAGTAATGC
The DNA here is from genome assembly GCA_036250615.1 of Ptychadena robeensis. Lineage (NCBI taxonomy): Eukaryota > Metazoa > Chordata > Amphibia > Anura > Ptychadenidae > Ptychadena > Ptychadena robeensis. The sequence continues at coordinate 97,141,417 of CM070036.1, read as the reverse complement.
TTTATCAATCGAGGACGTATTCACCCGCTGCAACTCCAACAACATGTCTAGGTCATTTTTAATAAACATGGAAGCATAATTGTTAGCTAGGGAGGAACAGTAAGATTTCACCTGTAAATAATGTAAGGGATGCACTAGGGTTGCTGGTAAGTCAAAATCGACCTGAATCTGTGTTGGAGTCTTAATGGTGCCCAACGCATCAAGAAGGAGATCCTGCACTACCACCAATCCCTTCTGTCTTCATTTATGGAATTTATGGAGTCCCCTCTGGGAATAAGGGGTTACCCACAATAGGTAAGTAACGAGAAAATGTGTAAGGGAGTTTATGAATTTTCCGGACTTCCCGGAAGGCAATCACTGTATCCCTCAGCAGAATGTTCTGCTTCAGAGGTTTAGGTAATTTAGCAATGGGGCAGTGCAACAGGGCACTTAGTTGCCACGGGTGGGCCATCGCGCCTTCCAGGTAGGTGTTGGAGTAGCCGGATGTATTTTTCAACCAGTCCGCTGCATGTCTAAACACACTTGCTAAATTGTACTTCCGTAGATCAGGTACACCCAGCCCTCCCGCACACTTTGGAAGGGAGAGTTTCTTCAGTGAAATCCTTGCACCGCCTCCCTGTCACAAAAACTTTAGAATAAGAATACAGGAAGATTGGAGTGTGATTTAAATCACTGTTCCCATCCCTAAAGTATAATGGAAATAAGGAGAGGATCCCTCGTGGGACTTTGAGTGGAACAGTGATGCTTAATTCAATCAGCCATGAAACTTAAAGACTAGTTGTTTTTAGAATTCTGGTTACAGTAAGTGATCTTCTTAACACAAATACAATCAAGTGACATGGGTATTTGTGTGTAGTGTAAGATCAAATATACTGGAGCACATTGGCAAGCATAACAAAAGGTATGACGATGATACACATGAAAATATTGCACAGTGCCCCCAGACATGCAGAATATGTACATGCACGTACATATAATTAAAAACAACAACAATAAGTATAAGCAGACAATTGGTGGTAGATTGTTAAAGGTGCATATTGGGCAACATGTTTCGCTGTTGGAGCTTCATCAGGCCGATGCACCCTAGGACGTGTGTGAGTCCGCTGTGAACAAGGATGTACGGTATCGGTAAGTACAGAGTGGAGAGGATAGTGTAATCGAAGTCTGGATGTGGGGCTGCCACATACCTTTATTGTTGTAGGAATTATCCCTCTCCTTGGTGTGGGGAGGGGTGTTGGTTTGGTTCAGGGGGCCAAGTTAGTCCTCCTCTGCAGGACAGGGGGTAAGTCCAGACCCCGCAGCACACCGGGTGGCCCCTTGGTGAGAACGGGGGCTGAGGTGGATGTGTTGGAAGTAATGCCTCCCCTCAATGCTGCAACAACATGAATATGATGGAGACTTTGAGGCTATCACCCATTTGTTAGGCATAGGTAAACACATAAAGAAAAGATGACTAAGTCCTAAAAATTAATAAGCAGTCTTGTATGACATTAATAGTTCAAGCAGTCTATGACAATGTTGTCCCTAAATAAGACCATAGTGATAAAGGTGTCCACATTGTATAATTGCGTATCCAGTGACATTGGGGTATAGTGTGACCATGTAAACATACTGTTAGGTTCCTGCTGGGATTCAAACCCAGAACTCGGTTCTGGGTTGCTCAGCAAAGGTGGGGAATCTGGCTGTGTGCCACTTGCATTTCTGGTGAGTAAACTGAACTGGGATTGCAGAGTAGTGGACACAGATCCACACAGATTCACAGCTTTGAGTGAACCTTCTCCAGCTGATTTCCTTCACCTCATCAGAGCTGAGGACTTCTGGCGTACGCCGCGTCAGCCATGGGAGCCCACGGGAGGCGTCTGGGCGCGGTCCCGGGTCCCATGGCGACGAGGTGGATAAAGGGGGGGTGACACCTGGGTCAGCTGCGGCGGTATTCATCGGAGGTCCCTGCCTTGTCCTTGAACGGCAGGCAACATGGCCGATTGGTGCGCTGCGGACAGCCATTGCATGCTTGGTGACGTCACGTTAGTTTGGTAGGAGACTTACATCTCCTATTCTCCTAGGGTGGGTTATCTTGGTAGGTTCACGTTATTGGGTTTCACGTAGTCGTACACGGACTGCACACAAAGAGTAGTTGAGGAAGTTGGGGGAGGGAGGTGGGAGGCATAGTTTGGATTTTGTCACTTCATCAGTTGCACTCAACTCCTATCACACCGAGGTTCACTAGGTACACTACATTAGGTCGACTACATTTCCACACATTTGCCCTCCATTAAGTACAAACAATTGTCCACCAGTTTTGGTTTTGTTTTAACCTCTTGATTTTGTTTTCAAACACTCCGGTAGGTCACATTACACTAGGGAATGGGTTTGACATGTTTCAATGGCTGCCCGGAGCACCCGGGTCTGGCAACTGCGGTCCATAACTTACCTCAATTGTCCGAGGTGGCTGGTGCTGGTCGCCACGCACCCATCCGAGTCCCTGTTATCCTGGGGCCTGCTCTCCTGGGTCTCGGCATGGGTGACCGGTTGGACCCTCTCTTGGATACCCTGTGTCCATGCTTGGCTCAGGGGTGACCCAGCACCCAATGACATGTCGTGGAACACAGCTGTATGCTGTGAGTACCCTCTATATGCAGACTAACTAACATTTTTTTTTGACGACTATTATTGTGATATTGACCATTTTTTACTCTTTAAACATTAGAAATTTTGGGCACCCATAACCTCCTGGAAGAAGCTGTTAAGCGAAACGCGTGAGAAGGTCCTTCATTTTATCATGATTCTTCATGCATATATGACAATGTTTATATCCAATTGTACCTGTATCAGTGTGATGAAAGGACCTGTCTATACCATGTACCATGTTTTTATCATCGTTTAGATAGATACATTAGTGCCTCAAAGTCCATCGGAGCCCCAGTCTCCATATTTGGAACTGATGAATAGGACATAGGGGCCTTCATCATTTTTCCAGATTTAATTCTTTTTTAGTAGATATGTCCTAAGCTAAACTAACAGACTTGGCTTAAATACCCAATTTAAAAAAAACAATTATTCCAGAAAGTATCAGAAGTACCCATAGGTTACAAAAAAAAAGCTCAAAAATTAATAGAAAAGATTAAGGTGAACCAGTAAAGTGCTTCTAATCAAGTACAGAACACTGAGGTTACGCTAGGGGTAATTTAACTTTTTTTAAGAGGAGTTATGACTGTTTACACCTGGCACACCTTGCATGAAACCAGGCCGTTTTCTGTATTCAAAAGAGAGATGACAAGAGATAGGAAATCGATATCCACAACACACCACATAGCCTATTATTCATCTCCATCATATATACCATTGACCAAACAGTCTTTAAAAGAAAGCTTTTAAGTGGTTTTTATCTTATTATATTAGCCATCTGCAGCTGAGTACACACATGGTCAAACATAAATGGTGGGGTGTCTCTCTAATTTACACAAAATATTAATTTCAATATTAACATATATAGTAAATACTGGTCAATCGGATAAAAAATTAATAACACAGTTTACAGCAGTTGGGTAGTTCAAGGTTAATCATGGCAACTACCTGAGAGTTAAACCACTCAGATTTTAAGACTTCCCAAGACCAGCAGAACAAATAACACGTGAAAAGGCTATCATGGTGCTTTAGAAAAAGTCTTTAATTTTTTTTTTTTTTTTATGTGTTAACATAAAACAATATTCCTGAAAGTATCAAAATACCAGCTACAGATGAAGCTGTTTGGACAAACACATTTCTTCTCCTCATGGTTAATGGTTGGCTCAAGCCATTATTGTAAACCAACTGTGTTTACTCACTTTTTAAATAATACTCACAACAAAACTACCCAAAAATTCCTGTCAATACCCCAGTACTTAATACTATTAATGGCAAGTATTTTGGGTAATTGTGGATAAGCTCCTTATCTTCTCAGAGGGTTTATAAGTTGCCTATTCTTCATGGCAAAAATCCTCCAGTTTCTTTAAATTCTTGGACTGTCTTGCATGAACTGCACGTTTGACGTCTCCCAAGATTGACTCAATGAGACTCCGAATAGGATTGGGGCCGAAACTGTATCGCAGCGATCAATGTTCGCGGCCGAACTGTCGCGGCGAACATAGCTGTGTCGCGTTCGCCGCGTGTTTGCGAACATATGGTGAGTTCGACCCGCCCCCCAAAAAATTTTTTTCATTGGACAAACTTTGACCCTGGAGCAGTCAGCAGGCCAATACAGCCAATCAGCACCACCCCCACCTCAGGACCACCCCCCCCCTCTATAGCAGAGGCAGAGGAAAACGCCATTTCACACATTCTGTTGAGAAGGAGACAGTTAGGACAGATGAGCTAGTGTTGCTGCAAAAAAACGATTAGCTAGGCAGTTGTTCTGTCTGATTGCAGTCTACTCCTACAGTGCTTTCTACTTAGCTATCAGGACAGCAGTCCTGAAAAGACCCCAAAGCCCTTTTTAGGGCTACTTTTTTTTGCATCCAGTTGCCTGCTTGCATGCACTCGGCTGCTGCCTAGTGCTACCGGTGTATTTTGTCCAAGCCCAACATGTGACAACCAGGCGCTACTGCCACTCTGCCAGGCCAGTTTTCACCCTCCAGCCTTGTGCACAACTGTTGGTGTTGCCCAGTGCCGCCACCCATAGTATCGGTGCACTTTGTCAAACGCGGGATTTTGTAAGCACATACACAGTTGCCTGCTTGCTGCCACTTCTCTGCCAGTGCCCATTTTCTTTCCCCTCAGCCTTACTGTGCCAACTGTGTGTGTGTGCCCAGGGCCCCCGCCACCCCACACTATCTGGGTGGCACTTTTTTTTTCGTGTACCAGGGTATTTTTTCAAGCCACATTACACAGTGCCTACTGCCACTCTGCCGTGCCAGTTTTTCACCCTACAGCCTTTGTGCAACGGTGTGTGCCCAGTTGCCCGCCACCCATAGTTATCTGGTGGCACTTTGTTAACCAGGGTATTGTTTTTTCAGTCACATTACACAGTGCACTACTGCCACTCTGCCAGTGCAGTTTTCTCCCTACAGCCTGTGAACACAACTGTGTGTGTGCCCAATGCCGCACCCGTAGTTATTGCGGGGCACTTTGTTAACCAGGGAATTTTTTTTCACCCTATTTTAGGGTATTAGTCCTATTGCACGGTTTAAATCCATTACAGCCTTGTGCAACTGTGTGTGCGCCCACACTGCCAGTGCCCACCCATACTCATTGGTGGCACTTTGTAACCCCAGGGGATTTTTTCACCCTATTTTAGGGTATTAGTCCATATTACACGGCTATTCAAATCCATTACATCCTTTTGCCAACTGTTGGTGTGCCCAGTGCCCCCGCCACCCATAGTTTATCTGGTGGACTTTGTTAAACCAGGGATTTTTTTCACACCATTTTTAGGGTATTAGTCCCTATGAACGGCTTTAAATCATTATCAACGCACTTGTGGCCAACTGTTGTGCGCCCACACTGCCCCGTGCCCACCCATACTCATCTGGTGGCATTTGCTAACCCAGGGGATTTTTTTCACCCTATTTTAGGGTATTAGTCCCTATTACAAGGCTTTTAAAATCCATTACAGCCTTATGCCAACTGTGTGTGCGCCCACACTGCCCAGTGCCCCACCCACACTCATCGGTGGCACTTGTAACCCCAGGGGATTTTTTTTTCACCCTAATTGTAGAGGGAATTAATAAATATTGCAGGGCTTTCCTGTCCCTTACAGCCTTGTGCCAACTGTCTGTGCCAGTGCCCAGACACAGTTTATCTGGTGGAAGGGTAAACCAAGCCATTTTTTCACCCTATCCATAAAGGGTTATTAATAAAAGTTGCAGGGCATCAGTTCCATTACAGTCTTGTGTGCCAACTGTGTGTGCCCCAGCCACCAGTTATCCTGTGGAAGGGTAATACCCAGAATTTTTTTTCACCCTATCATAAAGGGTATTTAAAAAGGCACGGCTTTCCGTCCATTACAGCACTTGTGCAAACTGTCCAGTGCCCACCCCAGAGTTATCTGCTGCCACAGGGCCGTACGCCAAAAACATAAAAATGACAGCAGAGGCCAGACAATCCAGCAGGGGTCTGTGGTGGTGAAATTTCCTTTGGCCCTAGAATAAATGGCCAGTGTTTCAGAGGCCACTTACCGTCAACGTAAGAAATGCTTGGGACTTAGTTGACTGGCACACAGGAGGACACCCAATCTCCACATCCACCACTCTGACCCTGGACACACCATCTCCGCATGTGCGCTGCTGACACCTCCTCAGTTGCCACTCACTGCCCGCCACCAATACTAGCACCACACCCGCTCACATTTGACCCATCAGAGAGGCGTTGTTCACACATCCTTTTGAAGAGGCAGATGAGTGATGCTCAACCATTATTGCCAGAGAATGTTGATGACAGTTGGACATGCCTCTGACAGGTAGTCATTACCACAACATGGAGGTGCGGTGGTGTGATTGAAGTATGTTGTTTACCCCCTGCTGCTTCCTTTAGCTGAAGTGTTGCTCAGATACAGTGTGAAGGTCCTGGGCTTGATGGATGATGACGTGCTGTGTCCGGTGGATGTCACCGTTGGGTTGCCCACACGAAGAGAGGAAGAACAGGGGGAGGAAAAGTCAGATGGAGAGACGAGAGGAGGAGGAGACGCGTTGTAATGTAAGCAGGGGAGGTTCATCCACAAGGGGCTAGTGGCCCACAGTAAGGAAGCATGTATGGCACCGGGGGTCAGCCCCAGACAGCACGCAATTCAACCCATGCTGTTGTCCACCACCAGTATGCCATCCGTGCCAAAGCTAAGCCAGGGTGTGGCATTTTTGTGGGGTCTGCCGATGATAGCAGCTTTGGCATGGCCAACGTGTTGCAATAAGATTTTACTGAGTCGTTGCGGAACGTCCAAAAACCCACATCGGTACACACTGCTTTGAGAAGGCACATGATTCTCACACATCACAAACGACTTTTGGGATCAAACCCCACACGGCACACAAGCAGGGACACAAAACCCCAACATGCCACCTCCTCCTCCTTGTCTCCCAGCATCTTCAGCCACTTGCAACCCACTGCTGTCCTAATTGCCCAGGTGTTTCCTAAGGGTCAAAACCAGCCACTTCGCCTCCGCTTTGAGCAGTACCCAGCTCATCTGGCAACGGGTGCAGTGTCAGTGAAGGAAGATGTTCGAGCGTAAAAAAAAAAAACAATTGGGTTCAAAAGAGGTACCCCCTTGCCTGGCGCTGACAGCTGGCTTGACGGAGCTCTTGCCCGCCATGCTTTTACCATACCAGATGGTGGAGTTCCGAGGCCTTCAAAAAATTTGTGGCTATTGGGACATGCAGGGGAGGGTACCCGGCCGAAAAATTTTTTGTCAACCACAAGGCATTACCCAAATCTTACCCTTGTTGGAAAAAAGGAAAGTCATGGCCTTCGCTGGCCTTACAGTGTTGGGGGCAAAGGGTCCATCTTGACACTGATACCTGGTTCTGCAAGCAACGGGTTCAGGGCAGGACATCACGTACACTGCGCATTGGGTAAACATGCTGAAATGCTCTTTGCCCAGCAGGGAATGCGTTTGGGCGCTGAAGCCGAGTGGTGGACCACCGCCAAAGATCACGGGACTGAAGGCAGGCCTGCTGCCAACATCTTCTATTCTCTACTCCATAATCCTCGGATGAGTCTTCTTCTCTTGCTGGCTGGCTCCCATCATTGCCATCTCAGGCAGCTCCCCAGGGGCTATTCCACATCCCGGATCAGACAGTGTCACGCTGTCTCTTGGGCTGACTTGCTGATGAAAAGGCAGAGTAGCACACCGGACCAAGCACTTCCTGTCCGCCCTTAATGCCACAGGTTGGCTCAGTGGCTGATCCCCGCACACAACAATTGGGGATTGGCAAAGTGGTGTGTTGTTGCAATGGAAGGCATCTAGATGTGGCGGCCATTGAAATATGGGCCAAAGTTGTCACATGTGCCGTGCATGGCACATGTCTTAAATCTTCATTGGTGCAAACGCTTTGTAGCAAGTTACGTCACAGGCTTTACAGGGGACGTGCATCAAGCAGGCTCGGAAGGTGTGTTGCCCATTTCAGGGCGTTCCTACCACGGCTATGGCTAAGTGTTTCCGGAAATTCAGCAGGAGACACAACAAAAACATGGCCAGTGAGCGGCTTGATGTGTTGAAAGGCTCTACGCAGGTTGAAAATTTCAACCATCTACCACTGGTGTGGACCGCCTGCTCCACCAAGAGAAAGCTTGTGAATGAGTATCTGTATTACACCAGGTGTGCTAGGGACAGCCTCTGCGGAAAGCTGGGGATTATGTGTGCCATCCTACTGGACGCATCATGGCACAATTTTGGTGCCATGTAGGGCTTCATGCAGGTCCTTCGAAGAGGGGTGACAAACCTTGTCAGCCGCAGCGAAGGCGCACAAATCAAGCGACCTCATCCCATTTTGCCTTCTTCCTGGAAGCGTTGCCCTGCGAAGGTGCTGGATCAGGCTGTGGTGAGCGCGGAAGAGGAAGCGGGAAAGAGTTTTGGGTCACCATCAACACCAGAACCCAGCCTTAGCAGCCTCGCTTGCCGGACAGGCGGCCAACGCTGGGAAGAGGAAGTATTCTGAGGAGTACAGGAGGAGCGAAGGTGGCTTTCAAGGGAAGGAGGAAGACCAACCTCAGCAGGCTCACCACGGTGCTCCATTGTGGTCACCATATCTGGGACCCAGCCTGGGTGTTGTACGTGGCTGGGGGGAGGAACCAGGCCCCTCAATGACATCAGGTGAGGGAGAGGGAACTCGATTGTTTGAGTAGCTGCGGCCATCCATTCCATTGATGCGAATGGGGTCTTTCATTGGCTGTCGTGCCTGTTGAGGGGACCCTCGGTTTAAAAAGGATGAAGGACAACCGATCTGTACATGGGATGGGCCCCACTACTAGCCCCCAGCTACAAAGCCGAAAGTAGGGGAAATGTTTACCGGCTTGCCCGGCAGGTCTGCGAGGATTGCAAGCAGGTTGAGAAGCATAGGCTACAACATCTGATTCTATACACCGTCTTTACAGGTGAGTGTCACACAGCCACAACGTGACTCTACTAGGGGACAAGATGGTTGACACTAATTTCCTCCTGCTACCACGACCGCGCCCCGGCACAGGACAGGGCGCCCTTCCACCAGACAAGTCCTGTTTTGATGGAGGGACCATGTTCGGAGCTTTTTCAGTCCCCTACAGCTATCGCCCAGAGCCTCTTCGCGGATTCCACCCTGAGAGAGGACGACTGGGAACCGACAGGATCGCAGTACTACACTGGGCCTCTAACTGACGGATTTGGACCGCTAAGAAGCGATGGAACCCTTGACTACTGGGGTGTTGTTCGCAGACTTGACCTGTGGCCAGGCTATGCCCAGTTCGCTCTCTGACTTCTGTCCTGGTCCGTGCTTCCATAGTGTCCTGTTCCAGTGAAAAGGACCTTCAGTGCTGCAGGCGGCATAGTGACCGAGAAAGAAGCGAAGTCGGCCTGGGTCAAAAAAAAAAAGTGTGGATCACCTCTACGTCCTGGAGGGATGAACGAGGCATGTGGATTCCGGAAAGGGAGACTGACAGTGGGGGATTACGTTTCTTGCCCTAGGCCAAAGAAGCCTGATTACATTGTTCTTGGGCCTAATAAAATGGTCCCCACGCATGCCATACTGGATGACTCGATGAATCCTCCGCCACCAACTAGTGGTTCAAGCGCAATGCTTTTTCTTGTTCCATTCTGCCATAGGGAAAACATCAATTTTCTTGGCCGCTGCTACAACAGCGGCTTGCCTACCATCACTTAATTTTTATTGTCGATCTTTTATTGGCAAGCTTGTACTTGCCTAATTTTTCTGGCCTTGATGGCTTTTGGCTGCATTAAAAAGAAGACCAACATTACATGGTGCCCACTTCCCTTTCGTGATGGCGCTACCTTGTCGTTGGTGCGGGGCTTGCGTTATCACCAATGATGAGGATCCCCTCACTGAGCTTGTGTTGGCCCATGTTTGGCAACACCCCCGGCTGGAGAAGGCGATTGGTTCATAGTGATCGCCGCGATCGGTGTTTTGCGTTGTTTTTTGTTTTGGGATACCCAACTACGGTTGCCCCCGGTTGTTCATGGCGGGGTTGGTGGGTTTCCTGTTTTTCTCGCTTATTCCCGTGGGGGGTCTGTGGTGTGTGGAATCGCTTTCTATGGGGGTGTGTGCCCGGGCCCCTGGGTGGTGGGTCTCTCATTGGGTACGGCGCACCTGTCCCCGACAAGGCTCGTCCGGGGTGGCTGGAGTCTTTTTTGCCTCCCCGCCCTGTGGCCATACGCTCCTTACTTGCTACCTGCTCCCTCCTGCCTCCCCCCCCCCCCGTTTGCTTTTTCTCAGGAGGGACTTACGCATACAATTTCCCCCGGTACCTCACTGGCTATGAGACCGGTTGGGGTGAACTGAAATCCTCCCAAGACCCCCTCTAGGGAGTGGAGTTCAGCCGAAGGGTGACAGGATGCAAAGTGTCAAGGTTTGTGGCAGGGGTCATCACCAAAAGAGATTAGGTCCAATTTCATAACCCGGTCTAAGGGTTAATCCCTTCATTGCCCCTTTATTTTCCCATTGACTGTTCATTTGCAGAAAATCTTTGCTGTGCGGGATTTCTAGTGTGTGATTGATGATAAACTGTTTTTTGATTGCGAGTTGAGTTTTGCCCCATGTTATTCCCCTTGTTCATGTCCTTATGGTCCAGGTTGTTTGACCCCCTTCAAAACAACTTTCCCAACCAACTATTGTGGCCAGAAGAAAGGGGTTCCCTTTGTTTTTTTTTTTTAAAATTTGCTTCCCTTGAAGTCCAATGGAGAGAGTTCGCGGGTTTCGCCGGGTTCGCGGTTCGCAAAACTTTTACCGGAGTTTCGAGTTCGCGTTTTTTTTTTTTTTTTTTTTACGCGAACATCAAAATTCCGGGTTCTAGAGCCACTCAACTACTCCAGAACAGTCCTTCATTTGCTTTTGTCATTGATTGTAGCAATGGGCAGGTCCAAATTGGCCTTGTGGTTTAGGGGATTACATAAGCAGCTCTTCCAGGCTGATTTGAGTTGCGTGTAACCTTGTTTTTTATTTGTTTTTTATATTTTCTGCTTCATTATTGCCAGTAGATTCTTGACTTACTAAATTTCCTGTGCCTTTGTAGCTCACATGGTTCTTCAAACATCAGAGATCCACCCACAATAGTTTCATAGTAGGAAATGGTGGTTCATTTAATCACAGGGCATTGGCTGGATCCTCCTACTCAATGTGTAGAAATTCCTTTATGTTGGTCAAAAAAATAAATTATTTTAGTCTCATTCCACTCAAAAATGAACCTTTGTTGCCCGAAGTGGTTTGTCTCATGTTTGCTGTTTGGTATAAATTTTAAGGTGGGATATGGTATTTGCGGGTCAATGGCTTTCTTCTTTGGCAACTCAACCCTGCTGGCCCCTCTTTCTTCAAGGCCCCTTATTGTGTATTCTTGCAAAACAGCCAACAAAAACATTTGTTAGAGAGTATTTCACAGTCAATAAATTATGTTGTGCGGTTTCTCTCTTTGCTCCCAAAAAATTCTTCTGGTCTGTAGTTTAGTTTGGCTGAAAAACTTAAGTTGGTGCCTACCATTTTAACCCGTTTGAATTTTTTTTAAAACCCCAGATTTTTTAAATCTTAATTTTACCAATGCTTATATTCAGTTTGAAAAACGCTGGGTTAGAATACCCAATTTAACTTACATTTGCCTGCCAAATCCATTGGACAAATTCTTTTGCTTCTCCCTATGACTTAACTAGGCATACATGGTTCCATATTTCCCATTTGGATAGATCGAGTTTGGTACAATTGAACCACTCCAAGAGAAAATCGATTTGCCAGGGACCCACATGGTAGATAAATTTTCAAAAGTGATTGAAATGTTAAACCAGTAAAATCAATCAATAAAGTGATCCGACATGTTGGCATCTTTTGTTGTGATTTTCCAAGTATTCTGATGGGGTTTTGCTACCATAAGTGATTATGCAATATGATTCGTATGCAATCTTAGTTACTTATGGAGGCATGTTGATCTGTGTATGGATGCTTTAGGATCCAAAATGTTTGCCAGTGCCAGCACGTTGAAAGAGGGGGGGGGGTACAAGCGTTCTGTCAGGAGACTTAGCGTCAGGTTTTTGGTTTTTACACAGGGCTCTAATTACAGCAAGGCACAACACATTGCAGGGAAAGATGGTGTACCTCTATGAGCCCATTCTTAAGCTAAGCCAATTACCACGGCACGGCTTCCCTGGCTGATCGATTCAGCAACCCGATGGGATTCGCAGCGAATTTCCGCCCGGGCATCCACAGGTGAGAACGATCAGCCAATGAGGAATTCCGATCGGTGGCAGCCACACCTTGGGTACGCGTGGGATTTCCGTTGTCCGATGGATCGCCTCCTGACCGCAAACGCCCCCATGAATCAGAGCACGATCGGGCCCGGAAAAGATCCACCGAGTGGTTCTTCCTCGGATCCGATTCTTGTGCCCCCCGATCATCGGATGCTGGTGTTCGTCTTGGTCGGACGGGCGCAAGGTGTGGGGGCCTTATGCAGGGGATTCCGGCGCACGATGGATCCGCCGTGCACGCGCCCGGAATCCACTGAGCGCCGGAATCCGGGCACGAAATCCGTTGCCGTGTATGGCAGCCTTAACAATTTGTGTCAAGTTGAGTGTTCTAGGCCAAAATCAGCCGGGTATGTAAAAATTTTGATTCAAGGTCTATTGGGTAGTTAGTGTTGTGAAATGATTTAAAAAAAGAGTGTAACACAGTTGTCTGACAATAAAATATATACAATAATTAAAAATATAAAAGCCAAGAGTTTCCTGTTGTTATTAAGTTTATGTATCTTTATGTGTGAGTGCGAACTTATGTTCAGCTTACCAAAAGAAGTTCTCAACATATCCAATGGTCCTGTTCATATGAAAACACATAAAAATGCTTGTCAATGGACAAAAAGCAGCCTGTATATGATGAATAATGTATAAAAAAAATACTTTATGTGGCTACCAGCTCCATATCCACTGAACGTTATTTGAATTGCAAATTAAACAGTTAATTATACCAGGTGAGCTAAATGAGTGATATTCAGGTTAGAAAATAGAATACATCATTTATTTTATATACATGCCAAATGGTTAGGACACAAAAAAGGCATAAACCTGCACTCCCACAAGAAAGGGCTAATCACAAGGCTCTAAAAGTATTTTTTTCCCCTTTTGTAAAGATTTCCAGCTTTGTTGTTTAAATGGATACGGTTCTTACTGAGGTTTAACCGAACTTGTGTGCATTGTTGCACAAAAAAAACATACGCACATGGTGGCAAGACTTCCACTTGTGGAGAAGAAACACAAGAGAAGCACTTGCACACAAGGGATTCAAAGAGAAAGCCATCAAAGCTTTCTTATTTGAACTTTGAAACCACCCAAAACAGTGTGTGCATAATGTAACAATGGCTGGTTGCCAAGTAATGAGTGATGAACTTGAAGTCAAGTACAGTATTTTGGTTATGGAGGAATGAATCGTTGTATTGTAGCATTGCTACGTATCCTTTCCATCTTTCTTCTGTATGTATTTTTTAGTGTTCATGCATTATTGCACCTGCCCTTATATAAAGGGAAACATATGTTCAAGATTAGACAGATGACGTTAAACATTCTTAACTTCTGTATGCTGCAAACATGGTGGTACTGCACATCATTCCAATAAATAATTATTTCGGATTTCTTTTTCTTTAAATAGCTTTGTTATATGGTGTGGATCCTTGTGGGAAAACACTTATTAAAACTTTATTTTTAATTTTTAATACATTGTTTTCTTCTAGTATATGTGAGTGTAAGGCTAGGGCTTCAACGTGTTTAAATCCTGGGTTAAAGAGAGTTTACCGCAGTGAAAGTGCCACCCATTGACGGCAATGGGGGTTTGACAGGGCTGTCACCAAAATTTTCAGAGCTCCCGATTCCGTTGGTCTGAGCCTCATCACAATAATGACGATCTCCGTCCACAGGAATGCAACAAGAGGATATCAGCGGTTCCCAGGGCATAGTTGAGCACGGCCTAATACTTCATGTATATTACCTAACAAATATTACCATTACGATTACAAGTTTTGTGAAAATATCTATGGCCACAATATATAACTCACACAGGACTACTTAGCGTCTGAACTGACATTGCTTTCTGTGACATTCTTCGAAAATATAGTGTTAAGGAAGTGTTAAGGGTCAGGTTAACATTTTTGCCTGGGCTCTATCTGAAGGAGTGGGTTATTTCCCAGTGTCTGTATGGGTTTTTTCCATGTAACTGTTTCCTCCTACAATCTAAAAGGACATGATGGTAGGTTAATGGTCTCCCCCAAAAAAAAAAAAATAAATAATAATCTTTGACTGTGTTAGTTGGCAGATGACATATTCAACCCTGGAATTAAAATTTGCAAACTAACAAGAAAAATGGTTCTCACCTAGTTACTGTGATATTTAGCGAGTAGCCTTACTGTATAACATTGACTATAAGAAACAAGTCATGCTTCCTACTTCAATGAAAGGCAACCTGAACTGAAACAGACATTTCACTGGTTATTTAAATTATAAAAAATATTAATGACAAGATTAATATATTTATGCTCATATGTGAATACCTCTATGGAACAAATACAACGAATGAAACACCTCTTTTTTTGTGTATATCATTTTTATTGAAAATTTTTCAGTTACAGGAACATAGAAGCTCAACAAAATATAAAAAAATCAACAAAATACAATGACCACAAAGGCGGGGTGGCAGCTTAACAGATTGTGACCAACCAAAAAGATGGTTCCTATTGTGGTCCCAAGTTCTGGCACGATTTGCGCTTATAGCACATAGCCGTCATAGGAATCCAACAGCACTCGGCGGCCCACCAAACATTCCAACAGGAGCTAGTGAATGGTTTGCCCCTCGGATTGATCACCCACTGCGTACCCTACCACTTTACAAGCGATGTACACTTAGTGTCAACTTAAACCTCAAACTGCCATAGTGTGCCCACAGGCGTCATATACCCGTACATACGACTAGGAGTTTTAGAAAAAAATAGTGGGAAGGGGGTTTATTCCCTTCTTCTTTTTAGAATTCTTGCTACCACCTGGCTCCTCTCCTAGATTTTGTCTTTTTTCTTTGGGGGCTGTTCCCAGAGGAAACCATAAAAAGAATTTATGGGGTTAATAATGGTAGGAAGATTTTTTACTCCAGGTAAAAACCCTCTTGTGTTTGTAATCGGACAGGTCTCGTTTAAGCTTGTTATGTTTGGACAGGATGGTATTGGTTTCAAACTGTCTGGTGTTTTTTAACAGGGTGAGGAGCCAGGAGTTAAATAAAGCTGAATCTCTGAACTGATCGATAACTTTAGATCTGTCATTAATGAGGTTGATGCATTGTTTTAGTTTTCTTTCCCGCTGTGTTATGACCTACACACAACTTAAACATCCATCCTTCATACTGACTCCATTTTACTCTGTGATCCTTGCTCAGGCCCCATACACCAACTGAGGGCCTTTCTGGCCACTGTTATCACTATAGCTGTGCAATCACTGCTGAAGGTTGTGCGCATCTTTCTTAAGGAGGCAGGGAAGCTGTCAACTTCCCTGTCCCCTGCTCTGCCCTACAGAGCAGAGCTCTACATAGACAGCTTACAGCTGCTTTTCATAACCTTACACATTCGATCTCATCTGTAGTATTGACCATTGGAAAGGAATTTGAAATGGAAATTGTCCATTCATTGTCCTTGGGATTACCACGTATTGGGTGGTACAAACATTTAAGTCTTAAATATATAAGATTTAACCTTTCATTGATATATATTTTTAGAATATACACTGAATTGCTGCTGTCAAGTTTCCTATACTATGTGTATACAGAAACTTCTCACACATAAAAAGACATATGTTTTTCTTCTGGAACAAACTATATACTGTGTGACAAGACAAGGATTTTTTCCCTAATTTCTTACGTAGTTCTAAACATTTTGATACAGTTCTAAGCTGTTTGCAGCTTGGCATTCATTTAAAGGAACAAACAAACACCATATGACATTTATAGGAAAAATTAATTCAATATTTATTGGATACAAGCCCATTTTGGGGTGAAAAGTATGGCCATAAGTTGCCTATTATCGCACATCAGGAGATCTGAGCATAAAATATGTTAGGCTTGGGATGGAGATAGAAGGTTTCTCATGAACCCCGGGGGCTTCTAAGGACCCAAGCATTTAAGCAGGATAAGGCTGAACAAATACACACTTTATCCACAACTGCGCCATTATGTACTTCTTGAAATAATAAAATAACTGTTTGTTGTCATGAATTATTTGATAGTATATGAATCATAAACTAGTAAATATTTATATAAATATATAAAATGTATTCCAGATTTAAAACACAGCAAGAGATTTCTGGCAAAATATTGGGCTAACCTCTGCTATATGTTTTGGGGGCAGAAACATGAATCTAAAGACAGTAAAAAAACTAA
>CM070036.1:97062054-97098251 GCA_036250615.1 Ptychadena robeensis | reverse complement strand
TCTATCTATTTATCTTTAGTTCACTCCAATCTTAAACAGACTGTTAAGCCCCCCATACATGGGTTGATGCCCGTGCAATCGAGGAACCCTCAAGTGCAGTGCAATTACAACATCGCACTGTGCTCAAACTTCCTCGATTGATTGGGGAATCAAGGAGCAGCACGTCTGAACAGGGCTTACCAACATGTTGGTTAGAACACCCGTTCAAATAAACCGGTGCCCACTAGATTTTTGTGTAGATTCAAGCTTAATCAATTTCCACAAACGCACACGCAATCGATGTATGCCAAGCTTAGCTTTACAAGCTGTACAAATCTGACTAACACCACTTGGTATTGAATGGAAAATCTAGTACAATTTGGTAGGCCAAAATATGAATTGCTTCCTGACCTCTTAATTATGTTGAAGACATGAAGGCTTAATAAAACACTCTTTAATCATAATATTGCCATAACTTTGTCTTCTGTAAACCAGCCTTGTTTACACACATAACAGCTAAAATTAAAGTACTATAATGTGGAAGGTAAATAAAAGTGGTGGCGTAGCAAAAAAGTCAAACTGCAACCTTGGGGCAGTGATTTGTTTTCCGTTGTTTTGCATTCCTGTTATCAATCTGTTTTCACTTTTAGTTTTGGGCAGCCTCCTACACAAAACGTACATTGTAAACACAACTTGATTTGAATTTTGTGTAGCATCAATTGAAAGATTGTGGTAATTCTGCCATTTGGCTTTATTTTCACATGCCTTCCGAAAACATGGAAGTAGATTATGCATAATGAAACATGTCTGCTGCTAGACAAAGCACAATAATTGCTATTTCAAGCCTCAGACCTGATTTTAATTAGTGTGCTGTACTTATGGTGTGATATGTTTTGTGTTTGTTACTTATTCCTTGGATAAAAAGTCTAATTTAAACAGTAATTGATGTAAGCACCAATGTAAATTTGAATGGGCCTAATAGGAGACCATATGGAAATCTAGACCACAAACGGCTTGCAGGATGCAAGACTATTTTATCATTTCTGTCCTGAACATAAGGAAGTGGACAGTAGTGCATGAGTCATGAAATTAGGGCCAACAACAAGGTAAAAGAAATAGAGAAGATAAGAGAAAGGAAGATGTGAACATCCATGTTCATGGCTGAACTGTCCGCCTTGCAATGCAATGCAGTGTCAATGCAGCCTCCCCCGATCGCATCTATAGAGAATTAATAAAAAAATTATAAACACAATAAAAATCGCATCCACACATGATTTTTGACAACGCCCATTCATGTCTATGGGCATCCGCATCCCCCTGCGGGGGGGGGAGGGGGGGGACGGCTAGAAATGAATGGAGGTGGCCGCCAACGGTCGCTGTGGTGTGGTTCAAAACCTCGCCACCCTGTGTCCAGTTCCGCTGGTGGGGTCAAGCCCACACTGTGAAGATATGAATAATTTCTGTCAGTTTGCATAAACTATAATAATCTCTATGCAAGAACCTTAAATATTCTCAACATTCTGCAAGTATTAAATTCAATCTAGACTCTTTGTATTTAAGGGCAAGGAGAGTCAATGTAAAAGAAGTGTTAAGGTGACCATACACGTGCCGATTTTTCGGCCGTTTTTAGCCCTCCCGACCGATCCGGTAGGTCGGTCGGGAGGGATTCAGAACTGTTTTAAAATAGGCTGAAAAGTCGGTCGGGTCCCGCCCGCGGATGCCCGATTTTTCGGGAAGACGGCAGCTTGTACATGACGGCATGACATATACAAGCTGCCGTTTTCCCGAAAAATCGGGCATCCGCGACTTTTCAGCAGATTTTAAAACAGTTCTGAATCCCTCCCGACCGACCTACCCGACCGGATCGGTCGGGAGGGCTAAAAACGGCCGAAAAATCGGCACGTGTATGGTCACCTTAAGGATAGTGAGCCAAGAAAACTCTCCTAAGTGAAGGAATATGCAAGGAAGACTATTTTTACTGGATCTTTTGCTTTTGACTTTCCATTTGATGTGCATTTTAAGAGGATATATTTGCTTTTAATTTCCATTCCAAGGAAGCCATCTGTGAAGTAGTGTTTGTTGAAGGCTTTTCCTGTCGTTCACAATCAGATCTGATGAGTAAAGTGTATGTTTCCAGCTCTTGGCTCTGTAGTTAGTCAAATAGACGGCATTAACTTATTTAGAGAGGAATTTGTCAGCGCTGCAAGTGTTTCTGGACTCTGTGCCATATTTTACCTGTTATATGTAACACTTGTTCATTAGGGATGAAGTTGAAGCTATTCTCTATTTTGCTTCAGTCTTCAATATTGCAAAAACAGATAAAAATGCAGCAGTAATTACATTTCCTTAGTTTGCCTTAAAGTACACACATTACCTGCAGACTGACAATAGATTTGCATTTAAGTAGAATAAGAATTGTTGCTTTATTAAGAAATGTTTTTGTTGGGAAAGAAGGAAGAAATGCAGAAGATCAGGAAAATTTGAGGAGCAAGAGACAGAGGGTGAGAAGGTTGTGGTCGCTCCATCATTAGTGAAGGGTGCTATCTAAGCAAAGTAGACCTACATAGACTTGTATTGACTTGTAATCAAAGAAAGAGTGGTAGACTTTGCTGTCTGTGGAGTCTGTGGAGATCTACTAGAATAAATATGAATGTGAAGGTACATATTATGCTGATGGATAGGTGTTAAGTGGCCCTTAAAGCACATAGATGTGTAAGAAAAGATCTGGATTATTAATCACAATTCATATAATTAAATGAAATACAATTTCAGGAAGATATAGAGTTGATAAGTGACAAGTGATAAGTATTAGATATGGGGTTAACATTCTCTTGGAGTTAGGTATTTAACATGAGTGCAACTCTTTTTGTAATAATTTTATAGTAATGCTGAGCATCTCCACTGAACAAAATTAAATATTTAGATAAGAAATGTCAGAAAAGTCTAATGTACGCATTTGTATAGTTGTTCCAGTAAAGCAACAATGATGGTATGTAAGCCAGTAGATCAGCCTGTCAACAAATTAAGAATTATTCAAATAAGAAGAAAAAGTAATTAATGACAGACAGGGTCTGCCTGAGTCTGACTCATAAGGAATAATAGCCAATATTTTGCTATTCAGTTTTCTCCCAGTGGAATGATTAATACAAAGGTGTTTTGTAAAATCAATGTTAACTAATCAATGGTTTAAAATGTAACCGCTCAAAATGTATCAGTGATACAGTTGTAAATATTACTGTTTTGATCACATCTTGATTTGTTTATAATTTTGTTATAGGGTCATGTGTTTAATTCATTTGAAATATTGTATAGCATATGATGATTAAAACTTGTCTATAACTTGTGGATGCAGATCAATGCCATTTTGGTGGTTTTATTTTGATTAGGTTGAAGCTAAACTAAAAAGTTAAAAAAAAAATGTTAATAACCATTGCAGTGGGTGTCAAATCAAAAATGTCATGAGCATATGTGGTGAAAGCTGGTCATATGTGTTTCTTTTTGATTAACTGTGAATGCAGGAATATAAATGAATGATGAGCTATTCCTATGTTTTCAGCATTTTCAACTTTTTATAAAGTAGCAGGGTGACAAATATAAATGTCTACCCGTCTGACTTTTACTTTCGAATAGTATATATTTAATCTAAGCCTGGTAATGTTGACATACAACCCATTAATAAATACATTTTAAGTAAAAGAAGAAAATGTAGAGAAAGTTTGATCCAATATTCATGCAGTGCAATGTATATAACAGGTAGAACATGAAAATATGGCAACACAATTTAAGGCAGGCCTTGGAGGTTGCTGGAGTGATGGGGATCACTAGATGTATAGGGGCAAAAAGTCCCTGAGACCCTGAAGATGAAGATTGTTGACATAACTTTTGAGGGATTAGCAATTTTAAAAATATTTTAACCTCTTGCGTTCTTGGTTGTGTAACATTATATATATACACAGTGGGTGTGGAAAGTATTCAGACACCCATAAATTTTTCACTCTATGTCAATTGCTAAAATCTTTTAAGTTCTTTTCCCCCCTCATTAATGTACACACAACACCTCATATTGACAGAAAAACACAGAATTGTAGACATTTTGCAGGTTTATTAAAAAAAGTCCTAAGTATTCCGACCCTTTGCTCAGTATTTAGTAGAAGCACTCTTTTGATCTAATTCAGCCATAAGTCTTTTTGGGAGAGAAGCAACAAGTTTTTCACCCCTCGATTTGGGGATCCTCTGCCATTCCTCCTTGCAGATCCTCTCCAATTCAGGTTAGTTTGTATGGTAAATGTTGGTGGACAGCCATTTTTAGGTCTCTCCATAGATGCTCCATAGATGGTCAATTTTTAGCTTTAGTTATTTTAGGTGTGTGCTTAGGGTCATTGTCTTGTTAGAAGGTAAAACTTTCGGCCCAGTCTGAGGTCCTGAGCACTCTGGAGAAGGTTTTCGTCCAGTATATCCCTGTACTTTGCTGCATTCGTCTTTCCCTCAATTGCAACCAGTTGTCCTGTCACTGCAGCTGAAAAACACCCCAACAGCATGATGCTGCCTCAACCATGCTTCACTGTTTCAACTGTATTGGACAGGTGATGAGCAGTGCCTGGCTTTCTTCACACATACCACTTAGAATTTAGGCCAAAAAGTTCTATCTTGGTCTCATCAGACCAGACAATCTTATTTATCACCATTTTAGAGTCCTTCAGATATTTTATTTAGCAAACTCCATGCAGGCTTTCATGTGTGTTGAATTGAGGAGAAGCTTGAGGAGAAGCTTCCTTCGGGCCACTCTGCCATAAAGCCCAGAGGGCTGCAGTGATGGTTGACTCTTCTCCCACGATAGCTCAGTTTGGCCGGGCTGCCAGCTCTATGAATGGTTCTGGTCATCCCAAACATCTTCCATTTAAGGAATATGGAGGCCACTGTGCTCTTTGGAAACTTAAGTGCCACAGAATTTTTTTTGTAACCGTGGCCAGATCTGTGCCTTGCCACAATTCTATCTCTGAGCTCTTCAGGCAGTTCCTTTGACCTCATGAGCTGTAAGGTCTTAAATAGACAGGTGTGTGGCTTTCCTAATCAAGTCCAAACATATAATAATCAAACACAGCTGGACTCAAATGAAGGTGTGGAACCATCTAAAGGATGATCTGAAAAGTGTCACAGCAAAGGGTCTGAACACTTGTGATATTTATTTTTTCCTTTGTAATAAATCTGCAAAAATGTCTACAATTCTGTGTTTTTCTTTCAACATGGGGTGCTGTGTGTACATTAATGAGGAAAAAAAAAAGAACTTAGCAATATCAAAGAGTGAAAAATTTAAGGGGGTCTGAATACTTTCTGTACCCACTGTATATATATAAATTTTATAATTTTTTTAAGTATTTCACAGGAAACAAAGCCACTATGTACTATGTATAAATTAAAGTACCATTTCCGGGTCCAGGTGTACAACGAACATTACATCTCTATGGAATCAGCGCATTGCACAAACCCTTATGTCTCTACAGCATAAGATGGACAGGCTAGGCGAAATTACACCTCTAGAGTTTTGACTTTTAATGGAACATCTGGCCTTCATATTAATTATACATGAATAAAATGTTTAACAGGTACATACCGTAAGTAAAATATGAAGTCATTTCTGGAAAGCATTATTTGATTAAGCTTCTACAAAAACTTTGGGAGTCAAGAGAATACACTTACATTCTAGATAAACCACACTATTCAGTTTAGGTAATCATCTTTTTTTTCTTTTGAATCAAAAATTCCTTCAATACTGTACACCTGTAAGACCCACATTTTATGTCAGGTTATGGGGAAATATGCAGTGTGTTATTCAGGCGTCTGAATATTAAATCAGGAAGAGCCCAGATGGCTTAGAAATCATTCTGAGAATTGGTGTAATCTAGAAAAGGGATTTGACTTGAAATTTGAATTCTTTCCAGCACTCCCAGACAATATGCAGTGTCAATCAAAGTTTCTATTGTTATTTGTCTGTTTATAGGTTAATGTAAATCTAATCCTACTTCCACATAATAGTATACTGCTTTATATAATCTACTCCTACTTCCATATAGCAGTATACTACTATTTAATTGACTAAGATTGGCTTCAAAGGAAAAAACAGAATAAGAAGTTTATGTTAAATAGTACATTAATAAAAAATTATGCCTTATATACCTAGTCTGCTCCTGACATTGCAAGAATTTGGTGGCTGTTGTCCATATTTTTTTTCATATATTTATTTCCTGCTACTCCTCATCACACATGTTGTTACAGAATGAGCACCAGGAAAAAGTGATGTAAAGAAACGCATCGGGGAGTCATCATTCCCGCTTCCCGGTAAGGCGAACTAGCCACAGACAGAAGCGATCCTCATCTCCGGAGGCCATTACATGGCCGTAAGAGAGGCTACTATGCAGTGGAAGGACTTGCCCCAGGCACCGGCCCCAAAGGTCTGAAAGTATTATCCCAATCTTAAGAAGGAGGGTCCTGGGTTTCCACTGATTCCAGAGGTCAGGGAACTTATGGCAGAAGCCAGACAGGTAGCTGGCCCTGCAGTATAGAATGGCCAAGCTTTGCGGGGCCTGACCTGCAAACAGCAAAGTTTACAGCAAAGCGGGCCTTGTGGCTCAAGCATTGGACGGCAGCCTCTTTCTCGAAACAATCTCTGTGTTCGGTGCTGTATTCAGTGAGGATGCATTTCGGCCAGCCACTGGAGGACTCTATTCAGAGGGCACAAAGTTTTTTTGCCCCAGGGATGGCCCCTGGACCCAGTTGAGGGTCGCAGTCTTCTTTCTTCCGTGCTCAGAAGTCCAAGTTGCCCAAGCCCAAGAACACAGAAAAACAGTTCTGACGGTGCGGATCCCAAATGGTCTCGGGTGGGTGCAAGGCTTCTTCGGTTTGCCCCATTTTGAAGGCACATCCGGGATGCTTGGGTAGTGTTCGCGGTTACCGCATAGAATTTGGGTCGTCCCGTCCAGATTGTCGTCATCTTCTCGGGAGAAAAAGAAAGCACTGGAATCCAAGTGCAGGACCGACTGCTATCTGGGGCAATACGGCCAGTTCCGACTCAAAAGCAAAGAGATGGTTTATATTAAAGACTTTCTTAGTCAAGAGGACATCAGTTCTGGATTTAAAAGACCTCAATGTATATATCAAGGTCCAGTGTTTCAGGATGTCCGTGGTCCAGAAGCAAGATCGGATGCTGTCCATGGATCTGGGATCATACCTGCATGTCCCTAAAGCACCTTCTCATCAATGATTCCTCCGGCTCTATATATTTGGAAGCCATTTCCAGTTCCAGTTCCAGTTCCAGTTCCTCTCCACAGCGCCCAGAACATTTACCAAGATTTTGGTTCCAGTAGTGGCGCTCTGCGTCTAAAGAGCATCTGTATCTTTCATTACCTAGATTATTTTCTGGTACTCCATCGTTCCGTACGGGGCAAGAGGTCCTGCGATGTCTGGAATTCAGATGGATGGTGAACTTTCAAAAGAGCCAGCTGTCCCCTTTACAGCCGATGGAATATTTAGGGGTGTTATGCTATGTATACTAAACAGACAATGCAAAATCAACAAGGTCAAGGCAGTAGTTCATCAGACCTAAGCTATGAAAGCCACAACAGCTAGACAATGTATGGTGGTCCTGGGTCTCCTGACCTCTACGATTTCTGTGGTCCCCTGGGCACAGTGAGACTCACTTCTAGTACAACTTCATCAACCAATGGAATGGGACTGACCTGCAGCAGAGGATTGACCTACCATTGACAGTGAGGAAAGACCTCCGGTGGTGGACCAAGGATCCCAACCTCTGTATAGGAAGACCTTTTCGGACCGACTGCCTTTAAAACCGACTGTGTGACTGTCACATCAGATGCCAGCCTCCTCGGGGCGCACATTGTGGAACCTATCAGGCACAGGGTTGCTGACCCAACACGCAGCCATGCCAATCCAATATATTGGAACTGAGAGCGGCCTTTCTGGGTTTTGCCCCGGTCCTTTGTCATCGGCATGTGAAAATATACATGGACAACAACACTGCAGTGGCCTACATAGCCAATCAAGGGGGAACAAAGTGCATTCACCTGCTTCGGATTGTGGCCATGATTTTCCGGTGGGCAGAACAACGCCTGTTAAGTCTGACGGCATCCTATCTCCCGGTGTCCAGAATCTGCAATCAGCATTTTCGGGACCCACAACTCCAGATATCTTTACCCGATCTTCTGGTAGGGCACTCCCTGCATAGATTTGATGGCTACTCCATACAATGCACAACCTCTGCAAATGGTGCTCATGCAGATGATAGTGGACTCACCGTTGAAGTTACCCAACAGAATAGATCCTGCTTCACCAGTGGGCGTGGCTGCACCGGAATCCAGCACGTCTCAGTCTGATGGCATGGTTAGTGAAAGGGACAAATTCCTGAAAATGAGTTTCACAGCGGCAGTGGTGGACACCCTTCTCAAGGCTAGGAAGGTCTCCACGAATACGACATACCACAGAATATGGACCAGTTTCGTGGCATTCGCAACAGATACTCTCTTTTTTGCAAGTCGATACAGGCTTAGCCTATAATGCGCTGAGGGTACACATTTCAGCGCTCTCACTGGGCATCGTTGAGCTAGAGAGACACTACTATGCCAATTTCTCAGAGCCGCACTCAAGATGGGACCACCATAATATTGTTTCCCTCCTGGGATCTTCCATTGGTGCTGAAGGCAGTCATCAATCTTCCATTCTTTCCATTAGAGACTTTCTCCCTGTGGCACTTGACCTGCCGGACGGTCTTTTTGGTGGCGATCATCTTGGCCAGGAGGGTATTGGAGCTTCAGGTATTGTCATTTAAATCTCCATTCTGTCTCAGACAGGGTCATTCTGCGTCCTTTTACGGAGTTCCTGACAAAAGTCTCCAGCTCATTGCACCTCAACTGTGAGATGGTGTTTCCTGCTCTACGTCCTTCAACTATTAGAATCTGGACATCTGGTGGGTGACCGGACCGGGAAATTCCGAATGTTTAATAACTAAGGGGCAAAGCAGTGCCGTTGTGGGTCCTTGCCACTTAGATCCTAAAGACTATTCGTTCTTCCTACACTCTGTAGGGGCTGGATCCGCCTTCAGAAGTCAGGGTGGCAAAGGGCAAAAGTTTAATTGGAAGTGATCTGCCAGGCGGCAAGTTGGAGTTCACGAACACTTTTATTAAACACTACCATCTGGATGTGGTCTCCGGCTCAGCCTGTCAGTTTGCTTGTTCTGTTTTGTCGCCATCTCATTGAAATGTTTTTATCTTTATTAACCTCCCTGGCGGTTCACTGAGGTCCAGATTTCTGTACCAAAAGTGATACAGTGTTTTGCCTTTCTGCCCCCATCGGCGTCACCGATGACGCCGATGGGGGCGGAAAGGCTCTGTTTGCCTGCAGCTCTGTAGAAATGCTGCAGGCACACAGAGAGCCAGCGGTTGCACCTGATTCCGGCACGGGCGCAGTTTGATTCACGATCAGACTGCGCCAGTACTTGCTTCGGGTGTAACGCTAGGGAGGTAAAACTGGCCATAGACGCTATGCTTGGCGGGCGTTTATCGAACAACCGACCGCAGCATGATGACATCATCATGCCATGGTCAATCGTTCGAAATACACCATTTACGATTTGACAACCAATACTTTGGATGGGGACCCTTGTCCCCATTCAAAGTACTGGCGATCGACCAGAGAAAAACGTTTGTTCTCTGGCTGATCAAAGTTTTGTGCGAGTACGAACGGTTGCTCCAGGTGGGCGCGTTCATTTTGCGATTGATCATCAAGCGAACCCCCCCGAATGCGCATGGTGATCATTCACAAAATCGGCCAAAGATTGAAGCGCTATGGCCGGCTTTAGAGGTACAGAAAAAAAAATGTTTGTAAAAAAAACATTTTTTTTTTATAAGTTTACACTTGTTTTCTTTTCTTTTGATTTGGATTGGATAAAAAACATTTATAAAACATTTATCCAATCCAATCAAAAAAAAAACAACAAATGTAAAAAAATGAAAAAAAAAAATCTAAGAAAAAAATTATTTTCTGTACTTTTGTACTCTGCCCGGGCTTTGACGTCATCAGGACACGAGTGCCGATCACAGAAATAGCCGGAGAGATCGGCTATTTCCGGAGACACTCGTGTGCAGCCGGAGATAGATGCAACTAGCAGAAATGCTCAGCGGGAGCGTTTCTGCTAGTTGGATCTACTTTTGAACTGGATTATAAAAAAGACATTTCTATAATCCAGTCCAAAAGTAAAAAAAAAAAGATATAAAAAACGCAGTTCTGTAGGTGCAGATGCCAGAAGTCAGAGGAGAATTGCCAGAGTGGTTCAAGCTGATAGAAAGGCAACAGAAACTCAAATAACCACTTTTTACAACCAAGGTATGCAGAACAGCATCTCTGTACGCACAACACATTGAACCTTGAGGCAGATTCAGGCTACAGCAGCAGAAGACTACACTGGGTGCCACTCCTGTGAGCTAACAGGAAACTAAGGCTACAATTCGCACAGGCTCACCGAAATTGGACAATAGAGAACTGTAAAAATGTTGCCTGGTCTGATGAGTCTCAATTTCTGCTGCGACATTCGGTTGTTAGGGTCAGAATTTGGCATCAACAACATGAAAGCATGGATCCATCCTGCCTTGTATCAAGGCTGGTGGTGTAATGGTGTGGGGCCATTTTCTTGGCACACTTTGGATCCCTTAGTAGTAATTGATCATCGTTACAACACCACAGCCTACCTGAGTATTGTTGCTGACATGTCCATCCCTTTATAACCACAGTGTATCCATCTTCTGATGGCTATTTCCAGCAGGATAATGCACCATGTCATAAATCTCAAATCATCTCAGACTGGTTTCTTGAACATGACAATTAGTTCACTGTACTCAAATGGCCTCCACAGTCACCAGAGGGATGTGGTGGAATGGAAGATTCGCATCATGGATGTGCAGGTTCTGAAGGAAAAAGGGGGTCCAACCCAGTACTAGTAAGGTGTGCTTAATAAAGTGGCCGGTGAGTGTATATACATGCACAATAAATGCAATGGGCATAATAAGAGCCTTTTTTACACTATGCACGTTCTTTTGCAGTGCAAAAAAGCTTTACACCCAATTAATGACCCAGGAGTTGTGACATTTACAGACCATTCACAATCCATTTTAATAAATGAGCAAGCAAACACAGCACACAACAATGCTTAAAGTACATTGTGCAGCATGTGCCTGGAAGCAGTAAAAATCCCATAATTAGTGATGAGCGGCATAGGCAACATTCGTATTCGCGGCATGCCGTGAATTTTACGGAAAACATTCGGAAAATATTCGCATTCGGCAATATTCGTTTTTTTTTTTTTTATTGCGAATTTTGCGTGCGCAAAATATGTTTAGCATGGCGCAAATTTGTGTGCGAATTTTCAAGAGTGATGATTTTCGCAATATTCGCCTCACCCTAATATTCGATTTATTATATTCTAAGCTGTTGTTGCAGCCATTCTAAGCTGTTGTTGCAGCCTTCCCATTCGTCCACTTGCATTGAGAGGCATGTGTAATGGATAAAAAAATACAGAATATCCGGAATTGCGAATTGCAATATATTCACCATCTTCGCGAATTGCCGATATTCGCGATTAATATTCAGAATACGAATATTCGCGATCATCACTACCCATAATACACATCTATTTTACATCTAGTCTGGAATACAATAAAACAAGAAACTCAATACTACTCTGTTTTTAACTTAGTGCTAAATAATATGGTGCTTGGGAACCAGGCAAATAAAACAAATATGTCATAGATAAAAGCCACACATTTTTCAGTTGTCTTAAGCACATGATGTCCAAACTATTCCTAAATTGTATCTCTATAGTAACATTCTTTACACTGCACATGGAACTTTATTCCACAGTAGCTCTATCAAGAAAACAAAACACATTTTGTTGGTGGAGATTTTTTTGTATCCTTGTATCCACTAGGTTAAAATACCCACGTGTGATGCACATCAAACAGTCATCCCTAATGCGTTGAATGAAATGAATTGCACCCCATCAAAATCAACATGGATTCCCACATTGGCAATGGGGCATTGCATTGAACGCTATAAAAGGCTATGCATTTTCCCATAGGAATCAATGGGAACTGTATTCCTGCATTTTGCCATATTTATACCTTGTTCCCATATTTTAAATCTCAGCAATCAGTTGCCTAGGATTTATGTCTACATAAGTTTCATTGTAAACACAGAACTGGTCCACCTCTTCTAAAATATGACAGTGGTGACAGCACAGGATAGCATTGTGGCTATCATTTTGAACCATCATAACAATATTTATGTCTCATCATCACACCACCCTCCTTAACTTTCACTTTCTCAACCTGAGAGGATGCATTGAATGTAGAGAAAAGCAGTATTTTGCAGCTGGACTGCCTACCTGAATCTAAGGATTTGGAATTTTGGGTGGCCACTGAACCCCTCTTCAGGAACTATATTGCCGCTAAGGCTGGGTCTCAATCTATATCTACACACAGGTGGGAAATATGTCTTCATATTTCATTAAAGTTTAAATAGGACTTTTAAATACAAATGTACCTTTCTTACAATTTGGAGAAATTGTTTTATATTCAGTTCACTGTTCAGGACCTGGGTTTGCTTTAGACCACACAGGCTAGCATGGGAAAGTGGCGTTAATTCTGTTAATTTGCACTGTCCCAGTTAATTTATTTTGGGAACTATAATCCTGCAAGACTGCAGTATTCCACTAAGAGGAGATCTCATTATAGGAAAGATTGGGTTTGTTGCGTTCCAGTGAAGATCACTGGATAGAGGACCAAGTATTTCTCAAGATGCACTGCAGTCAGTGGGGGGTGACTAAGGTACAAATTGTCCTTTAAAACACCCTTTTCTAACATTGATATAATGCATCTTTATTTAATATAATACTTTATTAACCTCCCTAGCGGTTGAGACGAACCCTGTTCGTTCGGTGAACAGGGTCCTCTCAACCGCCGGGGAAGCCGGCGGCGGGGAGACCCTATGCCTCCCCGGAAAGCTGCAGCAATTGTCTTCATCGCTGCAGCATTTCCGTCACGGTGACGCAGAAGGGGGCGGGCCAGCGCCATAGACCTCCATGTTAATGGAGGAGCGCCGGCTTTCTCTCACACGCAGCTGTTGTCAGTAATGACAACAGCTGGGAGTAGAGCTCCGGCAGGAAGATGGAAACGACAGGCAGTGTACTCTGTAGGGCGGTGCGCTAGGAAGGTTAACCTCCCTAGCCCTCTTGTGAGGTCCAGATTTCTGTACCGAAAGCGCACCATAGACTTTAATGGAAATTTTTTATATTGTAGGCCTGTAACTTCCTAAAATATGGCCGTACAAGGGTCTAGTAGACATCCTGAATATAATAATTTTGAAACACACAATTATGTAAAAAAAATTACATTTAATTAAACATTTATATATAAAAGGTATCATTTGAATGATACAATCTCTAAAATACTTCTTTTGTATGAAAGATTTCAAAACAGTTTGTATTTATATTTGTTTTTGTTCATAATAAAACATTTTATTGAGTTGGGAATGTGTTTTGTGTTTTTTTTTTACTTTGAGTTGTAGTGGATACAGTTATCACTGTATCCAGACCAGTTTCCTTTGGCACCTTCTCTTTCCTGGTGTGGTGGACCTGGTGACATCCCCCCAAGGGAGAGAGGGTTAACTGCAAAGGCGCACACACTGAAAACTGTTTTCATGCGATCTTCTTTTGAATCTCCCACCGCCTCCCCGTGTCACTCGGGGGGGGGGGGGGGGGGGGGGGGGGGGAATTAGGCAGAAGCCAGTTCAGGTGATCGGAGCCACCCAAACAACACAGAACGGTGAGTCCAGTGCAGTACTGACAGAACAGTGCAGGACGAGATGGTGCCATCAGGAACGGCAGGGAGGTTAAGTCGTTTAGAGTAGTATGTAAGTAGATGTATATTAACAGATTTGTCTGTCCAAAAGAAAAAGGTTAGATCCTGACACAAGTTTTTGAAGTAGTAAAATATGTAACTGGAGAAGACAGTGGAAGTCAGGCTTGTTCTAGTCTTTGATGAATGCCATTGAGCCATCTTTCGTCATTGTGCCAAACTTTTAATTGTGTTTTCTTTACACAATGTGATTTTAATTTTAGTTCTCAAGCCTTTTTGTTGTCATATGGAAACAGACTGCTGTTCCAGAAAGAACATTCTCTTTAGATTGTTTCATAAGTTTCTTAGTAATTCTTTTTGTCTAGGGTGTGTCTGTTGAAAAGGGATTCAGCATTGCTAGGAAGATTTACAACAATTTATTTACTGCATTTAAATAGCAGGAACATTTTAACACAGCACTTAAAAAAGAGCATATAACAACCCACATACATTTCTGTCACTTCAAGAACTAGTCAAACTGATCTGCACATGGGAAATATAATAGCATAGACCCTAAAAGCATCCAAGGTATCATAAAGGCAAGATAGAATTTATTTTAAGTGTCTAATATAAGGAATAGTTTGGAAGAGGAAGTGTCACCTTAACCCCATAGGGGTGTAGCCCCCATCCCAAATAGCAGTATATATACCAAATAATGGGGGGATAGGTCAAGAGTAATGGCCTAACCCACCATCAATTTTCCCTTGCTAGGAGCAAGGCTGGGGCCACCCTATTTTAACTACAATACCTCCATGTGAAGGATTTAAACAATATTGAGGAAGGTATACAGTGTCAAAAATATAAATGAAAGATTGAAATGTAGGTGATCATACATGAAGGAAATCAAGCAGCATATGGTGAGACAGCAAGAAGATTGCATTCAAGTAGCTTCCAACATCAGATCAGTCCAACAGGTATCATCAAAATAAAGTCCATGTTTTAATCCATATAGTTAAAAGTGCAACAGGAATGGGATCCACTCGTAGAGATCTCCAGACCAAACGATGTCTGATTCCAAAAGGAAATATGGTTTATATAGGTAGACAATATGCGGTCTTCAAAGCACCTCGACGCGTGTTTGGTACGCCTTCATCGGGAGGTGTTTGTGTGTCCTGTTATTACAAATGGATGGAATAAGAAGGTGATGCATAAAAAGGTTGGTAAAAAGATCTCTTCATGGTGTAATTAGAGGCGAGTGTTACTAACTCCCCAGTTTATAGGAGTAAGCCTGACATAGGTCCAGACCATCGCGTGGAGACACGGAAGGAACAGGGGGCCTCCCACTGAGGGCATCCGGCAGGGGGAACAGGGGAGAAGCATATCAGTGACATGGTTGACTTATGAGGGTGAATAAACTTAGTGATGATAAAAAGCAACATATAGTCTAAAACCATCCCTTAAGAGAGATGTGTTTGAGGTAGACAGTGAAGCAGAGGCGTAGGAGAAAATAGGTGATAGAGAGGCATAGGAGAAAATAGGTGATATAAAAATCCCAAACATGGGCATAACTCAAAATACTCAAATATAAGTGAGATTATAGATTATTAAAAGTGTAGGGTGCCTGCCAGAGCAGCGACAGGGGGCATTTAAGCCTCGGCTACCCCTGGGGGAGGACAGCACGGGGGAACCCAGGGGAGGATCGTTATCACCACCACTACTTGTTCACTATGTTGCCTACCTACTGCCTTCAACCTGGTAACCCTCGCCTCTAATTACACCATAAAGAGATCTATTTACCAACCTATTTATACATCACCTTCTTATTCCATCCGTTCGTAATAACAGAACACACAAACACCTCCAGATGAAGGCGTACGAAACGTGCATCGAGGTGCTTTGAGGACCGCATATTGTCTACCTAGATGAACCATATTTCTACGAGTGGAGATCTCTACGAGTGGATCCCATTCCTGTTGCGCTTTTAACTATATGGATTAAAACATGGACTTTATCTTTATTTTGATGATAGCTGTTGGACTGATCTGATGTTGGCAGCTACTTGAATGCAATCTTCTTGCTGTCTCACCATATGCTGCTTGATTTCCTTCATGTATGATCACCTACATTTTAATATTTCATTTATATTTTTGACGCTGTAAACCTTCCTCAATATTGTTTAAATCCTCCACATGGAGGTATTGTAGTTAAAATAGGGTGGCCCCGCCAAAGTCCCCCAGGCCTGCCTAGTAAGGGAAAATTGATGGTGGGGTAGGCCATTACTCTTGACCTCTCCCCCCATTATTTGGTATATATAATATAAGGAATGAGAACAACAATCTTAATATGTTGGATTACTATAGGAAGTATTTGATTCCAAAGGTGGTTTGTTCATGAAAGTAATTATTGGGTGCAATCTGCAAAGCAACTGAATTGCTTAAGTTTTCCTTTGACTTACCACTGCAGATCACTTGGAAAAATGAGACCCTTCACTGATCTTCTTGTGTGCTGTTTTCATGAAAAGTTGAAGCTGTAGATCCATTGCCCCAGAAAAAAGGGGGTTTACTTGTAGGGGTTAGGCCTCTCTATCAGATCAAACCATTATGATTATTCTTCTTTGACCTCTGACATAAACAAAACATTTTCCGAAAGAACTGCTGCTCACTTTTTTCCTTTTCAGGACCATTCTGAATACCTCCTAGAAATGGTTGTGCATGCAAGTCCCAGTAGATCCCTTTTTTTCTCATTCTGATCATACAGATCATATTGGCAATGACTATCTGGATAACTGGATTCCTGTAGCCATGTTATTAATTATTTGCATTAACAAACAGCTGTTAACTGTGACAGATCGTGGTGTCACCCGGCAATCTGTAACTGCAGATGTGCCCTCTACTCCTTCTTCTGTTCTACCTCCAAAACTTAAAAGGACATGGACTTTTTGAAGATCAGCTCCCTCTGCTGGTTGTGCTAATAAAGGCACAAAGAGGTTGTCATGTCTCTGTGACCCAGGCTCTGCTACTTCATATTGCTGTATCGTTACTGACCCCTGAACCTCCTTGACTACCCTGCTTGCTGCCTGCCCTGACCTAATGCCTGCCCGACTTCTCTTCAGCCTGCTTATTGTTTACCTCGAATCGGAATTACTGCTGTCAGCCCCTGCCAGTAAGTGTAGCTAGGGACCGCAACCTGGGCATCCGTGCAGAGTGCTTTGGTGAATACCAGCGGGCTACTTAGACTCTGTGCCTTGGTTTACACTTGTTTGGTGGCACAGTGGGTCCACTGCTCCGTGGTTCACCTGTGACATTAACGGTAAAGTAGCTGGTGAGTATTATGTTAATATTAAGTGACTGGCTCCCCATACTTTTTTTTATAGTAGCTTCTCTATTAACCTCTTGGGTGTTTGGCTCGAGTTAACTCATGCTGCGTTTCATCCACCATGAAACTTAGCCTAAGTTAACTCAAGAGAAACTTACCTGTCCACTGGTGTGTATCGGTGTGTATGCCAATGCTTCCACGCCTGGAAGGCTTATGCACGGGACCTGTGGGCGGGCAGGAAATCGCGGTGGAGAATATTGTTTTTCGCTGTGAATGGAAGTGGAGCGCTTTTAAAAAGAGCATGCAATGTGTGTAACGCCTAGGAGGTTAATCATAAAAGTTTGCACTTTGCCTATTAACTCCATGTGTTTCTCAATGTTAATCCAGGAAGGTCTGTTTTAGCCTCCAATCATAGCTTGGGGCAGGTAGTACATTTTACGCCTACTTTGTGCAAGTGAAAGATATGTAGGCAAGAAAAGCATATTTTACAGCAATAAGAAGGAATAAATAGAACTTATTGGCAATTACTAGCTACAAAAACAGTGGCTACAGCAAGATAAGTTCTTGTCAGAATTGTGGGAAAACTAGGAATTTATGTTTCCTGAGAACTGTTCTTGATTTTCCACCCAATAAACAAATTAAAACAAAACATGGTTCCTTTTCATGCACATAAATAAGCTAATTGGTTGACACTACCTTCATTGCCAAATGCACATGACCTATTTAATCATATTTGGTGATGTTTAACATTCCTAGCTGGATCATCTTATTCTAAGACATTACACAACTTTACAATTAGACAATGTAACCATGTTAGGCAAAGTCCCATTTAATAGGATCAGTGATGTCAGAACCTCAGGAACAGATCTTTAATCACATTAAGTTAAATAATTGTGTTGCTTAATAAATGACTTTGCAAAACATAAAATGAATATTGTATAGCTAAAATATGTGAATACACAGCAAATTAAATTACAGGATGGGATATCTCACGGTTCCATCATACTTTATAAAATTCTAGTTCTCTGGCAGGGTTTTGCCAGTTTTTATGGAATTCTGTGATGTCCTTGGTGACCAACACAGATGCAGCAGTCTTACCGTGGTTCGTATTACACCGGAGACGAGACCTAAACCTTAAACCTCTTGCATACCATAGGAAGTCATCAAGTCAGAAAAAGGTTCAGTGCTTTTATTGTTACACCTCTTCCTACACATAGAATTGTGCAGCAGGTGCTCCATGTTCCAGTCCAGGGTCATTTAATTTTTTACAACATCCCTATGGTTTTCATAGTAAAAATATTGTTATAAGCCTGTGTTTTCTTACAGGCAGGTATATCCTGTGCTTACTAATTTGTCAAATTAAAATCTTCGTTGTTTTTCTTTTCATACTGGTTTTCTTCAGAAAATGGAAGTAAAAGATTGAAATAAAATATTTTTATGAAGTGATTCACCACAACAAAAGCTTGTTTTTTTCACTTTAAATTCAATTTTGCTTCATTTTTATCAGAGCCCAGGGTCCTGTTCTCGCCGTGTTACTAGACTCAGATACTTCATGCTGTGTTGCAAATGAATAAAAAGATATAAAACAGATGATTGTTTGACCTGTACAATAAGGTAAAGAAGGCTGCTTGTACTGCTTACCCCCTATCTATACACAGGCTACAAGAACATTTCTTTCCTGTATTAATGTAAATATTTCCCTTCAAATTCTTAAAGTACAATTGCCAGTAGCCTTAAATAAAGCATAACTTTGGTTTGTTTGAAAATTCAGTTGAACTATAAATAAATTGTAGTGAATCATTATATAAAGCTATTAAGATAGTTTAATGTTAACTTGAATGGCAATGTACCGGTTCAATATTGGTATATAGATAACATGTTCAGCAAAGTTTTGCTTTATTTGATGAACACCAAATGAACGATACATTTGAGGATATTACTGTAAAATTACTATGGTAATAGAAGCGCCAATAACATATGTAACGAGGTGCCATGATACCATATAATGTTATGTTTGTTTTTTGTGACCTTATTGTTATTGTATGCAGACGCTTAAAGCTTTTATGTATAGACAGGGATTTCAAGCATAGGCAAAATTCCTTTATGACCCACTATATGGAATGCAGAAACAGCGGCACCCCACTATCAGGGTGAACTAAACCTCCTCCTGATAACCACTCAGGATGTTATAATAGTTTAATATATGTCAAATTTAATGGAAATACATGAAAAATAACAATACAGTAACTTGTCAATTATCTTGATGCGTTTCGCGACTGAGGACCGCTTTTTCAGGAGATGACAAGTATTGGGCTTACTTTGGATCGGTCCATCCAAAGTAATGAGATTGATATCTGGAGCACCCAGGATCGAGCGCTCCAGGTGGGCAGCTTCGATCCACTGCTGATTTTAGGCTGATCGATTGCCGCGAACCCGCTATGCGGTCGATCTGTGCAAAATCAGCCATGGATTGAAGTGTCTATGGCTGGCTTAAATTTGGGCATATGAATGTTTCCCTCTTAGTTGCATATCAGCCATAACATTTTATGCATTGCACATGCTCTACATATCCGACCCTTACTCCATGCTTTTTTTTCCAATTGGGAATGTAAATTACAAGAAAAAATCGGACTTTAAAGGTTGTTGGACATCTGGGGATTGAAAGTAAGAGTAGACATATGTAAGGCCATGTGTCCACTGCTGTTTCTCTGCACTGGGTGAAAAAAGATGCCCACCAGAACATTTGCCTGAGGATTTCCCGTGACTTGCAGGCAGTTTGCCCATGGCTTATGGCCTTATTTATTTAGTATACCAAAGACTTAAAAAAACGAACAGTATCAATCGCTGCTTTTTCACAACTTGGAGACACACCATCTGTTGAGCTGTGCATGGGGACAGCTAATCAGAGACTCAGTCAAGAAAGGAAGGTCCATCTGCAGCAAAAATCTACCATGCAAGAAGCTGATGCAGAGGACAGTGAGGAAGACAGTGAGGAATACACCACTTAATAAAACCAAGCTACATATAGGGGTGAGTACTAAACATCATTTTCTGGTATTCATCTGAATAGTTAACTAAAACAGTTATGTGCACCTCTATGTGTGCCTGTTAAGATCCTTCGGCACACAACCTGGATTAGCTCAGGGGCGTCAGGAGCAGGGAGAGCCTAAACCGGGGGTCTTCTCCCAGGAAAGCCCCCAAGCGGTAGATAGGCAGGGATCCCTTGAGGGGACCCTTTGGACGTTTCCCGCGCCCGGTTGGCCAGGGGGGTCCTTGCTTTCCCAACTTACCCCTCCCAGGTAGATGTGGCAACAAAAAAAAAAGGTCTTTGCTGAGTCCCTTTAGGTGGAGACAGAAGAATGGTCGGGTCACAGGCAATGGTCGAGGCAGCATAGTTCACTTCGTTGTCGATATCCAAGCAAGGGTCAAGACGGGCGGCAAACCAAGAAGTAGCAAAAACAGGCAGATGTCGGGTCCGATTAGCATAGAGGTGGTCAAGACAAAGCAGGGTTCGGTAACGGGTAGTCAAGGTCAAGGAGATGCAAGATAAAGCATGGGTTTCCGACAGAGCCAAGCTGTAATCATCCATCGGTGTTTTTGGACTCCTGGGTTTATAATAGGAAGTGAGTCTCCAGGACCAACCCCCTCAGGGAGGGGCGCACCCTGGAGAACCACCCCCTGCCAGTGATTCAGAAACTCAGTGTGGTCTCTCTGGCAGCTGGCGCTCGCCATGCGCGTGCCCCCGCGCATGCGCACAATGCCACGCACGCGCTGGTTTCCTCCACCGCAAGCGCACATCAGGAGCGTGCGCCGCGCATGCGCAGGAAACTGACTGGGAGACCATGAAAGGGATGCCATTCCCCCCTGGCAACGATGGCGTTGTCCCCTTTCGGGTAAGGGGCAGCAGGAGAATTCGGGTAGGCTGAGGGTCGACCGAGCGGTGGCCGACATAACCCCCCTCTCCAAAGAAGCCGGGCCTCCGGACCCAAGTGACCGTGAAGCTGGGGCAGCGAGCATGCAGAAATCGTGCGACCAGAGCGTGGCGCGTGACCCCACTCGCCGGCACCCAAGAGGCCTCCTCCAACCCAAAACCCCCTCCACGAACGAGATAACTGAGCCCACGCCCCCTGACCCGTGGACCGGCGGAATACTCTCCACCGTCGTATTCCTCGACCCCCCGTCAAGGGTACCGGAGAGGCGGGGGGCGGAGACTACCAGGGAACGAGTCCGACGAACCGGTTTGAAAAGGAGACGTGGAAGACCGGGTGCAAACACGCAGGAGGTTGGGAACGGAGCCGAACCGCCCTAGGTTCACCAGCGGTCCCACATAGGTCCCCCAAAAACCGAGGAGCCCACCGTCTCGTTAGGGCACCGTAGACGGAGGGAAAGAGAGGAAAGCCATACTATCCCCGACTGTGTAGGACCCTGGAAAAAAAAAAAAAACGTAAGCACGCCGGCGTTCAGCGATGGCCCCATCGACTCCCTGGCTTGCCTTAAGCGGTCCCTGGCGATTTCCCAAGCCCGGTGGCAGGGCCGTTATACAGTAGACACGGCCGGACACACTGTAGATAATCTTCCCGGGACGGAAACCGGGAGAGCGCGGATGGAAGCCGGAGTTCATGAAGAATGGGAGTCTGACAGTGGCCGAATGTACCAACCGAATTGTTTCTACCAGCGAACTCAGCCATAGGGGGAGAGAGGACCGTCTTCCTGTGTTCCCACACGAAACGCGGAGGTATTGCTCCATTCACTTGATTTCATTCGCTCACAAGACTGCCCGTTGGATTGGGGGATGGTATCCTGATGTGAGAGGATGAGGAGACACCGAGTAAACGCCTGTCTCCTTCCCAATCCAGAGTGAATGGTGAACCCCTGTCGGAGAACGACGTCTGTTGGTATTCCATGGATCCGTACGACTTCTTTGATGAACACGGCCTCAGTTTCCGCGGCGGTAGGAATAGCAGGTAACCGCCATAATGAGCCATTTTAGAGAACCGTCTTGACCGTGAGGTACCGTGGAGGCGTTGATGGAGGCAAATCGGTTACGAAATCCAAAGCGATAATGCACCAGGGACGATTCGCGAGAGGAAGCGGGGCTAAGAGACCACAGGGTCGGTCCGTGGGGATTTGGACCTGGCGCAAACGGGACAAGATGATACATAGCTCTCCTCTACATCCTGGGTCAGGGTTGGCCACCAAAAATGACGCTGGAGAAGGTCCATAGTCCAGTTTGACCCCGAGTGGCCAGCGAGGGGAACCATCATGGCAGTGAGCCAGAACCTCTGACGAGCTGAAGCATGTACGTACACAAAGGAGTCCTTCCAGATCAACCCATCACGCTAACAATTCGGGGTAGCAAAGGACTTCGGAGCTGCTTACCGTTTATCAGCCGTTCGAACAGATCGGATCCGAGAGCAGGAGTGGGCGATCGGGCAGTATGGGGCCGCATGGACGTAGAGGGGGTACCTGGAACATGCGGAAACGCGTCAGCCTTCTGTTCTTGCTCCCCCCGGTGTGTAAGTCAGATGACAATCGAAACCGAGCAAAAGAACAGAGGCCCAGCGGGCCTCTTTCGGGGGTTCAGGCGTTTAGTCTTGGCGCCGAATTGGAGGTTTTAATGGTCTTGTACAGACATTAGCTGGTGTTTGGCCCCCTCCAAGAGATACCTCCATTTCTGTAGGGCAAAGCCCTTCATGGCTAGAATTCACGATCGACGACACTGTATTTGTCTCTGCTGGTGAGCTTGCGGGAGTAAAATGATACTGGATGGAGATTTTCTTCTCACCAGACCTCTGCGATACACACCCGCCCCAATGGCCGATTCAGATGCGTCCACTCCTTCCCAGAACTACGCAGAATCAGGTCCCGGATGCCGAGGACAGGTGCTGTCGTGAATTTTGGTCGTGAGGTTATCGAAAGCCGTTTGTTTGCGTCTGGTGACAGGCACCTCGTGACTTTGTGCTGTCATTTCGGTTTTAAAGGCACACACATTTTTGAGAACCCCTGATGAATCGCCTATAATAAAATTGGCGAAAACCCCAAGAACCCATCTGGACGGCTTTTCTGTCCCGGTTGGGTGTGGGGCTCATTCCAGATGGTCTTAGACCTCTGCGGATACATTGTGATGCTTCTGTGGAATCAGATCCCTAGAACGGATAGTGGCCCTGTTCGAACCAGACACTTCTCGTCTTTGGCGTATAAAAGGGATGTGGATTCTTGATGCTTTCGAGCACTTTCGCATGTGCAATGCGGTTGCTTGTTCGAGGAGTCTGAGTAGACCAGACTGTCGTCAATTGATATAACCATAAACGAATCTCTCCAGAAAGTCCGCGGAATACATCGTTGAATAAAATGCTTGGAACGTGGCTGGGCGTTGCCAACCCGAAGGGCATGACCAGTACTCGAAGATGACCTAGTTTGTCTGAAGCCTCTTCCACTCATCCCGGCGTACACTGCCCAGGTCGTAGGCAACCCCGCAGGTCGAGTTTAGAGAATACCTTGGCTGAGTGTAGGCGCTGGGTCAGGTCCGAAGGAGCGGTAGCGATACCGGTTCTTTATGGTTTATGCATTAGTTGTCCGATAATCTATTATGGGGCGCAACGACTGGTCCTTGTTCTGGACTAAAGAACCATCCTGCCCCGGCGGGAGGGTGGAACGCCTTTATGAAACCCCTTTTTTGATAGCGGCCTCGATAACTCCTTTAGTGCCAGGATTCCTCTCTGCCAGCGGGTATATGTGCCCCGTAGGATCTTGGCCCCTGGAGTATTTCATTGGACGATCGTATTGGTCTGTTGGGCGGTAACCGTCTGCACCCTTCTTGCTGAACACGTCCAAGGAAGGACGATACTGGGGATGGACAGAGAACAGTCCGAGGGACCTCATGAGAGATAGGAGCGATGGCGGGTGGGTGCTTGGCATTACACCCGGCAGTACTCAGAACGGAACAGGATGTTACCCTTGGTCCAGTCAATGGTGGGATTGTGGCGTAATAACCACTGTAAGTCCTAAACCACAACAAGGGACTAAGGGAGAGGAATATTACCCGAAACCTGATCTTCTCTGTGTGTCCGGAGAGGGTCTGGCGTGAGGCACGTAGTTTCAAACGTAACCGGACCTGATGGAAGCAGGAACCATTTGCGGGCGTAGAGGGTATGGCGTAGTCTGTTGTAGGGAGTTTGAGGTCTGGGGCGTTAGCGAAAGCGGCATCAATAAGTCAATCGCAGGCGCCCTAGTCCCCAGGATCGCCTCAATCCGGATGTCTCCTGCGTGACCCTGTAGGAGGAGAGTAAAGAAGGTGCGAGAGATCCCCGAGGGTTCACCAGGCACCTGGGGAACTTGGCAAGCACATCTTACCGGAAGCCGGACGGGAACAAGGAGCGCAGCTGGTGGTCCAGGTTCCCCGCAGTAGAGGCATAGGTTGCCCTGGAAACCTTCTCTGACGTTCTCCCGTGGCTTAGGGGAGACCCGAGTGGCCCCGATCTGCAATAGGCTCCGTGGAAAAATCATCGAGGGGAAAACGGGGTCCCGGACCGGCTACTGACACGGAACGAGCTGGAGTTGATGTGGGGACGTAGATCCCGCCCCTCTGCCCTCGTATCCCTGAGGCGACGGTCAATTTCAATCGTTAGATCGGTGAGAGCCTGCCAGGGATTGTGGTACGCCCACCACGGCTAGCTCGTCTTTCAGAGCCTCCGAGAGTCCAACCCGTAACTGACTACGAAGAAGAGTCCGTTCCACTCAAGTTCTGACGATAATCGATGAAAATCGGCATATCTCCCGCAGGTCTGCGACCCTTGGCCGTAGAACACGGATGGCAGCATCAGCGGTCTCACATCTACGAGTGTCACTGTCCATTGTCCAACGCTTTAATGGTAAAAAAGTCTCTACAGTGGCCATAGCCGGTCCATTCTGTTTTTGGCCCGTTAAAAGGCCACCTCTGTGGCTCACCCTGAAGGAGGGACATGATGGTTCCGCCCTTTGATTTTTTTCAGTCGTGAAGGTGGCGTGGTAATAACGAGAAGTGCAGTAGGCAGGCCCTCCTTAAGGGTGTCGAATTCGGCCCTAATCGCCGTAGA
Source organism: Ptychadena robeensis (assembly GCA_036250615.1). Lineage (NCBI taxonomy): Eukaryota > Metazoa > Chordata > Amphibia > Anura > Ptychadenidae > Ptychadena > Ptychadena robeensis. The sequence goes on along the minus strand of CM070036.1, from coordinate 97,072,987 downwards.
GTGCGGGTAGTCATAGTAGCTTTTGGGTTCTGGTGCGACAGCGGGAGTGGCCAGCTACTGGTGGCGCTGGGTGCCCTTTGGTCTGCTGCAGCTGGCGAACCGAGATGGGAGATCACGCATCCTGCGGCAAAAGATCCTCCAAGAACTCTCCCCAGGGGTCTCATGGCTGGATGATTCCGGTTAAAATCCTCGGCACACAACCTGGTAGCTCAGGGGCGTCGGAGCCGGAGTCTAAGAGCCAACCGGGGGTCTTCTCCCAGACCCCCCTAGCGGGAGATAGGCAGGATCCCTTGAGGGGAACCCTGGGACTTTTCCCGCGCCCTGGTTGGCCAGCGTCCTGCTTCCAACTTACCCCTCCAGGTAGATGGTGGCACGGTCCTTGGCGAGTCCCTTTAAGGGGTGAAGACATCAAATGGTCCGGGTCACAGGCAATGGTCGAGGCAGGCAGAGTTCAAGTCGTTGTCGATTCCCAGCAAGGTCAAGACGGCGGCAAACAATAAGAGTGTCACAAAACAGGCAGAGGTCGGGCTTTCCAGATATCAGAGTTGTCAAATACACAGCAGGGTTCGGTAACGGGTAGTCAGGTCCCATGTATATCAGATAAAGCAGGGTCACACAGCAGCTGTAATATCCAGCGGTGTTGTTTGGATCTCCTGGGTTTATATAGGAAAAGTGAGTCTCCAGGACACACCCCTCAGGGAGTGGGCGCACCCTGGAGACACACCCCTCCAGTGGATTCCGACTCAGGTGATGGCTCCCTCTCGGCGCTGGCGCTCGCGCATGCGCGTGCCCCCGCGCATGCTGCACAATGCCACGCACGCGCTGGTTTCCGGCACGCGAATTCAGGACGGGCGCCCCGCGCATGCGCAGGAACGACTGGGAATACCAGAGGATGCCGATGCCCCCCTGGCAAACGATGGCGGTGTCCCCTTGCGGGAAGGGGCAGCAGGAAAGTCGAGTAGGCTGAGGGGGCGACCGATCGGGGCCTGACATTGCCCCATGCAACACATACTAACTAAATTACCATTAGGGAGTGATATATTCTCACACCCTCAGCATATAATGAAATAGACTCCTCCCAAAAAGAGCTTTACAAAACCTGTCGTATGGCAGAAGAAAAGTAAAATACTTTATTGTACAGTATATGAAGTGGAAAACACATTTGAATGTGGCCATTACCCATATGTTTTCTACTTCTAAATCAGATGTCTTTATGTCTCTGTGTAAATCCCTATCCTTGCGGTCTGCTCTGGTAATTTAGAAACATTTCAACTTTTATTTAGAGCATTGTCCCCATAAATATTTATGGAAAATAAAAAAGCTGTCAAAATAAAGTGTAAGCTTTTTGCCACAATGTGTACTAAAAAGAGGGTTTCGATGTTTCCTGCAATCTCTAGCCTTAGCACACCTTAAAGCAAAGACTTACGTGTTTGGTAATAGTACAATGCAGTCTGTCTGCCATTCCCCGACCTATAGGTTAGCCAAAATCCCCTCAATAATCCTTAAGAGACTACTTTTTTAAGTATGTATCATGCGTGAAATTTAGACAACATATTAGTAATTTGTACATTATTCCAATAGAATGGGGATCACCTCTGTGTTGGCCTTTCATTGTGGGTTTTTGGCGAGGTTGCTCTTCGGTAGAAGCTCGCAGATGACCCAAGAATTTAATCTACAATTTTTTTTTTGGGGCGCTGAGTTGCACCCTCACAGCTCAAACAGAGGTTTTTACACTTCCTCCATGTCCTACTTCACGTGCCCAAAATTGTAGATTAAACCTTCTTGGGGTCACTCTGCTAAGCTTTACACGAAGAGTCACTCGCCAAAACCACAATGAAAGGCACACCATCAGCAGGTTGATCCCCATTCTATTGAACTAATTCACAAATCGACTATAATGTTTTCTAAATTTCACCTGCAATATTAAAAAGTGTTTTCAGTAAGATCGTGATCAGAATGTACTATTACAAAACACGTAAAGCTCTTTGCTTAAGTGTCTAGAGCAGAGATTGCCAGGAAACATCGAAAAAACCTTTTTACGTACACATGTGGCAAAAATCCTTTTCCACGTTATTTACCAGCTTTATTTGTATTTCATAAATATGTATGAGCAATGCCTCTAATAAAAAGTGAAATGTTTCTAACTATTACCTAGAGCATCCGAAGGATAGATGACACAGAGCCATAAAGACATCTGATTCATAATGTAGAAACATATGGGTAAATGGCCATTTCCAAATGTGTTTTCACTTCATATACTGTACATAAAAATCTTTTACTTTTTCTTCTCATACTAAAGGGCGTTTTGTAAACTCTTTTTTTGGGAGGAGCTATCATATCTGCTGACTGGTTTGAATATATCACTCCATACTGGAAGTTAGTTAGTATTGTGTTGGCATGGGCACTGTCAGTGCCCCCGCTCCGTTCGACCCCTCACCTACCCCCCCTCGACTTCTCCTGCTCCCCTTCCCCGCAGGGGACCCCGCCATCGTGTGCCAGGGGGGCATCCGTCATCCTCGGTCTCCAGTCCGTCTGCGCATCCGGGCGCAAGCTCCTGATGTGCGCGTGCCGAAAACCATCGCTTTCTGGCATTGTGCTCATGCGCTGTGGCACGCGCATGCGCGATCGCGCCACGCCGAGGAGAGAAGCCAGCACACTGAGTTCTGAATCCACGTGGCAGGGTGGTTGGTCTCCAGGGTGCGCCCCTCCACTGACGTGGTGGTCTGTGAGACTCACTTCCTATATAAAACCAGGCAATCCAAACAAACACCGCTGAAGATATGACAACGTGCTGTGGTGACCCATGCTTTATCTTGAGACCTTGACCTGACTACCTTACCGACACCCTGCTTGTGTTTGACCCACCTCTGCTATCTGGAACCCCTACCTCTGACTGTTTTGTGACTACTCTATTTGTTTTTGCCCGCCCGTCGTGACCCGTGCTTGGATATCGACAACGATTGAACTCTGCCTGCCTCGACCATTGGCCTGTGACCCGACCATCTCTCGGTCTTCCCCATTAAAAGGGACTCAGCCAAAGACCTTGCCACATCTAACCTGGAGGGTAAGTTTGGGAAAGCAGACCTGGGCCAAGCCGGGCGCGGGAAAAGTCACACAGGGTCCCCCCAAGGGATCCCTGCCTATCTCCCGCTAGGGGGGTGCTCGGAGAATACCCCCTGTTGCTATGACTCCCTGTCTCCTGCCCCCTGAGCTAATCCAGGTTTGTGTGCCCGAATGGATCTTAAACAGACATCATACCAGCCATGACAACCTCGCTGGGGAAGAAGTTTCTTGAGGATCTTTGTGCCCGACAGGTGCGTAGTCTGATTCTCCATCTCGTTCCCAGCTGCACGGCAGCCCCAAGGCCACCAGCGCCACCCAAGTAGCTTCTACTACCCTCTGTCGCACCAGAACCCAACTACCTCTGCCTACCCCGCTTCCTTCTCCGGCGATAGGGCCCGAATCGACACCTTTCCAGATGCCTTCCTACCTGCAACGTTCGCGTTATTACCTGACGCACCTTCAACGACTAACAATCCAAGGTCGAACCATCATGTCCCTCCTTCAGGGTGAAGCCACAGAGGTGGGCCTTTAAAACTGGCCAAACACGAATGACCCGCTATGGCCACTGTAGAGACTTTTTCCATAAGCTTGGACAATTGTGACAGTGAACCCGCGTATATGTGATACCGCTGATGCCTGCCATCCGTGCTCTACGCCAAAGGGTCGCAGACCTGCGGATAGATAGGCCGATTTTCATTTCATCGATACGTCCGATACTGATTGGGGAACACTCTTCTCTGCGTATCAGTTCCGGTTGGACTCGCGGAGGCTCTTGAAAGAACGATCTAAACCCTGTGGCGTACCACAATCCCCTGCAGGCTCTCACACCGATCTAACTATTTGACAGTTGACCGTCGCCATCATGGAACCTGATGGCAGAGGGGGCGGCTCTAAAAAACGTCCTCCACATCAACTCCACTGGTCCAGTGTCAGTACCGGTTTCCGGACCCCCGTGTTCCCCCCTCTGATTTTTCCCCCCGGAGCCTATGCAGATCGGGCCACTCGGTCTCCGAAAAGACCTAAGCCACGGAGAACATAGAAGCGGTTCCAGGGCAACCTCTGCCTCTACTCGGGGAACCTGGACAGACCAGCTGCGCCCTGTCCGTCCCGGCCTTCGCTGTAAGATGTGGCTGCCAAGTTGTCCCCAGGCCTGGTTGAACCCTCGGATTCTCCTCCTGCACCTCTCTTCTTTAACTCTCCTCCTACAGGGTCCCCGCAGGAGACAATCAGGTGGAGGGCATCCTGGACTCGAGCGCCTGCGATGTGCTTTATTGATGCCGCTTCCCGCTAACGCCCACGACCTCAAACTCCAGCAAAGACTACGCCATACCCTCTACCCTCGCAAATGGTTCCTTGCTTCCCTCAGGCTCCGGTTACGTTTGAAACTACGTCCTCCACGCCAGCACCCTCTCCGGACACACAGAGAAGATCAGGTTTTCGGTAATTCCAATAACTTCCCTTATCCTGTGGTATTAGGACTACCGTGTTGTAAATCGCCACAATCCCACCATTGACTGAACCACGGGTAACATCCTGTTTTTCCGTTCTGAGTACATGCCGGTGTCAGCCACGCACCACCCGCATCGTCCTACTCCGCTCAACTGAGGGTCCCTCGACTGTTCCTCGTCCCTCCCCAGACACACTCTTTCCTGACGTGTTCACAAGAAGGGTGCAGACCGGTTACCGCCACCACAACCATACGATTGTCCAATTCGAACTACTTCCAGGGGGCCAAAGATCCGCTTACGGGCAACATATCCCTCTGGCATAGAAGGAATCACGGCACAAAGGAGGACATCGAGGCCTGCTCTCAAAAAGGGGTTCATAAGGCGTTCACCTCCTCCCCGCCGGGCAGGGAATGTTCTTTGTCCCAGACAAGACCAGTCCGTTGCGCCCCAAATAATAGATTATCGCAACTAAATCATAACCATAAAAGAACGGTAATCCGCTACCAGCTCCTTGCGGAACCTGACCCAGCGCCTCCACTCACCAAGTTATTCTCTAAACTCGACCTGCGGTGCCTACACCTGTTCCGTGTACGCCCCGGGATGAGTGGAAGACGGCTTTCCAGACCAAACGAGGTCATTTTCGAGTATCTGGTCACGGCCCTTCGGGTTGTGCCAACCCCAGCCACGTTCAAAGCATTTATCAACAGATGTATTCCCTTCCGTCGACCTTTCTGGAGAGATATCTCTTTATTGATATATCTTGGACACATTCTGGTCTACTCAGACGCCCTCGACCGCCAACCGCAGGCACATGCGAAAGGATCCTCGAACGCCTAAGACTCCACTTCTTAATACGCCAAAGCCGAAGCAGTGTCTGTTCGAACAGACCATCTAATCCCGTTCCTAGGACTCTGAGATCCAACAGAAGGCACACAATGGATCCGCAGAAGTCTGCAGCCATCATGACTGGCCCACACCCCAACAGACAAAAAAGGCTCCAGAGGTTCTTGGGGGTTGCCAATTTTTTATAGGCGATTCATCCAGGGGTTCCTCAAAATTGGTGTTGCCTTTAAAACAACCCCTGACAAGGCACCAAGTCACGAGTGGCCCTGGTCACAAACGCACAAACGGCTTTCGATTACCTCAAACCAAATTCATCATACAGCACCTTCCCTCCGGCAATCCAGACCCTGATCGGCGAGGTTCTGGAATATGTACGCATCTGAATCGGCATTGGGGCTTGCTAGCCGCAAGAGTCTGGTGAGAATAATCAGCCTCCATCCAGTCCAGTCTCCTTTACCTCCCGCAAGTCACCCCCACATAGGACAAACTAACAAGTGTCGGCCCCGAAATTTCGGAACTTCTAGCCATAAGCTTGCCCTAAAGAAATCAGGTACTCTCTTGGAGGGGGCGCAACACCAGCTAATTCATCTTTACAGACCATAAAAAACGCTCCAATAGATACCTGCGCCAAGCTAAACAGCCTGAACCCCCTCCATGCCCCTGGGGCTCGTGTTCATTTGCTCGTTCGTTTCAATCTGACTTACACACCGGGAGCAAACACCGGAAGCTGACGCGCTTCGCTCATGTTTCCAGGTACCCCCCTCTACGTCCATGCCGGCCCCAATACTGCAACATCGACCACTTCCTGCTCCTCGAAGGATCCATTGGTCGAACGGCTGAAACAACGGTAGCAGCTCCGAGTGCCCGTTGCTACCCCCTGAATGCTTAGCCCGCCGATGGGGTTTGCGCTGGAAGGACTCCTTTGTGTATACCTGCTGCAGCCGTCAGGAAGGTTCCTGGCTCACTGCCCATATGGTGCCCTCGCGGGCCACACTCGGGGTCAAACGGACTATGAGCACCTCTCCACGTCATTTTGGTGGCAAACCTGTACCCACGACTGTAGAGACTATGTATCATCTGTCCCGTTTGCGCCAGTCTCAAATCCCCACAGGACCCGAATCCCTTTGGTCTGCTTTGCTCCCTCTTCCTCTCGCCGAACGTCCCCTGGTCGCATATCGGCTTTGGATTTCGGTACCGATTTGCCTCCATCCAACGCCTCACGTTATCCTCGACGTCATCGACCAGGTTCTCAAAATGGCTCATTTAGTTGCTTACCTGCTCTCCGACCGTCCGCCTCAAACTGCGGCCTGGGTTTCATCAAGAAGATTCGTACGGCTCCATGGAAATAACCAACATGACGTCGTCTCCGACAGGTTTCACAATTCACCTCGGATGTTGGAAGAGACAGCTCGTTTACTCGGTTTCTCCTCATCTCCACCGCAGGATACCATCACCCAATCCAACGGGCAGGGTGAGCGAATGAATCAAGTGATGAGCAAGTACCTCCGCTGTTTTCGTGATCGGATACCCAGAGAGACTGTCCTCTCTCCTCCCTATGGCTAGTTCGCTTATAACAATTGCGGTACATATCTGCCACTGCTAACGCCCTTCTTCCTGAACTCCGGGCGTCCATCCGCGCTTCCCTCTTTCCTTCCTCCCGGAATCTACATTCCGGCCGTGTCTACTCGTCTAACGCCCTGCACCGGGCTTGGGAAACTCTCCAGGGACGCGTACCTGCAAGCCAGGGAGTCGATTTAAGGGGCATCGCTGACCGCCGGCGTGCTCCGTTCCGTTCCACACGCTGTGGATAGAGGTATTGCTTATCCTCCTCTTCCATCCGTCTACTGTGCGCCAACGAGACGGTTGCCTCCTCGTTTTTTGGGCCTATGTTGTGGACCGCCTGGTGAACCCTAGGGCGGTTTTTCGGCTCCGTCTCCCCACCGTCAGTGCGTGATGCACCCGGTCTTACCACGTCCCTTTCTCAAACCTGTTCGTCGACTCGTCCGTGGTCGCTCTCCGCCCCCAGCCTCCTCCGGTTACCCTTGGACGTGGGTCGAGAATACGAGGTGGAGATATCCTCCCGGTCCCCGGTTCAGGGCGTGGCTCCATAATCTCGTTCGTTGGAATGGGTTTTGGTGGAGGATGCCTTCTTGGGTGCCGTGCTATTGGGGTTCACGCGCACCGCTCTGGTCTGCCTCTATTTCATGCTCGCTCTTGCCGCCCCACACTCCCTCCCGGTCCCCCTCTGCTGTCCGAGAGCCGGCTTGGAGGGTGGGGTATGTCAGGCCCCCGCTCCGGTTTATGTGATTCGATCCCTTACTCAGCCTACCTCGACCTTCTCCATGCTGCCCCTTCCCCGCAAGGGGACACCGCCATCGTTGCCAGGGGGGCATCGGCATCCTCTGTCTCTCCAGTCCGTCCTGCGCATGCGCGGCGCACGCTCCTGATGTGCGCGTGCGTGGAAACCAGCGCGGTGCGTGGCATTGTGCGCATGCGCGTGGGCACGCGCTCGATGCGCGAGCGCCAGCGCCAAGAGAGCCATCACCTGAGTTCTGAATCCAACTGGATGGGGGTGGTCCTCGAGGGGTTGCGCCCCCTCCCTGAGGGGTGGTCCGGAGACTCACTTCCTATATTAAACCCAGGCAGTCCAACACAAAGCACCGCTGATGATTACAGCTTGCTGTGTGACCCATGCTTTATTAATCTTGATATCCTTGGACCTTACTACCCGTTACCGAAACCTGCTTTGTCTTTACCACCTCTGCTATCTCTGGAACCCCGACCCTCTGCTCCTGTTTTTGTGTGACGACTCTATTTGTTTTGCGCCGGCTCCCGCTTGATGACCCTTGCTTGGATATCGACAATACTATTGAACTCTGCCCTGCCTCGACCATTGCCTGTGACCCGACCATTCTTCTGGCTTCCCTCCCCCCCTCTAAAGGGACTACAGCCAAAGACCTGTTGCCACATCGTACCCTGAGGGGTAAGTTGGGAAAGCAGGACCTGGCACAACAGGGCTGCGGGAAAAGTCCACATGTTCCCCTAAAGGGATCCATTTTGTTCTTCCTATTCTCCCGCTATGTGGGCTCTGGGAGAAAGACCCTCCCTGTTGGCTTAAGACTCCCTTACTCCTACGCCCCTGAGCTAATCCATGGTTGTTGTGCGAAGATCTTAACAGAGGCACACATAGAGGTCACATAACTGTTTAGTTAACTATTCAGATGAATACCACAAAGAGTGTTTAGGTACCACCCCTATATGTAGCTTTGTTTTAAATTAAGTGGTGTATTCTCCTCACTGTCCTTCCTACACTGTCCCATCTGCACCACTTCTTTCATGGTAGATTTTTTGCTGAGATGGACCTCCTTTCTGGACTGAGTCTCTGATTTAGCTGTCCCCATGCACAGCTCAAAGATGTGGTTCATCCAAGTTGTGAAAAAAGCAGCGATTGATAACTGTTCCTGGTTTTAAAGAGTCTTTGGTATCCTCAATAAATAAGCCATAAGCCAGTGGGGCAAACTTGCCTGCCAGTCAACTGGAAATCCTCAGGCAAATGTTGCTGGTGTCCATCTTTTTTTCACATCAATACCCAAGTCAAGAGAAACGAGTGGACACAAATGGCCTTACATATGTCTACTCTTACTTTCCAATCCCCAGATTTCCAACAAATTTAAGAGCCGATTTTTTTCTTGTAATTTACCATTCAAGTGGAAAAAAAGCAGGAGTAAGGTCGGATATGTAGAGCATGAATTCAATGCATAACTGTTATGCTGAATGCGAATAAGAAGTGGAAACATTCATATGCGCGCACAAATTTAAGCCAAGCCATAACACTTCACATCCCATGGCTGATTTTGCACAGATCGACCGCATAGCGGGTTCGCGGCAATCGATCAGCCAAAACATGCAGCATTGTATCGACGAAGTCATGCCCACACTGGAGCGCTCGATCCTGGGTGCTCCAGATATCACATTCTCATTACTTTGGATGGACCATAGCCAAGTAAGCCGCAATACTTGTCATCATCCGTCCTGAAAAACGGTCCTCATCGCGAAACCGCATCCAAGAATAATTTACAAGTTTACTGTATTGTTATTTTTCACTGTTGTATTGTCCATTAAATTTGACATATAGTAAACTATTATAACACTCCTGAGTGGTTATCAGGAGAGGGTTATTAGTTCACCCTGAGATATTGGTTGCCGCTGTTTTCCCCTTCTCTGCATTCCCATATAGGGGGTCATAAAGGAATTTTTGCCTATGCTTGAATCCCTGTCTATACATATAAGCTTTAAGCGTCTGCATACCATAACAATAAGGTCACAAAAAACAAACACTAACATTATATGGTATCAGGGCACCTCGTTACATATTATTGAGCTTCTATTACCATAGTAATTTTACAAGTACATATCCTCAAATGATCTTCATGTTGGTGTTCATCAAACTAAAGCAAAACTTTGCTGAACAGTTTATCTATATACCAATATTAACCCGGTAACCATTTGGCCATTCAAGTTAACATTAAACTATCTTAATAGCTTTATATAATGATTCCACTACAATTATTTATAGTTCAACTGAATTTTCAAACAAACCAAAGTTAGGCTTTATTTAAGCTAACGCAATTGTACTTTAACAATTTGAAGGGAAATATTTACATTAATACAGAAAGAAAATGTCTTTAGCCTGGTATAGAAAGGTTGTAAGCAGTACAAGACGCCTTCTTTACCTTAGTGTACAGTCAACACAATCACTCTGTTTTTATAATCTTTTTATATTCATTTGTCAACACAGCATGAAATTATCTGATTCTAGTAACACGGCAGAACAGACCCGGGGCTCGATAAAAATGAAGCAAATTGAATTTAAAGTGAAAAAAACAAGCTTTTTTTGTGGTGAATCACTTCATAAAATATTTTATTTCATCTTTAACTTTCCACTTTTCTGAAGAAAAGCCAGTAATGAAAAGAAAAACAACGAAGATTTTAGTATTTTGGACAAATTAGTAAGCAAGGATAATACCTGCCTGTAAAAAACACAGTCTAGAACAATATTTTTTTTTTTTACTATGAAAACCATATGGGATGTTTGTGAAAAAATTAAATACCCTGGACTTGGAACATGACACCTGCTTCAACAGACTTCTATGTGGTAGGAAGAGGTTAACAATAAACAGTCCTGAACCTTTTTTCTGACCTGATGACTTTCCTATGGGTAATGCAACGAGGTTTAAAGGTTTAGGTCTCTTCTCCGTTGTAAAAAAACGAACCACGTAAACTGGCTGCATCTGTTTTGGTCACCAAGACAACTCACAGAATTCCATAAAAACTGCAAAAAAACCCGGTCCCAGAGAACTAGAATTTTATAAAGTATGATGGAACCGGAGATATCCCATCCTGTAATTATATTTGCTGTGTATTCAATATGGTTTATGCTAGACAATACTTCATTTTATGTTTTGCTGCAAAGTCATTTATATAAAGGCCACAATTATTTAACTTAATGTGATTAAAGAATCTGTTTCCTAGTGTTCTGACATCACTGATCCTATTAAATGGACTTGGCCTAACTGGTT
>CM070036.1:97011627-97023416 GCA_036250615.1 Ptychadena robeensis | reverse complement strand
TCGATCGAATTGATGATCGATTTGATGTCAATTGAACCATGTATGGCTAGCTTTACAGGCTCTTGGTCCGGCCTCTTTATTAAATTTTAGAAGCAAATATGGCCCACGGGTCAGAAAGTTTGCCTACCCCTGGTCTAGATTATGTAACCTACATAAGTCCAGCCCCTTTAGGGTAAAGTGTATGGAGTGACCCATTGCATGTGAGTAAGATGTATAGAGTGTATAAAGGCGCAGTTGTAAATTATGAGACTTATAAGGAAAATTATGCAGGTATGTTTCTTTGGCAACCATTCATTTTTTTTGCTGTGTTCATATATTTAAAATGTTTAATCATACAAAATATGTAAAAAGTTAATATGTGCTAAACACATACTTTGAAGATAAGCAGCAATGTGCGCATGCTAGCATGTTGTACAGTAAATCTGTTTTCTTTCTCCAGGCTAAATACAAATGACATAATAGCCTATGCTCAGATGAAGATAATTAAAGTCAGCACTCTAATGCATGCAAAAAGTTAAAAGAAATGAAAAAATGTAAAACAACAATAAAATAACATCTTCGTTCTCTGTTCCCTTTCACTTTTAAGTCGTTTTCATCCTCTGACCTTAGGTTCTCATCATTTGGAAAGAATGTACAAGCTGTAAGGAATTTCCATTGTATTATAAAAGCAGCCATAGGAATGAAAACTAGACTGTTTCTTTGATGTTTATTGTACCATGTCTATTGGCAATAAAAATAACTAAAGAAGATGAGTAGCGTCCAGGGCCAAGCTTATATGCAGCTGACAAACTGTAGAAAGTCAATGTTGTACAGACAACTAAACTATTCTCCAATTTAAGATCATCACAAGTTGCTGGATCACTTAAAAACTTTCATATGCCACAAGTGGTGTACATTTGGACGTCTGTGGTCTGTTGTCTTTGCATCTATGCTTTGTTTTGCTTCAGATTAATGTACCACAACTCAACTGCATGTCGAGTAAGTGCCATTGTTGTACAAGTTCTTTTGAAGCTGTGTTGCCCCTGTAGCGGGGTGTACAGAGTGTTAAAATTACTGTAAGAGTTTATAAGTAGCAGTCATGTTAAAAATCACCAACAATGAATCACTGAAAAGCAATGATTGATTGCTCATAGATTAAAGATTTTTTAATATGATAAAAGCTACACAGTAGCATTTAGAGGCAATGAAATCAAGTAGATACAGCATTGTGAGTGTAAGAACACGAGTTGGTACTGTTAAATGAGTAAGTAATTTATAGGGATGGACTGTGGTTAACTTTTTGAGTTGAGTTAATGCAAGCTCTGTCTGTCCCTATTTTGCCAAAACGGCTAAATAATGGGAAATTTCACCAGGCAGAATTGGACCTTTAAATTCTTGATGCAAAAATTTCCACTATTAAAAAAAACTGATGTTCTACACCGTTCCACCATTTGTTTGTTGGTGTGTGTTAAGAAGAGCTAACAGCTGAAGTAGAGAGAAGTAATATACTACCCTAGTGATATACAATGTGTGTGAATTTCAGTGTGATTGACTTTTTGTATACCTCATATGTTCAGGCACAGAACTCCTTTGTATAACTACTTTTCTGTATGAAAGCAGCAGTAACAGTTATGCTGTATTTTTGTTAAATGTCCCCAATGTGGTTTCTATTCCAAACAATAAATGCTACTTAAATGCATTTTATCCCAAAAATTATATCAATTTGGGCCATTCTTCAAAAAAACAATACAATTGTTTAAATTATGTTAAATAGCCTCTCAATTCTTCATCTAGACTCTGTGTCCTTGGTTTTCAAACAAGATGCAAAATTAGTTTTAATCAGAAAAGAGGACCACTGAGCAACAAATCAGTTCTTTTTTTCTTTGGTCCAGGTAAGATGCTTCTGATGTTGTTTGTTGTTCAGGAGTGGCTTGACAAGAAGCCCATGTTTAGGATCCATCTCTGTGTGGTGGCTCTTGATGCACTAACTCCAGCCTCAGTCCACTCCTTTTAAAGCCCACAACACTTTAGAATGGCTTTTTCCTGACAATCCTCTCCATGCTGCAATCATCCCTGCTACTTGTGCACCTTTTTTCTTCCACACTTTTCCCATAACTTTCTATAAATGTGCATTGATACAGCATTTTAAGAACATCCAACTTATTTTGCTATTATCTTTTGAGGCTTTATCTCCTTATGGAGGGTGCAGTTTTCTGCACAAATGTCAGGTCAGCAGTCTTTCCCATTACTGTGAATCTTTTAGTTGGAACTTTTACAATATGTTCCTGGACTTATGTTAAATGTTAAGGCATATAGGTCTACCATCTATGCCCCCTATTGTCCCTATATGTTATTATTTATCCATTATCTCACTACTGATAATATCTGTTGTGATGGTTTTCATACATTAGTAATCACTAATGTCACCTGTGATACATAGGGATGATTGTCAATGATTTTATATTATGTTAGCTAAAAAACAAAAACTGTGTGCTGGGAGCTTCATGGAATGAGCTTCCATGGCCAAGCAGCTGCATGCAAGCCTTACATCACCCAGTGTACGGCCAATTGCTGCATGAAGCTATGTAAGGCACACCACCACTGACATATATGGTAGTGGGAATGTGCATTTTCACTACTAGATTCATGTAAACACAAATCTCACTTCTTGATCTACTAGAACAATAGACAAATCTGGGTTTAGTGAATGCTGAATTTTGATGAAGAACAAATTTTCTGTTCCAGCATGACTCTGTATCAAAAAAATCAAGGTCAATTAGTGGGGTGAGTTTGTTGTGGAAGAACTTAACTGATCTGCACATTTCTCTGACCTCAACACAAATTTTGATTAAATAGAAGGATTAGATGAACAATAGGTCCGAAAGTAATCCAGGCCAGCAGTTCATCCGTTTTTTCTCTTTGCCTGGGGGGGCAAAGACAAGGGGACTTTCGAGAGGACTGTTGGGAATGAACAGTCACCTTTGTAATGGATGTTGTGAGCCAGCCATTCTTGACCAGCATCTGTGAATGACCTCACAAACAATCCTTTATAGCTTTTGTATCTAGAAAAGGGAAGTTAGGTGCAGTTCCATGTTGATGCCTGTGAAATTAGAATCAGTATCAGTATTAGTATTAGTAATACATACAAGATGATGTTTAATTTATATGGTATAGCATATTAATGACTAATACTGAGATGTGACTACTTTAACCAATGTATTTTGTATCATACGATCCAAAAATCATGTCATATCCATATGGAAGTATTTGAACTATGACCCACGTCACCCTTCTAATTTGAATATATCCATATTTTAGAAATAACCCCTCTCTGAAGAAGCCATCAAGGCGAAATATGTCGGAGGCAGATACAATCTAAGATGGGCTGGTGACAGTTGTCTATGTACTTTATGGTCATATAAAATCCTTTTATTCACTGTACATTCTGGATAGTGTTTTAATGAATGTTATTACTCATTGTATGAATTGCATTAGACATAATAAAGACTTTTTATTATATTTAAAAAAAGTATGATTTGACGGTACTAAATTGACTTCAAGGTACTAAAGCACCTTGAAAAAGTCCCAGTAGGGTACAACCATCAGGGTAATTTCCCTGATTAGCTTCCAATCTTAGAAATACATAACTTTTTCCAAATGCAGTTTATAAAACATGCTTTCTAACTGTTGTAAAGTGAATAACAAATATTTTTCTCTGTACATGTGTTAGCTAAAATGTCAGTTGTGCTTGCCTATTACGTGCAGCTAGAGATGCCAAACTTTGACATCAGCATGCAAATTATATGCAGACAGAAGTAAAAGAAGTTAAACCATTTATAATTATTAATATCATCATTTATTTATATAGTGCCAACATAGTACTCAGCGCTGTACAATACATTAGACTGGAGATCTAAAGCTAGCCATACACGGCACGGATTCCCTGGCTGATCGATTCAGCACCCGATGGATTCCGGCGATTCCGCCGGCATCCACAGGTGAGAACGATCAGCCAATTAGGGAATCCGATCGTGGCAGCCCACCTTGTACGGCCGGATCCGTGTCCGATGGATCGCCTCCCTGACCGCAACGCCCCCTGATCAGAGCAGAATCGGACCCGAAAAGACCAACAGGTTGGTTCTTCCTCGGATCCGATTCTGTGCCCCCGATCCATCGGATGCGGTTGGACGGGCAAGGTGGGCTGCAGGGGATTCCGGCACGATGGATCCGCGTGCACGCGCCCGGAATCCATCGCGCAGGAATCCGGCACGAATCTGTGCCGTGTATGGCAGCCTTAACACTGAATCAACTGCATTTTTATGTTCTAGGTGTTTATGGCAGGTTTTTTTTTCAGCTCAAGGATCTATTACCATATATATTTGTTTACACTGTACATCAATGGTTCTGTATGTTCCTAGAGCTGACGGGGCACAAAATATATTTATATATATATGTTAAATAAAAATGATTATTATATGAATATCTGGTGACATCATTCAATCATTATGTCATCATATATACATAAATATATACATAAATTCATTTTCACTGTTTTGATTATTCTGAGCAAACCAAGCTCTTAACCCCCTGGCGTTCCTGGCGAGACCAGTCAGTATAGCACTGGACGATCTGGTCCCCTGGGAGAGGGGAGCCCCAGCAGAGCAAACTTACCAATCTGGGCTGCTCTGGTGACTCCGATCTACTGAAGAGGCTTCTGCAAGGGAGCTGATTCCCCCCCCCCCCCATAGTGTTGTGAATCCCCCTTTGAAGTAAACCCTCTTTCATACAAAATAAGTATTTTAGAGATGTTATCATTTAAATGATACCTTTTATTAATGTATTTTTTAAAACATAATTTGTTTTACATAATTATTTGTTTCAAACATTATTATATTCAGGATGTCTACTAGACCCTTGTACAGACATATTTTGGAAAACTACATTTAAAAAAATCCAATAAAGTCTATGGTGCGCTTTTGGTATGGGAATCTGGACCTCAGCAGAGTGCTAGAGGTGAAGTTTGACACAGGTGAAGTACACAGTTCAGGCTTCTATCGTCAACTGCCTCCTAATAATACTAAATGTCTCTATGCTCCTTAAATAACTCTGGCCTGCTCTATCAATATGTGCCAACCATTCCAATAAATGGTTTTTCTACTACTAGTATTTAACATTATTCTTAAGATAAACCCAACCCATTTTGAACCCTGGCCTTCCCCAAACATTCCTAATAATGGCTCTTATGAAATGAAAGAGAATGATAAAAATCATTTTTTTTATTATAAAAAGAAAAGCCCCCCAAAACTGCAGAAGATCAGTGTAACAGAATTTTCAATTTCAGTCATTAGTTTTTTTTATCAGAATAATTAGAAAACTTTGTGGTGAAACTCTATTTTTCTTTGGACAAGTTAAAAGTTAGCAAATACTTTTTGGAGTTTTCAAACAATTTGTAGTTTTACATTTAAATGAATAAGACATTATAAAAATCTAATCATTTTAGTCATTTTAGTTTATGAACACAATGCTCCTTTGTAATCAAAATCATAACTGTCCCAAAGTGATTACCCAGGCTCTTAATGTCAAATAAAGCCTTTGAAATACTTATTTACATAGTTAGCCAAATAAGCAAAATGTTCCTGAATGTATTTACTGCTCAAGTATTGTAGGATAAAATTAGCTGCATTCAATAAACCTTTGTTTACATCTGCATATCAAATGTGTGCTTTGGACTAGATTACTCAATAATTACTTAATAAAACAAACTGCACAATAATAAGTTCTTTGGTGTAGTGAACCACTTACAATAAAATAATAAAAAAAACATATTTGTGGAACATGGACTGATGTTTCATAACAATTACACAAGTTTTCACAGTGATTCATGTGTAATGGCACACACAGCCAGATAAAAGATTACACATTAATGCATGCTTTTTGAATTTTACGAGGGCCTATTTTCCAGCATTTCAACAGTCATGAAATATTGGTAAAAATACTCTGCACATAGTCCCAAAACAAGTTAATTATTTCAATATGAACAGTTGCAGTATCAGAATACATTCATAGATTTAATAAATTGCAGAAACTAGCTTGTGTGTGGGATTGTCCTATCCAACATGTATAAAAGTTTTTTTTCTCTCAAGCCAACATGTATAAAAGTTTTTTTTAATAGAGGCCTATATGTGTGTAAATAATCCAATTTAACTTTTGATTAAATGCAAGAAAATGGTGTGAGTTTCCACTTTGTTTTAAAACCAGACTGCACATTTAGCACATTTTACCTGTGTAGTTTTTATATCCACTGTACCTAAGAAACATTCACATATATCAGAAGACAGAGCTGCAGCCCGACATGGAAGCATCCTTGGGTTCAGATCCGGAGAGTATGGGAGGTGGATCAAACATTAGTGGTTGCCCGGTAGGCATACTGCAAACCGACCACTGGACAACACTAGTGAGCATGCACCCTCCACCTCTCTTTCGACAATGGCCCATACAAAATGTGAAGAGGGGCTCAAAAGTAAGAGACAGGGCCTTGACTTGTAAGGGTGTTTTTGGTAAATGATAATAGTATCTGACCTAGCAGACCTCATTCCCAGAAACAGTAATGCAACCTCAAATGAGTGACCCTACACACACATTATGAAAAAGACTTTAAGTGAAACAAAAACACATTTTTACTTACCATCAATCATCATGTCAGTCATGTCGATCCTCCATTAATCATGATGAGTAATGTAAATGTGTCCTGCCCCAGCCACTAAATGGGAAACCCTTGATGTATGAGTAAAAGAGTAGGAATTCTCTGGGGTATATTCAGCAGATAAATTTAGGCACTGATCTGTTCCATTTTAATATGCACTGTACGCCTATAAAATATATACTGTCACTGAAATATTATTAAACCTTAAGTGAAATAAGTTGCTTAAAATATTTTGTGTTCTGACACAAATAATAGGGCAGAGTGCAATAGGGTACAGAATCTTTTTGCAGCTGTTTAGGATCAGTTCATCATTGTAGAATGTAGGAAAGAACTTATAACCCCCCAACACACACATTTGTATAAAACAATCAAATTTTTCTGTTAATTAGATTAGTCAGATGAAGTTTATTTGTAGTTAGTTTAGTGCTCAGTTAGCTTTAGTGCTCTATTGCTTTTTTCCTACTTTCCTTTCACTGTTAGCCCTTTCTGGCACAAGGATAGGTCCAGAGAAGTTCAAGAACTTTCTTACAAAAGAGATAAAGTAAGTAATGTATTTACTTTAAGTAATATATGTCTAATATGTTATCCGCATTTATAAACATTGCCTGCACATATGTATAATTTTATTTCCAATGTTGTTGGCAAACCTAACCAACGTAAGTGAGGTGGCTAGCCTCGGGGACTTTGACAGCAAGAAAGTAGAGGTTTTAGTAAATAAATAGGTAAAACAACATTTTAATTATTGAATAAAACATATTTTCTATCACATGCCAAGTATTTCTAGCCTGTAATAAATTCAAATGTCCATAATTATTCTCTCTACACGTTTCACCACAAAATCTGAAAAAAAAAGCAGAACAAGTGCTTCATGCATGTGACAATAATATATGTATAAAAGTCAACTTAATGGATGAAAAAGATGGTTCCAAAGATTGTATACTTGTCTACGTAACATAGTACTTACTGCTTGTCTGTTACATATCTAACACATCAAACACACAATTTGTACAGAATATGCTCACTCAGCCTCCAGCTATACGTGCAAAGTGAACAGTGGCAGAGAGACAAGACATGCAGGGGCCAGTGACTTGTTTTCATCTGATCCTAATGGATAAGTAATCTCCAGTGGCTTGTTGAGCAGTATAGGGAGATCAGGCTGAGGGTAGGTCAACACAGAGTCTCCATCCACTATGGTCACTGAGTAGAGCAGTTGAGGAGCATCCTCCTCTGCCTCTAAATGTAAGGGTGGAAAGTTTGTTAGGTAAACCATAGTTGGCATTAAGTCTAAAGACACAAAATATAGAATGCATATCTGTATGTGATCATAAGTATGTATTAGTAGTACAATTGGCTGGATCAGGTTGTTCTTATGGTCCACTCAAAGTGCAAACATGTTCTTACCTGTCATAACTTGTGTCTACCCTCACACACATGTCTCGTCTGGTTGCTTGTTTGAACCAGCTAAAGTACAGGCATGTTACACACTTGAGCCTCAGCCAATTAGGAAGCTGATTGGTGTCACATGGGCGCATCAGCTGCCCTCTGCTGGGCGGTTGCCACGCATCTCTCCTTGAGATGCATATCCGCCCTTACACATGTCACATCTGGTGACTTGTCAGTCAGACCCGGAAAAGGCATTTCCCTGCCTGCCTCACTGTAAGAGACAAGCATGAGATGTCCCATAGTATGCGGCTGCATTGCTATGGCAACCCACCGCATCCCCTGGCACCCAGGTCTAAGAACAGCCCACGCCACCTCCACCAATGTCTAACATTACTGCACCTTATATAAAAGAAAAGAGAAAAACCTAATGTGAGGTGAGTGAATATGTAAGAGGGAAATGTGGGAGGAGGTGAGCATGAAAGAAAAAGATGACTGGTGTAAGACATGTGTATTGCCTGCACATACAGCCAGGGCCAACATAGTGGAACAGGTAAAGTACTTCCCTAGAATATATCCCAGCATTACTATAACATGCACAGTCCCAAACCACAAATTAGGACCAATGTTCACACAGTACTTTCAGATGAAACAATAACTATGGCTTTATTTAAAGGAGTGTAGTTACGGCTTGCACTTTTCCTGATGGCAGATGTAGGGTAGAAACTTGAGTATTAAAACACACATTTTTACCTTTCTTAATAAAGGAACATTATACTTATCCTATTAAAGGTACAATACTCTCTCCTAAACTACAAGGTATTATCCTTACAGGGTAACCCATTCTGGCCAACAGTACCAGCCAGCTACATTTCTCTACTCTTAATCTCCGTAGCGTTCAATCGCAGCAGAGTAGAATGTACTCTGGTTGAAATTCCAACCCTCCCCCACCTCTGTCCATGTTGCCGGTGTCCTGAATGACATCTGTGATGTGGGCGGGAAGACCGACGCCCCTCCATTGATATGGAGGTGCCCCCCCCACGTCCCATCTGTGACATTAGGACGTCATCAAGGTGCGGAAACCTAGAAAAGCAGCGGCGATATAGAAAATTGCCGCAGCTCTCCAGGGGTATATCGGGTACGCCTGATCCCTGCTCCTCCAGCGCTTGGGATGAACCCAAACAATGAACAAACTGGTTTGTCTCAAACACTAGGAAGGTTAAAAGTCTACTGGCTATTAAGGATGAGCTGCTTACTGACCATCAGTGGTTGGGGTAAGGTTAAGAGAGGAATTGAATTACTGATGTCAAACATGATAATAGTTGAGTAGTTCAACTAACTATCAGGGCTGTTTCTAGCCTTTTGGGGCCCTATGCAAGATCTTGCTGGGGACCCCTTTTTTACGCTTTTTTCGATGCTAAGAGTTTAAACCCTTTGGTGATTTGTGCCTAACTTTGTTACGCACCCAAATATAGCGTGGTTTTAATAAGTGCCGCCTTCTGCACTGTCTCCCACATTTCCCTCTGTGTCAGCTTCCTGCAAAGTAGATTCTGCTGCAGCTGTGTCCATCCACATGTCAACAATTGGCTTTGGGTCAAATGTAATAGTACACAGTGTGTTGTCTAAGGGGAATGGAGGACTGTTGACTGCTTTAATGCGTTGTTCAGCTCACCGTGGGGCTGGGGACAGAGTAAGGAGCGAAGCTTGGGCCCCTAGTGGTCCCCATGGCTATATGCGAACGCATATGCATAGTGCTTACTATCAAATGTAAATGTGTTCTTAATTGGATGGTCTATGAACATTGTTAAGGTACACTGTAGACAATTTTTTTGCAGCTCTTGCAACAAAAGTGCAAGGTCCAGATAACTGAGCCCGATTAAACAAAAATACAGTCAAGGTGTATATATTCACAGGTTACTAAGAATAAAGATGTTCTTCCAAGTGGTGTGTATCATGTTCATATCATGTATGTATGACAGACCTATTTCACATCTTCTTTGTATGGGTTGTAATTTATTTTTTATATTGAAATCTGTGAGTTTGATATACTTAGTATGTGAATAGGCTATTTGAAGCTAAGTGCCTAAAACAGCCTGTTTGTAGTACATAAGTGTAGTTATTTTTAAATCTCTTTTCTTTCATAATTAAAATGACTCATCTAAAGGAAAATACCTTATGCGAATACAAAAGCCCCTTGTTAGATGTGATGGGTAAATACAGAGTAAGACCCTTATAAATCCTTTGGTCGGAAGCATATTTTGTTGTTCTTCGAAGCAGCTTTTGTAACTTATAATTTTCTTGGAAGAAACCACAAATGCTTTTCATGTATTTGCCCTAAAGCTTTGAAAAATGTTCAATGTACCCCATGTACAATGCACAGAATGTAATTGAGAATAGACTCTGCTATACATTAGTTCATGTTTGTGAAAGCATTATTTATTTAACATTGGCTTCTACCCCATCTGTAAAATAATTGTTTTGTACTTTATGTGGATTAAATCAGAACTGTTCATTTGTGTTACGCCCACACAGCTGCATTAAGGCATTCCACATTAAACAATTTTACAATCTGTCTACAACCTTATTCATTTTTTTCTTATATTTCACATTTTTAATACACGCTATACATGTAAGTTAGAGGGCAGAAATTATGTTGCCAAAAATAATAGATTATGGTATGCCTACACATCATGATACCAAAAAACAACAACCATAGTAACACTTATATTTAGAAATGACTAAAGTGTGATAAGTTTTACTTAGTTATGGTTTTTTTAACTTCCTATTGTAAAAGCCCTGGAGTCATGGCAACATTGGACTATTGACTGAGCAGGACAGTCTTGTAGAAAGTCTAATCCAAACATTATTAAAACTGATCAAGGATTATTCCTTGACTTGGTTTAATCATTTCAAATGGCTTAACCCCCTGAGTGGTTACCCAAATGTGAACTGACCCCGAGTTACAATTGGAGATACTCGCCTATCCATGGCAAGCCTGACGATTTACAGTAACGGTGCACCCAATCTCTTATAGGTCAGTCTCTTCGTAGTCATTGATGATGCTGAAGAGGTGGGGGTGGGGCGGCTCCAATGATCTCCATGCTATCGATGATGGGGGGAATGTGTAGGGGGGAGGGAGATCAGAGAATTGAGAGAAGTGCGAAAAGTTATACACTGTGTCCCTTTTGTGTCCCTAATGCTAGCATTTAAAGGGTTATCCCTTAAATTCCAATGTATTTCATATATAACCATAAATGTACAATTAATTGTAATAAAACTGCAGAAAAAAAATCAAATCTACCGCTAGTGATGGCCATTAGTGATGGCCCGAACTGTTCGCCGGCGAACTATCCGCGGCGAACATCGCATGTTCGCGTTCGCGCTTTTTTGCGAACATAGGGCGAGTTCGACCCGCCCCCTATATTTTTGCATTGAAGAAACTTTGACCCTGTGAGTCGCAGTCAGCAGACATAATCCAGCCAATCAGCACATCCCACCTCACGGACCATACCACCCCCTATAGCACAGCAAAGAGAGGACGCCATTACACATGCTGCTGAGAAGGAGACAGTCAGATTATAGAGCTGCTGCGCTGCATAGGGAACCATTAGCTAGGCAGTGTTCAGTGTCATCTACAGTGTACTCTTCTTCATTGCTGTTACTCTGCTGCATGCCAGGCTGCTGCCAGTGATTCTGCAGCCACATATTACACAGTGCCTACTGCCAG
>CM070036.1:96994134-97011527 GCA_036250615.1 Ptychadena robeensis | reverse complement strand
TTCGCCTCCCATTGAAGTCAATGGCGGGTTCGCCGGTTTGCCAGGTTCGCGAACTTTTGCACTAGTTCCACTAATGGCCATACTATCCACCCAGTGGTGGGTTCGCGACAAATGGGCGTACATGGGGCAAACTTTGATCCCTCCCCCAACAATGAAGTGGGACAGTTCAGACAATTAGGTTTTTTTTCCACCCGAGACACCACACCACATCCAATTAAAAAAAATGTTTTAATTGTAATTACATTTTCTCAAAAAAAAATTACATTTAAAAAAAGTATGGGGTTAACCCCTGGGCATCAATACTCTCTTTTAGCAGGGGGTTTGGTATGCTCTGGAAAAGGGGGACTCCAAGCAGTGTGGGGACCCTTCGAGGGACAAGATGGTTTACAATGTTGGATAGGGACTTTTTAGGTAACTGTGTAGAATGGTAGAGTTTAAAAAAAAAACTTTTTTCAGTCTCTGCTCTTATTTCTAGGAAACCTATTTCAAACCATTACATATGGATGGGTAAGAGAACATTGGGGCCTACTCATTCAAAGGGTGGGGAGCAGGATCTGGGGGTCCTCTTGTTAAAGGGGAACTCTGGATACTAAATAAGCCCCCACCCATTCCCCCATAATGCCTGGCCCATGTTGTGGGGAAAAAACCCTTATCATAACAAAGGATCTCCCCTTCGCTGAGCTATGGCATAGGGGCCTGGTAGGACAGAGGGTGCCCTTCCTGTCCTTCCAGGCTTGCCAAAAGGGGTCTGGTTTGCTCCGGGGGAGTTTTAATGTTCAGGAGCAAACTTTATAATACACAAAGTTATAGGCTTAATTTGTCAATGCCCTCTTCTCTTCCTGTGTCTAAATTTGTATATGAGTTTACTTGCCTTTCATCCCCTATTTAATGTACAGTGCTGCATAATGTATTGCTACTTTTTATATAAAACTAAATAGTTGTATGATTTTTCTCTACTCTGTCTACCTTTTCAAAATATGTTGTTTACACAATGTAGATATATCTTTGATCCTATCAGCATGGCTTCCCAAATGCAATGCATTTTTCTCATTGTGTTCTGGAACTGTAGGCTTTGCTAATACATTAAAATTACTGCTCTCTGAACAAAGTACTAAAAAAAGTGTTTTGGATGGCAGTGTGTATAATGTAAAATAATCAAATTTCCTACGTGTTTCTAGTACAATAATGCTATTACATGGAAGCCTTTTTTAAGTAACACCCTACTAATGAACGGTATCCTTTTTTGCTTCAGTATTTTTAATAGTAAACATATTTTTTTAACCTCAAAACATTAGGTCACCAAAATAATGGATATTATTGATTTACTGAAATGGAAAAGTGAACTGAAAGGGAAATCATATCTCTAATTAATCAGCACAAATTAAGTGACTGGCTGGACCCAAAGAAAGGTGTTGGGCTTTCATGGGCTGGCACTATTATGGGTGCACATGGACGTCAGAATGTTATGCAGCTACAGCAGCCAACAGATGAATTGGAAGAGTTTCTGCAGTCATGGTTAAAAATATCTCAACCCATGCAAATGATTATATTTCTCAATATGTTTAATTTGCCAAATCTTAGATACCTCAAGGTATTGAGTATAAGGATTAAATGTGCAATGGCACTTTTTCGATTGAAACTGGATCCATACATAGTGGGGTTAACCTCACTAGTTTGATGTCTAACTGGACCATTTATAAATAAAAGTAAATAATAATAATAATAATAATAATAATAATACATACATAATACATACTAGTAATAAAAGTGACAATAAATACTAGAAATAGTTCCTAATAAGTGGAGATTTGCATGAATTGGTCATAAAATTGGCTCTGACCTTCATCTTTTTCATGCTTTTATTGAACATAACATGTTCATGCTTTAGTTGAACATAACATGTAAACATCCACAGTGCAGGGTGGAAAAAGTATGTGAACCTTTGAACTTAATACAAAGTAACAAAGCAGCCCCAAACCTCGATGCTCCCTTTGCCATGTTTTACAGTGGGGATGAGGTTTTGATGTTGGTGTCCTGTGCCTTTTTTTGCTCCACACAGAGTGTTGTGTGTTTTTTCCAAACAACGAAATTTTGGTTTCATCTGTCCACAGCATATTTTGCCAATAATGTGGAACATCCAGGTGCTCTTTTGCAAACTTTAAATGTGCTGCAATAATTTTTTTTTGGACAGCAATGGCTTCCTCCATGCTATCCTCCCATGTACTCCATTATTGTTTAATGTTTTCCCTATTGTAGATAAGTCAACAAAAATGTTAGCAAGTCTTTAGCTGTCACTTAGCTGATTCTTCTTTACCTCATTAAGCATTCTGCACAATGCTCTTGCATTTATCTTTACAGGACGACCGCGCCTGGGGAGAGTAGCAACAGTGCTAAACTTTCTCCATTTGTAGACAGTCTGTTTTACTGTGGACACATGAACATCAAGGCTTTTGGAGATACTTTTGTAACCCTTTACAATTTATGCAAGTCAACAATTCTTTATCGTAGGTCTTCTGAGAGCTCTTTTTTTTGCCTGGTTCACTTTAGACAGTGCTTCTTGAAACTAGTAAACCCAAAACTGGTGTGTGTGTGTTTTAAATGGTAGGACAGCTTTCAAAACATCCAATATCATAACACTGATTGGACTCAAGGTTGGCTCACTTCTGGCTCCAATTAGCTCTTGGAAAAGTCATTAGGCTAGGGGTTCACACACCTTTTTTCTACCCTGCACTGTGAATGTTTATTTTTACTGTTATTACTAATATGGATTATATTATTATTGTTATTAACTTTTATTTATAAATGGTCCAGTTAGGCATCAAACTAGTGAGGTTAAACCCACCTATATATGGATCCAGTTTCGAAAAAGTGCCCCACCAAAGCCATCACAAGTTTAATCCTTATACTCAATACCTTGCGGTATCTAAGGTTTGACAAATTAAACATATTGAGAAACATAATCATTTGCATGGGTTGAGATATTTGTATCCATGAATGCAGAAAATCTTCCAATTCATCTGTTGGCTGCTGTAGCTGCATAATATTCTGACCTCTATGTGCACCCATAATGGTGCCAGCCCATGAAAGCCCAACACCTTTCTTTGGGTTCAGCCAGTCACTTGAATTGTGCCATTTAATTAGAGACATGATTTCCCTTTTAGTTAATCAATATGTTTTAATTCAAACCACACAGTTTTTCTTGCAACTGTAGATATCATAGGCACTTGCAGTTATTTGATATATGGGCACAAATTAGGCTGCATGAAAAAGTTATATATATATATATGTTTGTATGAATTGTCGTTTGGAGCTACCGCTAGTGCTCTATTTTAGCTCCTGGCTTTAATTTAAGAACTTATTCAAATGGTTCATTGACGTAAAAATTATTGTTTTGCAGTTCAAAATGCTTTAAATTAAAACTCTGCTTCTTTATTTGAAACTGATTATTAACATCTGTCCTATTACAATGTAGTAAAGAGTGTGAATACAACTATAAATTATCGTGAATTTAGACTGTACAATAGGACACCAACTACTGTAAATGAAATGTGACATTTTGAGAAACCCTTCAACTAAAATATGAAAATAAGATATATGTCTTATATGAATACAAGGAGCTCTTGATACACAAACGAAAAACAGCATATATTACTGTTATTGCAAAAAGTCAAACCCATATTGCTACAACATTTGTTTGCATAACACAGACCTCTAATATAATGTAATGACTTTGGGCACAAGAAACGATTACTAATTATTTATTTTGTTTAATCTGACTCAGATGAACAGATTAGTAAAAATATATAATACATATTATAATTACCTTAATATAATATACTATATTAGTAACATTTCATTAGTTGAAAGTGTGGCTGATACTTAAGATACAAATAAAAAACCTCCAAGGTAAATCAGTCAGTGTTGAAAGGCTTACAAAGTTGCAGTGCCACATGTACACAATACTGAGATTTCCTGCAAGGGGTTAACAATTTCCAGCATTCATTTATAACAGATAACAGATACCAATATCTCCTATTCACTGGACACCATCTTATTTACTACTCACTGCACCTGCATTTTATATTTCATTCATAAAATGCCAGCTGTGGTGTAGAGTTTGTGGTTTACCACAGAATTTTTCATGTTAAACACTGTTAGGAGCACTGTGATAGGTGAAAAGCCAATTCACAGTACATTGACAGGTTCAGGGACTGGGCTCTTCCATGGATATTTTTTTCCATTAATGCAATAGATTGTAGGGTTAGGCGTTTATTATTTAAGAGTTCTGATGTAAATTAAGCAGCACATATATTTGAAGCCATACATTGGACATTTGAGAACAAACAATACCCTCAGAACATACTTTGGTTGTACCTATTACTTTGGCTGATATATTCTGACACACAAACATTAACATTGCTCGACTCTTCAATAGTTAAAGAAGATTGCAAAGTAGAATCTGTACCAGAAGGAGGGAAATCCTACTAATCTGTATTATATGTAGGCTCCTTGCAATTGATATCTCCATAATTCCTAAAATGACCAGAGTAACATGAAAAAGAATAATAAAACAATTGGTTGATATATGGTAGGTGATAGAGCAGATGCTGAAGGAGTTAAGCTGGGCAGACAGGTGTCGATACCCATTCAATCGGCAAGCGATAGACCACAGCTTGGTGATGTCACCATGCTGCGCTCAAGTGTTTGTTGATTGAACGGCGACCCGATGTGCACCACTTTGCACATTGATTCCTGTTTACTTTGGGTGGGGTGTCTGGTCAACGTCCACAGTAATGGCAATTGACAGGGATTTCTGGACATGTCCATTCCCTGTTCGATCGACCTTTCTTCGTGCAGGATTGATTGATCCAGCTCAAAGAAAGAGTTTTTTCATTTGATTCCTGTTCACTCGACAGCGTGATCAAGCTCTGTGAAGTGCATGGTGATCAATCATGGGCCAATCAAACGGAAAATCGATCCATGTGTGGGGGGCTTTAGACATGGTCGAGAGGATGATTAGGGGAATTGTGGACAGAATGATGAAGGTTACGAGGTGCATGATGGAGTAGATACTGACTGAATTCTTTTTTCAAAAACAACAAATAATGAAAAAAATGCTGTAAAAGAGTTTGTTTAGTTTTTCATATCTTTATAAAAAGCATAATTTAAACTTGAAAACCAGTTCAACACTAGGGTCTCAGGTCATTATCTACAAGGAGTGTGCATGTTCTCCCCGTGTCTATGCAGGTTTCCTCGAGAAGTGATTGTTGTCAATTTAAGTTGATTGTTTAAGTATCTGATGGGTTTTCTTGGTTTTTTCATTGATTTTATATCCTATGGCACAGCACTTTGGAATCGATTTGTTTTAAATCAATTACACTGTGTGGTGGTTGATGTTAGTCCAAAAAGTGCAAAAGTTGATGTGTATATGGCTAGCTCTAGTGATATGACTATGGGAGGGATTGTGAGCTCCTCTGACAGAAAGTTAGTAATATGACTATGTAAAGTGTAAAGCGCTTAATGATATTAGTAATAAAAATATTGAAAATATGTCATAATTTTCACAGGCTTAGTATTGCATTTGCTCTTTTAACACAATGGTCTTGAGTTAAATTGCTGGTAAGTTTAGATTTCTTTTAAACACTCTTCAAGGTACAATGATCAAAACCTGTGGTTTGCATATTTAGAGTAAAGCAACAGACATGTAATAATACTCCCCAACAGCATATACTTGCCTTTCCTATGATCTATCGAGTGCCATGGTCCTAAATAAATCCCTGGTAATAATAAGTATTAGCAATATCCACCTAGTTCCATGGGACAGTGCTTGGCCAAGCACATGCCCAGCTGTACCCTGTATAAGCTGCAGCAACTTGTAGAGGGTATTTAGCTCCTGGAGGAGGTCTGCTCTTGTAAAAAGGACAACACCTGGCTTAGCCACCTGCTAAACTCCTTGTTAACTAATTTTCTCTGCACATGTTTTCAATACATTATTGTAGACTTGTTGTAGCTGTCCTGACACATCTAACTTTGTACAATGTTTGTGTAGATCGTGTCTATATATCATATGTCTGTTTAGAGCTGATGAACAGCAGTGGAGGTCCACAATATATTCCAAACGATTCTCTAAAATGTAACATATGGTGTACATTTTATCTGATGTAGTACTTCCCTTCTACAATTTGCAAGGATAGTCTTTAGTTTGTGTTTTCAAAACAGTTAAAGGCATCTGTTAATTGTTGAAATTCTCAAACCTTCATGTCCTATTTGTAGCCACAATACCAATAAAAAAAAGTGTCAAAAGGATGCAGCCACCAAAAAATTGAATTTTTATTTTTATCATATTATATATTTTTTTATAAGCTAATGTTATTGCTTGCTTGATCAATCAAATTACTTCAACACTTTGTTTTTGTACAAGGTGTGCTAGTTTTCAAGATATTTGAAAATCTAGTGATCCTACTAGTATTAAGCCGGCCATAGACGTACCGATCTATAGGCGGCTTTTAGCAGGCCTCACAATGGTCTTGAGTTAGAGGAGTCGGCTACAGAACGGACAGGAATCCTGTGTGTTCCACTAACACACGGGATTCCTGTCAGATTGTAGCCAATTAACTCAGAGGGGGAGGAGACTTCCCCTCCGAGTTAACAGACTGCAGCGCAGGATCGGAGGATCGGGCATAAAAAGAACCAGCAGGACGGATCCGTGTGCGATCCGACCTGCCGGCTCTTTTGGTCCGATCCTCAAGGTGGGCTGCCCTATAGTTTCGGCCGACCAACCTTTATGTGCTCGGCGGGAGCGCGCATGGCGGTCGGTCGGCTGCAACTATGGCTGGGAATCGGCCCGTCTATGGGGGGCTTTAGAGTGCCTGGCTTTGTGTGTCATCAACTCCTCTAAGGCCAAGTTCATATCTACATGTGTGGCAATACCCCTAAAATATCAGGTATGGATTAGGCTTTGTTGTAGAGCTCTGTATAGCTGCCATATGCAGTGAAATGCTTTCTGAAATCACTATAAATTTTGCCTTCACAAACATTGCATATAAACACTGAAAATATATCCCCTCATTCTTTTTTAATTCAAGCTGGTCTGGTTAAATTCCATAATATTTTTAATAGATGTTGTTAGAAGCCCTTATAATTAGATAGCTCAACACAATGTTGCAATGTTAAGGTCCCATTAACTCCTACTTGCATGATCCCAAAAAAAGTTGTGGTTTTAGCGTTGTTTGCTTTATACACCCTACAAAAGTGTTTTAAGTCTTTGAGACTTCAATCAAAGATGATTTTTTGCCAGTTATGTTAGTCAGCTTTTCCCAATGAAGAAAATAGTAGGGTATACTTTAGGAGATGATTTAGTGATTTAGAGTATACCATTTAGTGTCTAGTGAGTCTAGTGAGCAAAGCTAGTGTCTAGTGAGCAAAGCGGAACATTCTTATCGCAAATGGAAAAATGTAACCATAGGAGGGAGACGATCCTAGTGAAAAGGACCATCCACTATATGCTGAGCTGCTAGTAAGTACATCAAAGGAGATGGGACAGAGACCACCATCATATTTCATGCACTGTAAATGCATATATCTAATACAGGGTGTTTTCTTTTTACAAATCAAGGCACTGAATAAGGACTCCACTCTGTTGAAAATCAGGGGATCCAGTTGGGGCATCCATATATTTTACGTTTAATAAAGTTTTATTAGAATTTTCAGAAGAAACATTTTACACTACACAAAACATACCCGAGTATCAGTTCGGGAGTACGGGACAAACAGACCTGTTTTCTCAGAATAAATGTGCAACAACAAAAGAACCACAGTCATGATAGTCGCTAAGCAAATAAACTAGGGGGGCTAGTCGGATGTGAGTGAGGTGAGGATCTGATGCAGTACCAGAGTGCTCAACACGCTCATCAACCCTACGAGACAGCCATCCCAGGAGCTGCAACCTCCCAGACACATAGGGGGCGCACAAAAGAGGTAAGTAAAAAAGCAATAACTAGAGAACAGGGGAGACATACATCTAGGACAAAAAAAAACAAACAAACAAAAAAAAAGGAAAAAACAAGAGGATAGAGAAGATAAGAAAAGAAGGAAACAAGGGGTAAAGGAGACACTAAAATAGAGAGGAGGTAGGGGAAGTGCTGTTCCCATCGCCTCCGACAAAGGAAGAAAGCAAAAGTTGGAATCTAGGAGTGGTCTGAAACCTGAGCCAGGGACCCCAAGTTTTGTGAAATATCTCTAACCGGTCTTCGTCTTCCGCAACCAGCCGTCCCAATCGTTCAATGGATGCCAACTCAGACATCCATTCAGGGATGGAGGGGGGTATCAGGGACAGCCAGTGCCTGGGGATCACTGTACAAGCAGCTATAAGAAAAAATCATAGGATGTCCTGTTTGATAGCTCTAAGTGTGCCCGGTAAGATAGACAATAAGGCGATGGCCGGCGTGTTAGGGATGGACAGGAAGTACATAGAATTGTAGATGGTGCCCCAGTGCCGCAGACATCTCCAACAATTGGCTGATTGGTCAGGGGAGTAGTGGGCCAGCACATCCGGACATCTATACCACCTGGTCAGGATTTTAAAATTGGTCTCTTGGGCTTTGCAAGTAGATGAAGTCTTATGGGTGAGCAGGAAGGCCTTGGAGGGTGTGGGATGCAACTCGTGCCTTCCTCGCTTGCCAAACAAAGTGGCGAAACAGCAATTGGACCTTGCGCAAGAAAGGGGGGGGGAGAATCAAAATGGGGAGGGTTTGAAACAAGTAGAGGAGTTTGGGTAGGACATCCATCTTTAATTTATTAATCTGGGCAAACCAAGAGAACATTTTGGCATTGTATGCTTTAAGCAAGGCCCGGAGTTTCTGTAGCATAGGGGTGTAGTTGTGGGAAAATAAATGATCCGGGTCGGCCGTCAGGTCTATCCCTAAGTATTTGATAGAGGAAGTACACACTCGAAAAGGAAAATTGGACCGTACAGAAGATAGAACTGGGGAAGGAAGCGAAATGTTTAAAAGTTCGGTTTTAGAGAAATTAACCTTGAAGTTACTCAGAGTACCAAATATTGAGAATTCATGGAGAGTAGAGGGGAGTGAAATGTGAGGCGACGTGACGTAGCACAGCAAGTCATCCGCAAACAAAGACAGTTTATATTCTCGATCCCCCACAGTCAAGCCTTGAACATTGGGATTGGCACGAATAGCGCCAGCCAAATGTTCGATGACCAGTGCGAACAACAACGGGGAAAGCGGACATCCTTGGCGGGTTCCGTTGCAGATAGGGAAGCAGTCTGATAAGTTACCATTCACCCGCACGCGGGCCGTGGGGCAAGTATAAGGGGCAATGATCTTCTGCATAAACGCGGTGCCCAGACCTAGCTGACGGAGAGTGGCTTCTAGAAATGGCCAGCTAACCCTATTGAAGGCTTTCTCTGCATCTACAGACAAGACACAGAGAGGAGTCTGGGTACGGCGTGCTGACTCGTGCAGTATGACAGATTCACGGCCCGGGACAAAACCTACTTGATCGAGGTGAATCAAGGATGGAAGCAAAGATTGCAAATGATTAGCCATGATCTTGGCATATAACTTAATATCAATGTTGATTAAGGAAATGGTGGGGGATACTGCATTAAAAACAGAGGTGAGTAAGGGAGATATCAGGGGCTGTAAGGTCTTGAAGAACCGGGGTGGGTAGCCATCCGGTCCCGGCCTTTTCCCCAATGGTGAGGTTCTAATGACAGACTCCAGTTCATCTGTTGTGAATGGCTCCTCTAGAGACTGGGCAGTAGAATCATCGAGAGTGGGAAGGGCTGTCGCTGAGATGTACGCTTGGAGAGAACGTGCTGGTGAATGAGGCAAAGGGAGAGAATACAAGTCCCGATAATAGGCAAGAAAAGCATTCATAATCTCCTCTGGGGAGGTAAGCGAAACTTGAGATGGGGATTTGATACAGGGAATAAATGTGGAAGGGCCAGATGTAATCTGTGGGCTAACTGTCGGCCGCACTTATCCCCATACCGATATATACATTTGCGGCATTGGTCTAGAAATTTACGAAAAGAGAATTCGTAGAGAGATAGAAGCTGGGATCTAGTGTCTGATGATTCAAGTGTTATAGAAGCAGAGGGGTTGGATTTATGGAGCGCTTCAAGCTGGCACAATTTGGAGTAGGTAGAGGCAATATCAGCCTGCCGAACCCGCTTGAGGTGGGAGCCATGGCTTATATAGATCCCCCAAAGCACAGCATTAAGCGCTTCCCATTGCATTGGTAAAGGAGTGACATCCTCAGCATGGTCGGTTAAAAAATTAGCGATAGTGTCCGCTACAGCCTGAGCACAAACGGGGTCCTGGAGCAATGTGTCATTTAAACGCCATGTCCAAGATGGCCTGTGGGTGTCGGGCAGGTCAAAGTCCAGGGACACTGAGGAGTGGTCAGACCAAAAATTGGTGGTCATAGAGGAACAGGGGTTCATGCCCAGTACAGTGTGGCTAACAAGCAAGTAATCAATACGAGTGTATGACTGGTGGGTTGGGGAGAAAAAAGTAAAATCTTTAGTCGTGGGGTGTAGAGTTCTCCAGACATCTACCAGGTGATGCTCGTGCAAAATTCTCTTAAAAGCGTTAATTTTGTTATATGCCACCCCAGATTTGCCTACAGACGAGTCCAATCTAGGATCCAACGTAAAATTGAGGTCCCCCCAACAGCACCAGGCCTTCTGCAAATGTGGAGAGCTGGGCAAAAATACGCACAGCCTCTGCTGTAGGATTGTCATTTGGGAGGTACACAGAGCCAAAAGTATAAACCTTATTCCAAATGGTGGCTTTTACAAAAATAAACCTACCCTGGGGGTCAGCCAGGGAGTCTAACACCTGATGCTGTACTGAACGATTTATGGCAATGGATGCACCCCTAGATTAAGATGCCGGATTAGTGCTATGTAACCAAGTGGAGTAATACCTGTGGCGGCCCAGGGGCACATGAACAACAGGACGCCGGCCTTTGCCTTGTGTAAGCGATATAGAAGTTGAGAATGCTTGGAAGGGATATTCAAACCTTTACAATTTAGAGAATGAACCCCAAGTTTCTGCTGGGATGGACGGAAGGAGGCCATGAGAAATGTGGGGCCTGAAGGTAAAAGGGCCAAAAATAACCTGAGGGCGAAGGAAATAGAGATAGAGGAGGGAAAGAAAAAAAAATGAAAAGAAAGAAAAAAAAGAGAAGAACGGAGGGGAGAGTGAAAAGAAACGCAGAACAAGAACAAAAAGAAAGAAGGGGAAAAAAACAAAAAACCACAAAACAAAAAACAAATAACACTAATCAAAACTAACCATACTAACTAAAACTAACTAATATTTATATATTTTAAATGAACTGGACATACTCGCTACCAAAATTGGCAATTTACAGAAGGGGGAAAAAGTCCTGAATTACATTAGAGCCCAGTATGCCCAAACAGTGGAATTTAGACACCACAGGTAGACTAGTGGCTCTGCCTTCTTGGGGGGCTACTGGAGGATCAATGGGGGGGGGGGTGATTTGTCCAAGTTAATCTACAGACCTCAGAAACAGCCAAATGTTCCAATAATCTCCATAGCCCTAGGCAAGGTAAAGTACCTTTTGCGATAATGCAATCTTGTCTTCCAGAGAGTCTCTCCTGAAAAGCTGGATATCTGGTGTCTGTTGGGTTGGCTTTGGATATTTATTTGTAAATGTCTTCACCATTTACATAAGCATGCTTGATGATGCCAGTTACAAACTAAAGAACAAAAAACAAAATTTAAAATTAATGGAATGTAAAAATCAGTTTACAGAGTAAGGAACACTTTGTTGGTTAATAGAATATTAATGATTAGCTGGCACTGTTTTCCTGTGTACATACTCTTTCATTAAAAAGCTAAATACGATGGTTTAATTATGCTTTAAAACTACCATCCTCTCAGTTTAACATGTACTAAAATGTGGTAACCCTAGGGTCAATTAAACACAGCTGTCAATTTTACTGCCTGCACTAGCACTTGTGGGGGGTAAGGTGGTAAGGGGGTAAGGTGAATGCACTTTGGCACTTGGCATAATGTTAAAGACATTTTATTGGTTACCAAAGACTTTTTTAACTACGACTTGTAGGCTTTATAAATTTTCCTTTTCTAACTTTTTTTATTCAGAAGTTTATTTTTCAGTGTTCATTTTTGGCCTAAGCCTCTGTTATTTTGGACACATTATGATCTTTTTTTGATTTGTGTTAATAATAATTTTATGCAATAAACTCAAAAACATTATTGCACATTTTAACCATACAAACACCTAATACCTAGAGTTTTGGAAAAAAAATTAGGGTCAACAGTTTAAAATAATAGTATTAAATATTATGTAGAGAGTACCATCTCCAAGTTCCTCAAAGTTCATAAAAACATTTTTATGAGTTTTAAAAAAAAAAAAATAACAAAGTACAGGATCCAACCCATAAAAGTCCAACAGCTGTTTTAATGAGACATGATGCATTTGTATGAAAAAAATTCTCTCTTTTTCCATTTTAACAGAATAATGTAATATTTAAGCTAGCATCCAAAATATATAATACACCACTTTAAATGTTTAAATGATATCAATATAGAATACAGTGAATTTATTAAACACAGACTATAGAACATTTTATACATTTAAAGATTGCAATAAAAATAGATTATGTAACTTCCAATTACAACAACAAATAATTGCATGGGCAATCCACTTATCATTGATAGTAGTTACTGATACATGTTAATGAGATTTGATTGTGGTATTAAATCAGTAGAATTTGGATTTACTAAAGGATATCAGTGGGAATTTGGTTGTACAGTGCAGTTGTTTTTTCAGCTGACGGCTGGGGGAGAAGGGTGTGAGAATTATAACATTTTTTACTGGGGCTGCCAAATGGAAAACTGGAAAGAAATTGATTGGGTGGGGGAATGGGAAAGGGAGATTGGAAGTCCATAGAGGTTTGCAGCGTTGAGAGGAGGTAAGGGAAGTAGCAATGTACATTCCATGGAGGTTGTCCCAACTGACAAGCAATCGGAAAAGAAATAATTTTGGCTATGGAAAGACTGCCAAAGCTATTACTGAAAAAAAAAATTTCAGCAGCAGAAATATATTTAATATGAAATGAATTGGAAGAATGAGAATCCGTTGAAGAAGTATCATTCCCTCTGAAATAACAGAAAGTGTACGAGCTAAAAAATTTGTGGAATCACTTATTCTTTGCTATCCTTATTCAGTGTGTTTATATAGACGTAAAAAGGAAAAGTATTAATGATATATATGAATATGATACAATGGTTTGGTTGGAATACAATACATATTTGTAGCATTATTATAAATAATGCAGTGTGTATATTGCTAAACAAAACATATAATGTATCTTAGCATACATGTAAAACCTGAAAACCATAAAGGCAGTAATCAAACTGCAGAAAACATGAATAACTTACTATTCTGTATTTATAATAAGATTAATGATAATAATTCTCATGCCCCCATACACGTTCCGATTTTTCGTCGGGGTCGATTGATCGGGAGAATAACCGGATGCGGAATTATGTACCCGGGCTGTTCGTAAATTTTGGTCGATCTGTTGTTTATAAAATAGTGTCGGGCCAATCGATCGGTGATAATTCGAATTCTGACTTTTCATGCCAGCCGACCAACCGAACATAACATTTTAAGTGAAATTCGGACGAAAAATCGGTCGTACGAAAAATCGGAAAGGGGATGGAGGGCTTCACAAATAGGTCACTTAAAAGTAACCTTATGGTAACACAAACAGTGTGCAATACAGTAATATTAATGCGTGCTTTGCATGCATTATAGGGTACATTTTAATGATTGTCTACATTTTAATCACAAATACACAGACTCACAAATTCAATGTAGTTAGATTTATTTCAGTTTAAGGGGGCGAAAGAGGTTGAGTTAGCATATAACATATTCATATGAAAGAAGGGATGATCAATATTCAAATGATATTGGTGGATCAATATTGTAGGGAATGAAAGTATATGCAATTATATGTAACATTATTAAAACATTATTAAAACAAAGAGAATAATTAAGAAGATTTTAACACAATGGGAATAAAACAGCACTAAAACAAATAAAATGTGGTGATGGTGAAATGATATTTAGTGATAAGATTGCAAATGGCGGATGTTGTATGGTGTCAAAATAGTGGACAAGCCTTTCCCTCCACTTACATGATTTGCTCCAATATGTCCTTAATGCTACATGAAAAAATAGCTTTCTCTTTAATAGATGTCCAGATGTTGCCAGCCTTCAACATTGTTTACAACCAAGTAACTTCTTAACTGATTTTGTCCTTTTTGTCATTTGCATATTATTTGTACTAACCATATACTACATTTACTTTAAAATCACTTAATTTCAACATTTGAGGATACTGTATTTACAGTTCTTTTGGTGACTCCACCCTACTCTAAACACTCTCATAATTTTTCCCTTTCACATATGGAAAACATGCAATTCATCCCTGTTAAGGTCAAGGGAAAACTGAAAAGCTCCTTGTAGTTGATCCACTTCATCACGTTAAAGCTTGTTTTTCCCAAGTGTGTCTAAACAGTCTTTGTAATTTTCTATATTCTGGCATTCTTCTGCCTTACAAAATATAAACATATATTCCATGGTAGCATTAAATCATCATTTTATACAATATATCTTTTTTTCTTGACTGTATGGGTCCAGTGCAGATAAACTTTAACGCTTACTTTGGATACAGCCCAATATCTCTACATTTATGACCTGAGTTTTCTTAAGGATCAGTAATAGTGCATGTTTACAGGACATGTGGTTTCAGCATTAGCAAAAATGAATTATCCATTAAATGGTTTACATCAGTGTTATCTTCACAGCATGCAGGCACTTTTGCCAACATGGTGAGATACAGAGGTTAGACAAATAGTAATGTTTGACAATCTCAAGAACAGGGTCACTCTTTTCTTTCAAATGTAGACATGCTGTCTAAAGCTAGCCACACACGGGTAGATTCCCGTGCAATCGACCACCAATCAATCACAGCGTGGTGACGTCACCACGCTGTGATTGATCGGGGATTAATTGAACAGAAATCAATGTGCAACACATGGGCACATCGATTACCGTTCAATGAAGACGGCTAGCTAGAGTTCTCTACGGCATCCAGCATGTAAAGCCGAACACGCTGGAAACTGAAGAGAAATCCAGCCAGTTTCTCTCCCCGTAGACCCCGGCTGCAGTTAAGAGTGCTGACTCTGCCCCCTTCACACAGACTCTGCTCTATCAGCGCGGGCTCTATTGAACCCCCTCGAAGGACAGCACACACAGGAAGGATTGTAAGCAGATTCGAGTACAATCAATCACCGTGACCGCGCACGTTGATTGATTGTACTCGAATCGTTTTACAAATCTACCCGTGTGTGCCTAGCTTAAGAAGTCCAAAAGTGTAGTAGCATTTTTTTTTTTAACAAATGAAGAGAGGCATAGAAAGGGAGAAAGAACAAAAGAATAAGGAAGAGGAAGAGAGATAAATAAAGAAAAAGGAAGAGAAATATAGAAAGACAAAGAAAGACTTAGTATCACTGGAGGAATTGTTAACTAGTGTATCCATCACATAATGATCTCACTTCTGTAACTTGCCTCTGTAAAAATACCCTCATATCCCTTGCTCAACAAATTATATCAAAAACAGTTGTTGCTAATCATCATATTAAACCAACTATTCGGATCATTAGATTGGTCAAAGAACCCTTTAGTATGAACATAAAGCTGGTCCTACATGAGTTGATCATATGGTATACAATGAATGTCTTTTTTCAGACCCAGATTTATACACCATTATCAACTTGCAGGTATTCCCAGTATTTGGTAACTATAAGAAAAAAAAATCAAAACAGCTAGTCTTTTTGGAGGATGAAGCCCACTTTTTCTCAAGGCCCCAATATCTATATATTAACTCAAATATTCAAAGTACAACCAACAGACAGACACCCCTCACTACTAAGGAATGGAAATTTTTTTTTTTTATCTTATTCTATTTTACCTTTCTCTTCCTGGAATGTAATAAATAGTAATAGTCCAATGCCAGTTTGTTTCTTTTTTTTTTCTAAAATCAATGTATGTTTGATTTGTTAGTAAATTATTTAATATAGATGTAAAATTTTAACCAAATCATTGCATCCTGTATCTTTTAGATGAATTGTTCAAAAGTTAAAACATTTTGTCATTATTTGGTTGTGTTGGGTAATGGCACTGGGTCCTTTGCTACGCTTGATTATTCAGTGGGGCAAAAAAATATTTAGTCAGCCACCAATGGTGCAAGTTCTACTACCGAAAAAGATGAGCGAGGCCTGTTTTTTTCATCATGGGTACACTTCAACTATGAGAGACAAAATGAAAGAATCAGGAAATCACATTGTAGGTTTTTTAAAATAATTTATTTATGGTGTAAAATAAGTATTTGTTCAATATGGATAGTTAATCTCAGTACTTTGTTATATACATTTTGTTGCCAATGACTTCACAAAGTCTTCACAAGGTTTTCACACATTGTTGCTGTGAAGATATCAACTGTGGGGGCATTAATTAGAAAAACATACAAGACCACTGATAATCTCCCTCGATCTGGGGCTCCACAAAAGATCTCACCTGTGGGGTCAAAGTGATCACAAGAATGGTGAGCAAAAATCCCAGAACCACAAAGGGGACCTAGAGAATTACCTACAGAGAGCTGGGACCAAAGTAACAAAGGCTACCATTACTAACACACTACGACGCCAGGGATTCAAATCCTGCAGTGCCAGGTGTGCCCCTCTGCTTAAGCCAGTACATGTCAGGGCCTATTTGAAGTTTGCTAGAGAGCATTTGGATGATCCAGCAGAGGATTGGAAGAATGTCATATGTTAAGATGAAACCAAAGTTTATTCAAAAAACACCATACCTAATATGAAGCATGGGGGTGAAAAACATCATGGTTTGGGGCTGTTTCTCTCCAACGGTACTAGGTCTCCAGATCTCAAACCCATAGAAAACCTTTGGAGGGAGTTGTCTGTGTTGGCCAGCGACAGCCCTACAACATCACTGCTCTAGAGGACATCTGCATAGAGGAATGGGCCAAATTACCAGCAACAATGTGTGAAAACCTTGTGAAGACTTACAGAAAATGCCTGACCTCTGTCATTGCCAACATAGGGGATAAGTATGGAGATGAACTTTTAATATTGCCCAAATACTTATTTTCCACCATAATTTGCCACAATTCTTTTAAAATCCTACAATGTAATTGCTTGGATTCTTTGCCCCCATTCTGTCTCAAATAGGTGTATCTACAGGGAGTGCAGAATTATTAGGCAAATGAGTATTTTGACCACATCATC
>CM070036.1:96937384-96963276 GCA_036250615.1 Ptychadena robeensis | reverse complement strand
TATCTTAGCCCATTCTGCATGGACAAAAGCCTCCAGTTCAGTCACATTCTTAGGCTTGCGTGCTGCAACTGTTCTGGTGACTCATGGCCACTCCAAATTGATCCAGCCTTAACATAGCGTTCCAAACATAGCTGATTCATGGGCCCAAACTGTTCTAATTTTGTTTCATCAGTCCACAGAACACTATTCCAAAACTTTTGTGGTTTGTTCACATGACTTTTGGCATACTGCAGTTGATCAACTGGTGGATGGATCAACGCTATGTTTGAAGAAGGAAGAACAAGGCCTGTGAAGACAAGAACACCTTGCCTACTGTAAAGCATGGCTGTAGGTCGATCATGCTTTGGGGTTGTTTTGCTTCTGCAGGTACAGGGAAGCTTCAGCGTGTGCAAGGTACCATGAATTCTCTTCAGTTTCAGGAGATATTGGAAGGAAATGTGATGCAGTCTGTCACAAACCTGATACTTGGGAGACGTTGGACCTTTCAACAGGACAATGATCCCAATCATACCTCCAAGTCCACTAAAGCATGAGCTGGAACATTTTGGAGTGGCCATCGCAGTCACCAGACTTAAATCCGATTGAGAACCTCTGGTGGGACTTGAAGAAAGCCTTAGAATGTGACTGAACTAGAGGCTTTTGCCCATGAAGAATGGGCTAAGATACCCGTAGATCGCTGCAAGACAATTGTGTCAAGCTATGCTTCACGTGTAAAAGCTGTTTAAACTGGAAAAGGATGTTGTACTAAGGACTAAGAATCAATGTCACTTGGGGGTTGAATAAAACTGATATTGATGTGAGCACAGAAAAGACATTTGTGGTTATTTCATTATTAATATTATGTTATATTAGTCTGACTTACAAGTGCCTCTTTGATTTAATTGTAAACAAGATGACTGAAATGATCAAAATCAATGTCAAAATGGCCAAAACACTCAATTTCAGTGGGGGTTGAATAATTTTGAACACAACTGTATGGTTGATATTAACAAACAAACAATTTAAAGGAAATTACCCGCAAATCATGTATAAGAGATCTAAATCCTTAAAGGATAGATTGACTCAAAGTCACTTTCAAGGATCCAACAGGGGCAACAAATGTAAAAAATTAGGCACATTTCCATGTAAGGCATGGAAATGTGCCTGTTGCCGCTTCATCAACTTAAACTCCAATGTGTTTCTACCAAACGGATGCAAGTATACACCAAGAAATTACGCGGCTTGCAAAACCTCTGGAGTGATCTATCTACTGATTTGTGCATTTTTTATAGGGAAAACAAAGGGACTCCTACAACAGAGAATCAATGAACATGTAATGTCAGGAAAAGATGGGGATCTCCCAACGCCAGTCGGCAGACACATAGATTTGAAACATAACTACAACAGTGAATGTCTGTCAGTCATCGTACTTGACTGTGTCCATCCAAATACTAGAGGAGGCAACAACGACAAAATCCTCTTGCAGAGAGAATGCAGGTGGATCTTTGATCTTAGAGCGACCACCGAACCTGTCTTGAATGACAAACAGAGCTTTAAATGCTTTCTATAAATCACTCCTAGTAAAAATCCGGGAAAGACCCCCTTGCTCAGCTTCTACTTTGTTTGAACTCAGCTATCCTATCTTTCTTGTTTAAGCTTACTAATTTAGCTTCAGAGAAAGTTTTTATACTTATGGCAAAATACTTACTTCTCCTCTTTCTCTGATCTCATCTTTTCTACCCTCATGTGCCAGAACACCATAATTTACCAGCATAGTACGTTAGAGTATTTATTTACTATCTGGTTTTAATCTTAATATTCTGCAATGTATACCCTATTTAGGATGTCTGCTGCCCTATTGATTAGTTTCTACCTTCAAAGATAGACCATAATTTTAACCAGTCTGTGTACAATACGATACAGGAATAACTGATCTAGAAATAAAAATATAAAAAATAAGACATAAAGTAATACAGAATATTCAAATAATAAACCTGAATAGATAGGAAGAATTGGATTTAGGAAAAGCATAGGTCTAACCTTTCTTTACAATTCATGAACAGATACCCATCAAATTATATGTTGTTCATTCAAATTATTTTGATATGTTTTGCTTTGTTGTTTAATATACAAGACTAATTTCAGGGTTGTCAGACAGGAGAATGTCAGTTTCTGTCCATATGTTTCATAGGTTTCTAATGTTGAACATTTTATTAATACTTGGAAATAATATAACATATGTTATCATATAACAGATAACATTCTATCAGGTCAGTCTATTGGGGTTGCGGATGCCAACGGCCACAATTCGGCAGCCAGCCGCCTCCTTAAGGGTAAATGCCCGAGAGGTGATGTGGCCTGTTGGGGCGTCATGTTTGCCCCCTCTTAGGAGGGGAGGCGCCAGGAAATGGCCATTGATCTGGAGAATGCGCCGGTAGTGTTCTTTCTGCGGATGCGGAATCTGTTGGAACATAGTTCCTGTCGGAAGATGGCCCCGCCCACCCGGGCATCTTCTAATATGCCCTCTCGTGTTGCCTAGGTGACATAGACACCCTGAGTGTCCGTACATCTCTTCGCCCGTTGCATAGTGGTGACGCAATTGCGCCGGCCCGCGTGCCCGGCGAGGAGACGGCAAGGGGACCTCGGGCTGGTGTAAGCCTTCTGCACCTCTTCTCTACAACCTACTATTCAAAAGTAAGTACTCCAGTCCTATTTATCTACCTTATGGACTCAAAGCATTCTCTTTGCTTGTTACTTATATACCTAAATCACATTACCTACAGCTAAACTTGGACCAGAATATGTTAAAAATACATACTGATAGTGGGTCCAGTAACTTTGGAGGAACCTTTACTCTCACTGTTGCAAACAGGTATTTACTATAGATTGCATGTTAATTTCTCCTACTCTATATTGTTTGGTTGCACTATTAGGGAAATTCTTGCTTAACTGCCATGTCCAAAACGTTCACGTCTAATATGTAATATGTACTTTTTTTTTGTACACTCGTTCTCAGGGGACCTAGCCACAACATAGGCCCACACCCGAGCACACTGTATGTTAATAAGCTGGCACGTTCAACTTGTCCGGTGCACTTAAACTGGCTACTAATCCACACCACTGTAACTATGGTAATCACAAGTATTTTTGTTTCACTAATTTGGTTATATTGATATATACACAGTTTTCTTATCTTGGTTATCGAAATAAATATCTTGATTTGTGGACACTGAATAGTACAATAGAATATTGACACACTTTACTTACACCTTCTACTTCCCTTTGGATGTTGGGAGTTCATATCTATATTCCCTACTTCACTCACTGGGTGTGGTGAATTTCCTTATATTTCCCCAGCATTATTATCAATCACTATTCTATAACAAATTTAAGTTGTGGAGAGCTCAGTGCGATTTTCTTGTGTGCAGGTTGGTACCCTGATACCGGATGGTCTGGCCCCTCGTTCCCCCTTTTCTGCCCTGGTCGGGCCTTCTGACTGATGGTTTTGGTTTTAACCGATGGAAACATTGTACTCGTAGCATTAACATGTGAGTTACACTTCAACATTTCAATGATATCACTTTCTCAAGAATATTTGAACAATGACTGACAAACTCTTGTGTGTTGCTATTGTGTTTGTTTGTTGCTTAATTTGTATCTAGTGTATCTTGGATAAAGATGCACACCCTGAAAAGGAATATCGAAACGCGCCTTGGGGTGGACTCTATGTATAAAGCCCGTTATCCATAGGCGTACTCAAGTGTATTGTGTTTCTAATGTTCTAAGCCATTGTATTGTTCTAATCGCTGGTGCAAAGGCACAACCTTGCATGCCCAAACACCAGTAACTGATGTAATGTTTTGTATATAATATTTTTCTCTGAATTGATATGCATTAAATACGATGTACAATTTAAATTTCCTTAAATTTTGTTTAACTCTATAGTGTGGCCTTAAAAGTCCCCTTGCTCCTGGTTAACCCCAGTATTTGTCTATGAAATGGTTGCATCTCTGTGTGTTTCTGGCTGCTAGCCCATCCCAGAGGAGGTGTCTCCATCCTCAAAGGGAATATAGTCTAGATTATAGGAGGGGCCTAAGTAGTCTTGCCTGGAGAAGGATACAGCCTGCCAGATTCAGCAGAGCCCTCCTGCCAGAACCCCATGGGACAGGCCTGAGGCCTGGGGTATGCAGGAATCTCCAGCGGCATGTGAGTAGATGATTTCCCCTATAGGACTGGGGTAGTTGTGGACTGTCGATCCCATTCAGAGTATTTTCCTGGGAAGCTCACAGTCCCTAATGGATAGAAAGACACCTCTGGAGGAATTGGGCTGCAGCACCCACTATCTACAGTTTTGAAACTGAATACTTACCAAAGAACTGACCCTTTCTCTGAGACCACAGAAAGTGGTACATGTGTAAGATATCTTCCCTTCAGTAAAGTAGCCTCAATTGAACAGCAGCTAGTGTGTGGACATTTCTTTATTAAGTGTATGAAAGGACTGTGTCGTGATTATATCTATCACCAACGGAACTGTGTGTTGTATGCCCACTGACCACCTGTCTGGACCAGGGTGCCTGTCTCCCCACAGTAAGCTGCCCCAGTGTATTT
Source organism: Ptychadena robeensis (assembly GCA_036250615.1). Classification (NCBI taxonomy): domain Eukaryota; kingdom Metazoa; phylum Chordata; class Amphibia; order Anura; family Ptychadenidae; genus Ptychadena; species Ptychadena robeensis. Next base: position 96,958,689 of record CM070036.1, on the reverse strand, counting down.
TACCATAGCAGGCCCCAGATGGATGCCCACTAGAAAGAAGAGGAAAAAGCGTGCCAAATGGTAAGAGACACAGTCAGCCCTATGGTTGAAAAAGAGCATCTGCTCAAAACGCATCCAATTGTTCCTATTGAGCCCCCTAGTATCTGTAAGCAGGAAGTGATCTCATCCCCAACCAGAAAGTGAGGTCCTCCTGGAAAACACATGGCCCTGAGAGATCCACCCTTGTAAACCTCTCTCAATGTGAGTATCTTGTCTGTTGTTTTGTCTCATTTTGTTTCAATTTGTTTTATCTTATCCTATTCCACATGATTTAACCATTTGTTGTACTAGGTTGTGCGCCTCTGTCCTTGTTCTTATTTGTCATCCATAGATGCCTTATATGTACCACTACTTTTGAATGAACCAATCTCCTGAAGAAGCATAACTTCAAGAACGATATACACTGACACACCTGTCCTAATGGTTTGATACCATATGTACCCACAGTGTTGAGAAATTTACTTATGTTGACCAAATTTTAGACTGTTATGTAAATAAATGTACTCTTTGCTTTGATGTACACCCGTTGAATGCCTTAAAAATCCAATTGCTGTCTCACTAAAACCCAGGTATACCCTCTGGGGGAGGCATACCTTTTATGTATTAAGCTTAAATATCAACATGTTTGTAAGAATCTTTTTTGAATGAATTCTACACAAAAAAGAGATTTCTATTTTACACTTCTAAAATACTTAATAAAGTTAAATCTAAAATTCCCAAACTTCCTTCCATATTTGCACTTTTAGATTACACATTTCAACATTAATACAAACGTGCAATTTCCCATTCCCAGTGCAAAATTCTCCAGAAACAAATATTCCAGTAAGCTCTGGTTTTATGGTGTTTACTGTGGTTGATGTCATATGGCTTTCTATACACAACATGGTCTGGATTTTGCATAAATGTCAAATTTCTAATTTACATTCTCCATCTACATGGTCACACAAATTATTTGTAACATACACACGTCATCCTAGTTAGCAAATGCTCTGACTTAATTTATGAGGTGAACATAGCATGTGTTTAAACATTACGTGTTATAGTGATGCACTTAACTAGCCACAACATCCTCTTCTTACAAGAAGAATAATATTTTTATTATTATGAAACAGTGTAAATTTCCAGTCCAACTTTACCACAATGGTGTTTCACTTCCCTTGAGATAAAGATATAGATTTCAAGGAAAAAATTTATGATCTTGATGACTTTCATACACACTTTGGAATTTATGAAAGCAATTAAAAATTGTACTAAAATGTATAATTAATTTAATTTATCTATTAATGTGAAAATCCTCTACAAAGGATTGGTTATTTTAGGTTAATGTGAAATAAATTCTGCCATTTATTAACCTGCAGTAAATGTTCACACAATTTTTGAGGAAGGGTTATGCACTATGATATTGTCTAGATGGCTGTTGTTAAGACACCTATTATTATATATATTTAGCCAAATATTAACTAAGATAGATTATGATTCAAAAGTAGATGTAGAAGTATGTAAAGAATATTGAGCCATCTTCAAGACCCACAGAAAATTTACTAATAGAATACATTATTTAAAGCGGACCTACCACCTGGTAGGTCACTCTGCAGTTTCGGCAGGTCAGCCAATACTGCAGAGATCCCTGACTGAAAATAAAAAAACAATTTCTGACGGCAAGATGTCACAAGCTGCAAGGATATCTGGGAAATCTGTCCCAGATGCCCTCGTGGCTCAGTCTCGCGGAGGAGAGAGAAGCTTAAGGGGAGAGAGAAGCCTCTCTTCACCCAGCCGAGTTAATCCTTTCCCTAGTCTCAGTCATTGACATGATCTACATATTAAGAACTAAATGTATGTCTAACAATGATATTTTACAGAAGTGTAAAAGAATTCTGGTGTCACTGACCAAGAACAGACATATAATCTGGTTTCTTGTAAATCTAAATCAAATTGTCATGCACTTGTTGTAAGCTATTAAATGGTCTTGTAAATGCATAACATGTGTTGTATTTCTACCTTTGTTTTGGTTGAAGTTGAATTGCCTGATTATTAGTATTTTATCTATGGCTCAAGTAATAAGATATATATCTACAAGCCTAGCAGATGTGTGGTATCCATTTATGTAATATCTAGTCATGGCCGAACATTGGCCTTGTCTGTTCGTGAACAGGCGGATTGGACTTTTAGAAAAGTCAGACCTTTTCATACGGAAATTCAAATTCCCTGCCTGTTTGCTGGAAATGTGAATCAGGTAAAACTTAGGTCTCTTTGTGTTCATGGCACGCATATCTTTCTATCTAATACCTGCAAAGGTTGAAGTGCTCAATCCCACATGCTTGGTCTCAGAAAGCCTCCTCCAACCAACCATCATAACTCAGGTTCTCTCTCTCTGCAGCACAGTCCCTTTCGTGCCTGGAACCACTATGGGCTCCAAATCTGGAAGTAGCCGGACCAGGATCAGGGGACTGAACAATAAATCCATGCTGCTTAGCTCAGAAGCCGCATGCACATTTCTAGATTGGATATGGTGTCCAGAATGGAAGTTCTTGACTTGACCCTGACCTCTCACCTTTCTCCCTGCAATGAGCACTGAACACCAAAAATGTAGCACTTTTATATCTTCAAGCCAATATTGTCTTGTCACAGTTTTAAGGTGGCCATACGCAGGTTTATTTTCAGTTCCATCTGCGTTTGATTGCTGTGCGTGTTCACGGCCATTGATTGTGGGTCTATCAAACAGAAAATCTATCCAAATACCCCTTCTTTGAGCAGGATCAATCAATTTTTTTTATAATTTTTTTATTGATGCACAACAATGTGAAGTGTGTACTCACTTCTTTGAGTTACTGTATAGTTCTAATCCTTTGTTAGGCTATGTTCCCACATAGGCGAAAATCGCCCCCATTATAAAAAAAAAATCGCCTTGATCCACACGCGATCAAAAATCATGTCCATTCATTCTCTATGGAGGCGACATAGATAGTCACTAAACATTTTCTGCCTCTTAACACTGAGTAAAGCAAACGCTTTGTAACAGTTCCAACTTAATAATACATGGAAACATGTTTCAAAGACCTATGTCACAAGTATTTGGAAAAGAATGCTGTTTAAGCAAATAAGAATGGCATCCATAGTACCTTAGAGAGAACATCTAATTTTATATTCACAATTTGCACTTGTTAAGGATTAGAGTATATCCAGTGGGTTTTGGTGTTTCCCAAATGGGGCCATGTGCAATTAACAATACCATTAATCAGAGTTTCTGCATTCCAAAACATGTTTTTTATTAACATTAACACTTCTTTTCATTGCTTAAATGCGCTAATAATGCTATATTAATATTATAAAAAATGTTTTTTAGTATTATTAAAATAAAGACAAGCTAGAAGTAATTAGATAAATGAAGTATTTTTACCAGAAATAACAGTATATTGTACGTTTTGCTAAAAGCATGTGCATGCTTTTTTCTACAACATATAAAATACCATACTTTTTAGATAGAGTGGGGAAGGATTAAAAAATCCTTTTTTGATAAGAAAATTTGTTTTTTTAGAAAGTATAGGAAGTAAAGTACACTCTCCAGCTAAATGTTTTATTTGCAATAGGTTTTTTGCCTAATATTCGCAATAAATTTGTAAATTCCAAAATTTGCAATCTCAATCAGTCATTAATACCTTCATTGGGCAAATTGGCACTTGTATTGTGAAGACAATGCACAGTAGTTCCATGAACTGATGCAATTTAAATTTGAAATTAGAACATTCACAAACAACATTAATTGATATTGAAAATGGATTTCATACCAAGCATATCATCATTATTATTGCCATTTATCAAATGAAAATTATAGTTTACTATCAGGACCTCTTAGCATCATTATACTATGATGTTTCCGAAGTAAGATTTAGTGTTGAGCTTGAATTTTCGAATTGTGAATATATTCGGCAAATATCGGCTATTCGAGAATTCGCCATTAGGATGCTTATGGGCATGGATTGGGAATATATATTCGCAATGCGAAAATAAAAAGCACATGTGACCATTCATTTTGAAGGTTATTGCGATTATAATTGCAATTCTAGTTAGCACAAATGATTGAAAATATATACGAAATATTGTGAATTCGAATATTGCCTATGCCGCTCATCACTAGTAAGATTATACATCATGACGTCATCACGCGCGGTCAATTGGCCAAAACATCGGGTCACAATTGGCACAGGTTCCCTTTGAGTGCCAGCGCTGTCCGTTGGGTCCCTCTAGCTGCTCTGTACGTCAGCTAGGGAGACCTGGCAGACAGCATCTAGGACGGTGGCTGCCAGTCTAGCACGAAGGGAGGAGGAGCTGCTAGCACCTCCCCCCTTCCCCCCTCACAGGGAGAGAAGCAGGTAGACATGCTATGTGCTCTCAGCCCTGACGGATCTGAGGAGGCACTTGTCCCCGTCTAAAGTATTAGACCGATCTAAGAATTATGGACATGTCTGTAATGGCTTAGATTGATTTGACGGCTGATTTCAGCTATTTAAGCTTAGATCGCCCCCCCCCCCCCAATTTTTTGGCACTGCAGTCGGTCAAAAAATCTAAGCGGGTATGGGGGGCTTTAGCTATACAATGATTTTTTGCAGTTTTATGTCAAGGTGCAGTTTTTATTGTCCACCCATTTGCCCATTAACTCTCCTACACCCATTTCCCCTGGCTGTATTGGCCAATAAGGATCCACTGCTTGTGGGAAAGTTAGATTAAAGACTAAGTGCAGCTGTAAAATTCTGGTTGACTAGACAGTGTGAAAAAGTGAATTGTGATTTAAAAGGCAGTTGTCCTTCATTTAACACGGGCTAAGTCAAAGCAAAGTTATATTGACATTAGTAATAATGTAGTAATAGTGTAGACTTACAAGAAAAATAAGCCTGGTTAGCTATACATCCACCTATCCAGCCTCTGTACTGCTACTCAACAGTTCTTTTAGCTTCAAACCTCAGTGCTTTCAGAACTATGCAGTCTTTGTCATAACTCATCATTTACTTTAAAATAACCCACAGAACAGTCAAAGAACAATGATAACTAATTTCTTAATGCTGACATCAAGGCAGAACCCTAAGAAAATAAATACATTTATGTTTAAAAATCAAACATTTATTGGGGGATATACACTCCCCGGCCACTTTATTAAGCACACCTTGCTAGTACTGGATTGGCCCCTTTAGAACTGCCCTAATCCTTTGTGGCATAGAAACAACAAGGTACTGGAAACATTCCTCAGAGACATTGGTCCAGATTTGTCGGCTGCACATCCATGATGCGAATCTCCCGTTCCACCACATCCCAAAGGTGCTCTATTGGATTGAGATCTGGTGATTTGAGTACAGTGAAAACATTGTCATGTTCAAGAAACCAGTCTGAGATGATTTAAGCTTTATGACATGCTGCATTATCCTGCTGGAAGTAGAAGATGGGTACATTGTGTAGAGATGGTCGAAATGGTTAAAATTCGATTCTACTTAAATTTCGAGTTTCCCAATAGAATTTCGATTCGACTGAGAAATTTCGACTTTTATTCAAGTTGAACATTTGCATAATGCAGAAAATTTGCATAGAACACCCCAAATTCGCATAAGACCTAAAATTCGCATTAGGTCAAAAATTCACATAAGGTGGAAAATTTGGATACGCTGTATGAGCTTGAGCTATAATAGAAGAATCAGTGTACATAGTAGCAGAGCTTTACAATCAGAGCTCAGACTGCAATCAGTGATGTCACCATAAATCATCCCCGGACACCAGATCACACATGGAGCGGTGATGCTGAAGCACTGTACACAAGAATATACAGTTGTATATGAGAAGAGAATTATAATATAATATTTATTGATATCATCATATATAATATAAGAAGCAATTGTTTGATCATAGAACGATCCCCACAATTGCACACAGTGATCGGGCGTTCGGGAATCAAGCGAAAAAATTACCTGTGTATGGCCAGCTTAAGTTTTAATAAACCAGGACATTTTTTTCCCTTACCAAAGTCAGGGGAAGGCAAGCGTATTTGAACAAAGAGCTAAATCGCAACATTGCAATGCTAAAAAAATATGGGTTGAGAGCCTGTGGGGGTTGCTGTCGAAAATGACTATCAAGAAATTTAATAGTAAATAGGGATTTGTTAAAACATAGAATAACAATATTAATTATTCACTCACTGTCAAAAGGAATGGCAATGTTGTCACTCACTGTCAGAAGGAATGGCAATGTTGCCCCCCACTGTTAGAAGGAATGGCAATGTTGTCATTTACTGTCAGAAGGTATGGCAATGGTGTCACTCACTGTCAGAAGGAATGGCAATGTTGCCACTCACTGTAAGAAGAATGGCAATGTTGTCATTTACTGTCAGAAGGTATGGCAATGGTGTCACTCACTGTTAGAAGGAATGTCAATTATGTCACTCACTGTAAGGAGGATGACAATGGTGTCACTCACTGTCAGAAGGAATGGAAATGTTGTCACTCACTGTTAGAAGGAATGGCAATGGTGTCACTCACTGTAAGGAGGATGGCAATGGTGTCACTCACTGTTAAAAGGAATGGCAATTAGACGGCACTAACAGGTAATTGTTGGGGGCCAGGTTGATAAGCCAGTGATGCAGAAGGGCAAAATAGTCCACTTCACTGGCTCTGCTGCAGGAGGGGGAAGGGTGCTGCAAGGACATAGGGGAAAAAATTTAAAATGGGTGCTAAAACCCAGCCCTAGCAGGAAGAGCCAGACAGTAGGGGCTAGAGAACCAAATATGGCTTGGGAGCCCCAGTTTTTTGACCCCTACCCTAGGTGATGAGTAGTGTTGAGCTTGAATATTTGAATTGCGAATATATTCGGCCAATATTGGCTATTCGAGAATATGCAAAATTCGGATATGGCGGCGGATATTCACAATTTTGAATATTCGCGATATTCGCCATTGGTCAGCTTATGGGTATGGATTGTGAAAAAAAATAGCACATGTGATCATTATTTGTATTATTATTTATTATTTGCAGGTAATTGCGAGACGATTATGCACAACCGCGCGCAATTTTGAATATTCGCGAATGTAGAATCGAATATTAATAGAATTATTTGCAAAATATCACGGATTCGAATATTGCTTATGCTGCTCATCACTAGTGATGAGTAGAGATGTTGTTTTTTTTTTACATTCGACCAGTTCAAATTTGTGAGTTGATTGTAAAGCCCCTGAGCAAGATATCTTTACTTAAACTTGCTGGAGATGTAGAGAAGGGTTGGGAGTATACTACAAAAAAGAAAGTGCTCTAACACAAATGGTTTTTAGATAAATTAAGTTCAAATCAAGTTAAAATATCAAAAGTCAAACATTTTAGGTTTTATTTTTTTATTTTTTGAGCAAAATGTATTGTTTTCAAATGTTTCCCCAACCCTTCTCTACATCTCCAGCAATTTTTGTGAGGATACCATTTTCAGGGGCTTTGCAATAAGCTGACAAAGTTAGCTAGCACCGTTTCAGATGCAAATTTTTTCAAATAATTTCCAATGCAAATTTTCCAATCACTCCTGCATGCCAAAATTTTCAAATAACTTTTAAAATGGCAATATTCACATGCGAAATAGTGGCACGGCAAATCAAAACCAAAGTTATTTTTAAAGTTGAAATTTCGATTTCAGTCGAAATATCAGGCTGATTTTTTCGACTTTTTCGGCGAAAAGTCGAAATTACTACATGAAAATTTGGCTATGCAAATTTTCGACAAAACAGTCGAAATTTCTACTTAAAAATTTGCACTGCAAATTTTTTAACTGACCATCCCTAACACTGTGGTCATAAAGGGATGGACATGGTCACCAACAATACTCAGGTAGGCTGTAGTGTTGCAACGATGATCAATTACTACTAAGGGGCCCAAAGTGTGCCAAGAAAATGTCCCCCACACCATTACACCACCAGCCTGAACTGTTGATACAAGGTGGATTGATCCATGTTTTCATGTTGCTGACGCCAAATTCTGACCCTACCATCTGAATGTCGCAGCAGAAATCGAGACTCATCAGACCAGGCAACATTTTTCCAATCCTCTATTGTCCAATTTTGGTGAGCCTGTGTGAATTGTAGCCTCAGTTTCCTGTTCTAAGCTGACAGGAGCGGCAACCGGTGTGGTATTCTGCTGCTCTAGCCCATCTGTCTTAAGATTCGACGTGTTGTGTGTTCAGACATTCTCTTCTGCATACCGTGGTTGTAAGGAGTGGTTATTGAAATTATTGTTGTGTTTCTATCAGCTGGAACCACTCTGGCCATTCTGACCTGGCCATTTACTGGTAGTGATGGCCCGAACTGTTCGCCGGAGAACTATTCGCGGCGAACATCGATATTCGCGTTGCGCCCAGTTCGCGAACATTCTAATGGCGAGTTTCGGTTTTCGCCCCTATCTTTTACATTGCAGAAAACTTTCACCATGGGTCACAGTCAGCAGACTAATCCAGCCAATGAGCACCCCCCACCTCACAGACTCACACCCCCTATAAATTCAGTACAGGACGCCATTACACATTTGTGAAGAAGGAGAGAGTTAGAAAGAGAGCTGCTGCTGCTGCTATAGGGGAACCAGTAGCTAGGGCCGTGTTTCTGTGTAAATCTACATCTCAATAATATCCCATCACTCCATTTTTCCATGGGAATATCATCTCCCCCAGTGTCCTCCATATGACCATTAAACCACCAGTGTCTCCCCACTGACCATCACCACAGTGTCCGCCATACTTGACCATCTCTCAGTGTCCTCCACACTGTCCATTCTCCACCAGTGTCCGCCTACTTAGACATCTCACCACCGTGTCCTCAACACGGTCTATTCTCCACCAGTTGACCTCAATAAAATAAAAATTCCCTTTTAAGCTTGTGGCAAACTGGGGAAAGCAGATCTTCCAGGTTGTCAGTGGAATTCACACAAGCCCTTTACCAAAACATGTTGTTTAGGCTCTCCAGCTCCCCTCTTCATGTTCAAATCCCATTGCTATCATTTGTTAGAAATCCTTCGTGGGATTTATTGCGTGAAATTTTTTTATGAGGGAGTTTGCCATGGATTCCCCTCTATATGTCATTGTTCCAGTGTTAGACCCACTTTGAAAAATAACTTTCCCAACACTTTGTGGCCAGAAGGTCCCGTTGTTTTTTAAAAGTTCGCTGCCATTGGAAGTCTATGGCGGTTCGGCGGTTCGCGGGTTAGCGAACTTTGCGAATGTATCCGCCGTACGCCGTTGTGAAACATTCAAATTCGGGTTCGCGCCATCACTATTTACTGGAGTTTTCCAAAATCCCAAAATGTAGCCTTACAACCATTCCTACAATCCTACCAAGATGGGGACAATCGCCCCTGGGAACACCTGGGAGCAACAGCTCAAAGTCAGGAAAGTTGGAAGGAAAGGTGCGCCTTAGGCCTGGTCCCCATTAAAGCCTATAGGTAAAGTAGGCCGTAGTAGTAGTAGTTTACCGGGCATCAATTCCACCATTTGGGACTAGAAATGCTAGAAATTGGCATGCACATATCATATATTGTTGATACATCCAACGTTTGTGGGTTTTCCAGCCCCCCCAAGGATCAGGAGGTACAAGGGCCAAAATTGGTTTCCAAAAGTGAGGACTTTTTTGTGATGGATGTTGCCCAGGGGTATTGGGCACATGCCCACTGAGTTTGTGCCCCTAGCCACTGAGTGGCTGGAGAACCAGGGGCCCAAAATCTGATATATCGTGAGGACCGTGCCCATGCATTTCTATAGGGAGATGGCCACCTTTACCCGCGTATCGGCTGAACCAAAAGGCCCAAAATATATCAAAATTGGTACATTTTAGGGAGGGTCTTCCAATTTCTTACCTCAAAAGTTCGGGTTCTTCAGAAAACCAAGCTCCAGAAAGTTTGAACCGCTGCCGGTTTCCCTGCCAAACGGGCTGGGAATAACATTTGCATGCTAATAATTAAACTTCTTTAGCACACACACTTAAAGGCCCCCATACACGGGTCTGTTCCCATCGGATTCCGGGGACGGATCGATTACGGGCGCAGTTGAACGACAAAACGATCGTGCCGGCATTGCGTGCAGCCCACCTTCGTCGTCGATCACGTCGATTGATCAGGGGCCCAGAATCGGATCGCCAGAGAACCAACCATGTTGGCTTCCATCAGATTGATTCGGGCCGATTCGGGCACGTTGTGGTGGGACCTCAGATCGTCACAGGAACGATCTGCCAGAGGACCACATCCCACATCAAAGTCCTGCCAGACCTTGCAGTTTCCCAGACTGGGCGGAAAAAAGCACACCTCCAAAACATCCACCCCTGCGCAGCCAGAAAGGTACACACCACTAGAATTGCAGGGCAAACAGGGCTTTACTCTTGTAAAATAGCCATGGTTGCCCTCGCTCCTACAAAAAAGAAATAAATAAAAACACATAAAAACTGTACACTATATACACACAGGTCACAGACCAGGGCAGGGGGAGGGGAAAACAGCTGGCCCACCCCATACCACGCAACAGGACCCATGGGTCAACAGGAACACAATGGTCAAGGACCAGGGGGGGGGGGACAGGAAGGGAGTAACCAGGGTCAGTCTTGCCCCTTCCAAACTCACTGGCGCAGGCCTGCAGTGTCTCTGCCGTACAGCGGCCTGCCCTCTGCCACATTCTGCAGCTCTCCTCCATCTCGGGCCGCTCTGCAATCAAGAGGCTGGACGGACACGGTGTGACCACGCGTGGGTCGAAAAAGAATACAAAAAATCATCCCCACTGCAAACTCATCCCATGGCCCTGCTAAAGCCCGGCCCTTGCTATGGTCTCTAGTTGCATAGTGGGGAACCCCAGGGGGCACGGGGGTTCGCCTTGCCCACGTCCCAGTCCAAGAGCCCACCACCCCAGAACGGGCAAATACACAATCCCTGCTAGTGGTCATGAGAGAACACCCAGTGAACAACAAACATAAGGCCTAGCAGCAACATTGCCTAGGGGATGCTGGCAATGTTACCTCCGTGGGACACTATCACATACGAAAATAGGCTGGAAAAACAGAGAGACTCCGTATTCCTGCTCAAAGTGCACTTCCTCACCTCAGACCCTTACTAACTGCGGGCACTGGTATCCATCAAACATTCCCACTACTCAGTCCCCATCTGTACCGTCATGTTTGGAGGGGGGGGTTGTGCAGCTACTGCTTACCTTGGGCCTCTCCTGGTGGCTCCGGCCTTCGACACTGGGACGTCTGAGGGGTGGGTGCTGTTGAAACGGAAACAATTAAACCTCTAGATGTGTTCCCACATTCGTGTGCACCATGTCCAATGTCAACATACACTCCTGATGAGGGCCCTTCATCGCGAGGGTGTCTTCTGCCGGTCTTGAGTCGACCTTCTGACGCCTCACGGGTCGACTCTCCCCACCTCGCCTGATCTCACCAGGACCTTGGCGTGAGTCCCGTCCTCCTGGCCAACTCCAGTAGACACCTCCATATAGTCCCCAGCCTCGAAGGCTGCACCAGGATGCAGACTGCTCCATAGACGGCCCTCCAGGTCCCCGATTGCACAGGGTCACTCTTGTAGGGGTGGGCGGGGGGTCACTGGCCCACGCTCCTCCTCCTCCAGGGCGGTGGGGCAGCGCTCCCCCTTGGTCCAGCTGGTCCTGCCCCCACTCCTCTGTGGGGTGGCGGTGGTGCTTGTCCCTTCGGGGGCTTGTGTGTTCGAGCCTCCCCGAGAGGTCCCCATGATGCCCCGAGCCGCTGCCCAACCTCCTGGCGGCTGGCCCTCTGGACCTGGGACGAGAAATTGCCTAGTATGGGTTGTGTTCACGCAATCAGCCCACGCCCTCTACTCACCGATGCCCTGTCATATCCTACCTTAGTGGCTGGCTTGGCTCTTCACCTGATCCTACCCCTTGGCAGGTCCTGGGCACTGGCAGGACAGAGAGTGGGCAAATTGACCAATCTGACTTACATAGCAGTGTCACCTAAACCCTGGCCACCAATTGGAGCATCACTACTCGGGTCACATAGGCTCCAAATACCATCTAGCATCATAGAAGCATACTAAAATAATACTAGATGTCACTGTCTGACATCCACATTCCTCTCTAAATCATGACCGCACCCCAGCTGAACTCAATAACCAAAACAACCATGTGTGAGGCTGCACAGTCCCCAAGTTGCCTACTTGGGGTTCCAGGCTGTGGCTGTCGGGGATTCCGGTCTGGGCCCTCGGTGCGGGTCGGGCCTCCTCTGCTTCCCCCCTGGAAAACACATCATGACTCATGTCCTGAACGGCCACACCGTGCATAGCTGGCCCTCGTATCACCCACGCCCTGGCCTACAACCATGCCGCAACCGGCTGAAGCACCATGGGCAACACAAATCTGAGGCTGAGAGCGCTACCTGCAGACTGGACGACATCTGTAGGCTCTCCATGCTGGTGTCCCTTGGTGGCGATCGGGTTTCTTCTTCTTCCTTTGGAAAAAACCATGACCTCATGTCAATGACCTGTCTTACTCTGCTCATGCCCTAACCTGGGCCCAGCGATACCCACACTACCTTCTTCTCACGATCGCGCCTGGATTGTGCTCTCTTCACCATTCGGCAACGCTGTGGTTCTCACTCATACACCGTCTCGGCTTCTCACCTGCGCTCACTGTCCAGATGGCGCGAGACCTGCCCTGGGGGTCCCGTGTTTCCTACATCGGGCGAACTCTCGGGGGTGTGTTTCCGGCTGCTATAAAAAGACCCCAAACGAGCTCCACCATCGCCGAATCCCCCGGAGTCCGAATTCGTACGGTCCCCCCTCTCGGTTTTGATCGCCTTTGCTCTCTCAGTGAAGGCAAACTCTTGACGATAGGTGAGTGACTTTGCCATAGCTGTTGGGTGGGGATCATGTCTTGGTGCATCACCAGGTTGTATGTGTGTATTACATGGTGGTGGTTGCCTGGCAAAGTAGTCACGTCATGCGATCTTTGTATGTGCCTTTCCTTGAACATGTCGATGTGCAGAATGTTTTATTGGTGGACCAGTGGGTCAACTGAGTTGGGAAGGGGGGGGGGCATTGCAACCTGGCCAACAGAGGCCCGCACTACCATCATCAAATATCAGGGGTAGGTAGTGACGCATGCATGTCCGGAGAGTCATAGTAAACTTGGCGTGTTCATGATTGATGAGGGTAGGGGTGCTCTAGTGTCATGTCCTGCCACTGAATGCTCAAGTAGTGTAGGCATTTCCACATGGGGGCCCAGGCAGCCCTGGACTCAGGATCTCTGTAGAATGGGAGTGGAGAGAGGCAGGATTTCCCATGAGCCATTGGGCGCTGATTGACTCATGCACCTACTGTGAATGTTTCACATGGCTGACATGTGCTCTCTTTAAGCAGGCCATGCCCCCAAGAGAAGAGGAGGCCTACTCTGAATGACCACTGACCATGACGGAGTTCTTGAACTGTCCGGCAAATGCCATGCTGTGGCAGGAAGACCACAATATGCCAACAAGCACATCAACAGGATGTATCAACATGCTGACGTTCTGAGCCTAAGCCCACCGCACATGATGACCTCAGAATAAGACGCAACCTGAGTCGGTATAAAGAAGCTCATAAGAAGGTGGGGAGACAGGCGGTCGGGGGCGGTGTGGCGGGATTGGGCCTGGTGGTACTACGCCTCCTGTCGTTTTGCAGACCGGACCGGCAAGGCATCGACCTCCTGATAGCGGGACCTGAGGGGGGGGCTAGGCCAGGAACTGGCCCACCCAGGAGGATGGTTTCCACTCCGAGCTCCCTGGCGTATGTGAGTTGATCTGTTAATTTGTCTTAATGCTCATGTTCGCAATGTGTATCATTCACTAACATTTTTCTCACCCTCCGGATACACCTGGTCCCTCGTATGAGAGACACCTGGTCCTCCTATGAGGAGGCTGTCGCGCTATGGCCCTCCCCGGTCCTCACGTGGCGGGGAGAGCTACCCCTGTGAGGAACCTGCAACAGACCCGCAGCAGATCTGGAGCAGGCAGACAAGTGTGAGCTATGTCTGTTCCTGCTGCCACTCGAGGGCATCAGAGGACAGCGCGTAGACAGTCCTCATGAAGGATGGCGGCAGGGCATCCAGGCAACTGGACACTGCAAACCCTGGCGGCTCTGACACATCCTGTGTGCTGGCAACCCTTCTGCCCATCATATGCCAGCTGTGCACAGCCCCATACCTATGGGCACACTGACCGAGGAGGTGGTTACATACGCAACTTCTGAGCACCCGTGACTGTGAGCTTTGGCATGAGTAATGGCATTGTGATGATTTGTAATTTTTGGTTGTGAACGCACTGCACAATGTAACTTAACAGTAAATTTTCTTTGTCCGTAAATGAAAAATGTTTTTAAACATAACTCAGCCTTTCTTTGGCCTATCAAATGGGGGTGTTGGGAGACTTCAGGTGGCATTTATGCTGCCAGAGACAGCCCCACACATTACAATAGGCTACATAGTCACGGTTGCTTGGTGCAGGGATTGTCCCTGAGGTGGAAGTGGCTGATCCAGTGAGGGCCCCTGGTCATTGCCCCTGGGTTACCACACCGGTGTTGATGTCCTCCAATAACCTCTTGGTGGGCAATAGGACATGATTTGTGCAGCGGAGGAAGTTGTGGAGAACACAGCTCCCAACAAACCTTGCACTCTGTGGACTTGTACTGGAAAATGGATACTCCCACCTGATGAGGTCATGGCCGATCGATGATGGTGGGAGGTCTGATCGATCGGACACGGAAACGTCCATGAATCCGTGGGACAAGGTGTATGTAGCGATCGGACAGGACTCAATTGGCCGTTCGATCGGACCTCCGTTCCGCTGAGATCGCCGTCGATCGGATAGGTGATCGATCGGCCATGGAATCCGACTGTGTATGGCTAGCTTAACAAAGTTGAATCTTTTTGATGCCAGGACCCGGTTCCAATGTGGTTCTGGAGGGAAGGGGATGACTGAAATCCTCCCAAAATTTTGGGCAATAGCCCATTGGGAACGTTTTCATTTTTGAACTCGAAAACCCCCCATTCATCTCTATGGGTCACGGTTCTCCGGACCCAAGGGGGCATAAGACCTCCAATGCGTCTCTAGCCCATCGAGTTCAGAAACTGATAAAGCTCAAAGTCAGGGCTTCAAAGGTGGCCTTTTGAACTTCCCTATTCATTTCTATGGAAAAAAGTTACCCTTTTTGGGGTTGTGGTACTCCGGAACCAAGAGGGCTAGGATTATGGGTATGGTCTTTGGTTACAATCATGCAAAATTTGGGGTCTCAAAATCTGTGGTCATTCTGTGCACATCTCGACAGAGCTTGGGGCCCACTGGTGGTTGAAGGGACCCTATGCACATGCATAGTCTGCATATCACAAGAAACAGCCCTGATCATAAGTACATACATTTTCCTACAGTGGTCATAAACAGCAATAAAAACTTTTCAAATAACTGCACTTGGCAGAGCTAATACTTTCTATTTTACCCTTTCAAAGCAGTTGTGAGCTGCAGCAATAGTATAAATGAATAATAGAAAGCTTTAGCCTATATTTCATAAACTGAGAGAACAGTGACAAATAGTGGACAAAACTTCTGTTTGCTATCACAAGTTTAATAACTTGTCTCATCGTATGCAAGAGAAAACATATGAACGTAACTTTGGAATAATGAAATATCCTGTGATTTTAAGGGAGGAAAGGAAACGATGTGGAACGTTCTTGATTTTTGTGACAATGGGAAAGAGCATTACACCTTTGGGAGGAAGCATAGTTTTGACTATCACTCAGCATGTCTCCGTTTGATCAAGATTGATTATGCAGTAGGGTTCAATAGGAAAAACATTAGTTGCAGCAATATTTCAGCTTTACTTTTTACATCGGGGTAGTAAATTCTGCCAATTTGTTTGAAATCATTTGTAATTTTACACACGATTGAAACTCCCAAGGATGTCTAGGTATTTGCTCATACAAATCCTGAGAATATTTCTGGGATTTAGATGCAGGCATCTCCAATCAGTCCAACTTTAATGTAACGGCTGTCCGTTTCACCAAACACTGTGCGTCTGTCCTGCCTCAAAACACTGAAGTAGGGTGTGTCAAAGGGTCCCTCTTTTGTGAAACATCTTGTGTTTAAATAATCTTTCCAAAGTCAACAAACAATATGGAATGCTGGTCATTCAAAATGAAATATAATCTTTGTAAAGGGGAGGGCAGGAGCCATCTAAGTCTACAGGAAGCTTTTGTCAAGACATAATTTACAAGACATTGACTAGAAATAACATTTAAATTGGTTTTAAGCAGCTGTAAACTTGCAAAATATTGGAAGAGCTTCAGAGTCCAGCAGCGCCTCTACTTTGTTAAGGAAGAAATAGAGGGTGACTCAGGTCAAGCATACCACATAGGACAATTTATCTTTAAAATTCACTCTGATAGCATCTGGTATGTCCAGTCTTCCAAGAAAATGCATGTTTTCCATTATGAACCCCCAGTGTTTTATTTGTTCAATTGTTTTATAACCCATCTGAATGTTCAATTTTCTCTGGGCTGTCAATAACATTCTGACATGTTGTAGTTGATTCACTGCTGACTTGTAGTTTTAATTTAACACTTTTCTGCATTATTGACAGAAGGTGTCTTCTCTATGCTAAATGTTAGTAGCAATTTCACAAATTTTTCACAAAGCCAGTTTTCACAATTTATCTTACCTCTCAGGCAGTGCAATTGGTTCCACTTTTACATTAAAAGTGTTATGAAAAAGATTGATTACAAATGTACAAAGGACTTGGGATGCCTATGTTTTATATGCAAAGCAGGTGATTTGTGCAGCCACTCTCACCATGTCCCCACCACCATCATTGACACTGGGGACAGGGTTCCAGAAAGGAGAGGCCTAATGGACATTGCAGTAGGACACCGCTGGCTTGTATGGAACGTTTAGTAATCCCTAAGAAAGCTCAGGGTTGCAGCATTTGGTAGTTAATTTCTACCCTAAGCGACACTTGGTATTACAACCAGGAAGGTTCATAAAGAATTCTTGTTTTCTTAAAGCACTTTTTTTCAACTTGGCAATCCTTTATTCTGTAAATCTACTCTACATCTTATTAAGCTTTTGTCTCTCATTATCTATTGCTCTCTGTCTTTGCTTCTACTCTCTCTTTGTCTCTCACCATTGGAGCTACAAGCTACAACGACAATATAGTTTCTTCTTTAAAAACCTCCCTGGTGGTTTTCCCAAATGCATGACCTATAGCAGTCATCTAAAGCCACACTCCAGCAATGTCTGTCCAACTCTATTTTCCTGCATGCAAGACCCCAATATCTGTGATGATGACAGGGACGTGGGGCTTCCCACACCTGTATTGTCTAACCAGAATTAAAAGATATCTGTAGATCAAGTGGTCTAATTTAAGCCTCATTCATCCCTAAACCTGGTCCAGAGAAAAAATAAGTTTCTCCTTAGTCCCAGATTTGGACAAAAAAGACACTAAAACAAAGAGTCTTCTGCTGTGCTCTTTGCTTCTTCTCTCTCTGTCAATTACACCATTGGGTTACAGGAGTTGAGGGTATTTACTAAAGTACTAAACATGTTTCAAATTGTATTGATTTGTCACATTGAATTCTGATTTTTTATTCAGATAGCTATATGTGAACGCTGTATTATATACCATGTATATATATATATATGTATATATATAAAGAAAATATTGCAAAAAAAACTAAACAGAACAAACAGAAAAAAAACATTCACAGTGTTTAAAAAAAGGAAAATAATATTTTTGAAATAAAATGTAGGGGTGTCAAACAAATATGTTTACCTGCAATATACTGTAAGGCAGCATTCACATGGGCAATTTCTCTATAGTCAGCCCTTGTGTTCAGGCGCCTGCATGTTCAGAAACACCCACATGTAGTTCCTATGGAAGCCCGAAAAACATCAGGGGGACACATAATGTAGTGTCTTCCTTGCTTAAGCAATTTTCAGGAGTCTGGGTGCTGAAAACGTGGACCTTACAGACATCCATGTGAATGGTCCTTCAATATTTTTTATAGCTAATTAGGCTACAGCTAATTAGGTTTTTCAGTTCTGTTGCACAAATTAGAAACTTTTAAGTTTGCACATTTATATAGTAGAGTCAATAATAAGCCCCCCCATACACGTCTAGATTTTCTGTTCAATCAACTTAAAATGATAAATTTTGTGGGGTCAGGAAAATTGGTGATTGATTGTAATGTTGGTCAACTGTAGTTACAGATATTTGATCAACTTTTTGGGATCAACTGAACGTGTAATCAATTTCAATACAACCAATTAAAATTTACCAGCATGTCCAATCAATTTTCAATCAATTTTTTTGTTTTAGGTTGATCTAACCATGTGGGCTGCCATAGATTTTCAATCAACCAACCAAAACATTTATTGAATTAAGTTGATTGGAAAATGAAAAATGTAGACGTGTATGGGGGCCTTTAGTGTGCACAGGTATGTTTTGGCACATTGTACTTTTTAATAATTTTTTACAGTCTGATGGAAAACAACCCTATGGCATTGAACATTTTATGTAACAGCTCTCAGAAAATTTCACCCACATTCAAGAGAATCTGTCAGCAAGACAATTGCCTCTTTGAACAGCCTTTAATGGAAAGCCATTCTCCATTCCCTTGCTGCATATTAACAGGCAAGTGAAGCATCTTTTTAGCTTCACTGTGATTGACATGACTGCCAAATAAATACTATGTAGACCAATAGTCCGAGAAGGGCCTCTGTAGTTGCAGACTTCTCAGACACACATTCTTCTTGATGACAGATTGTTTTTACAGCACCAAAGCAACAGTTATACCGTGAACTGTGCTCCATCACATGATGGCATTAACAATGGAGAATAATGTTAACTGTTTAAATGTTCAATCAACCCAGTATTAGACTTGTTATACCCAGTGACAAAAGATATTTTACCTGGACCTATGGATCTGTGCTTAAGATGTGAACATGGCCTGCATAGTTTTCTGTTGCTCCTATGTGAGAACCACAGCCAAGTGTATAGAATTGCTAATAGAGTGTCCCCTATAATCTCTCAAATCAGCATTGCTAGTTTCAGGAATTCCCAATGCCACTTACCAAAATTAACAACTGCTTTTTATAGTGTAAACATGCACCAGGTTTAATAAATATGTAGAACCAAACCTATTGGCATTTTGTTATTCAAACTAAATTAAAATTCTTATCCATTATCTCATTACACTCTCCTATATTGGCCAGTGAGAATCAGTACTTGTCCTATGTCACATGTTCTAGTGATAGGGTTGAAAAGTTCTAAAGGCCCCCCATACACGCCCCGATTTTCCGTCCTTTATTTCATTATAACCCCAAATTAAGCAACCAATAATTTTCTGATTTTACCTACTTCGATCAAACTTTTTCCATCGATGATATTGTTGGCCGATTTAATGTTTGATCGGAAGTGGAAGGGTTATGGCAGGGATCAGCAGCTTGAGGCACACAATTGTACCACCCGAATGGGAGTTTTGGCCAGGGCCAGGTATCTGTTGGTGTCTGTTCTGGGGGTGGGGGGGGGGGGGGGGGGGTTTATTTAAAATTTTTGTGAAAAAAATCTGGGGGTGCCTTTGATGGGGATGGCTAATCATAGGGGAAACAGGGTCTCAACTTCAGTTTAGTTCACATGAATAAAAAAAAAGAGAAATACAGAATGTTAAAACATATATACATCATAGCACAACCTGGCAGATGATTTTACACACACCACAATGTTTGAAACAGGAAGTAAAAGTATGATAATTAGTTAGATCGGACCTAAATTGGTCGGGTCATAAGAAATAGTAGCCAATTGAATACAATTTAGATTCGATCGAATTTTCCAAAATGTCCGATCACAGTCCGACCGATTATTCCCAAAACTTCGATCGAAGTAACTCGGTCGAACCATTGACCAATTTTTGGAAGACCCATGCCAAAAATCTAATGTTTTTAATCGATTGGACGGAAAATCGGGGTGTGTATGGGGGACTTAAGACGTTCTACTGGAGGGGAACTCATGCAAAAGAACATGCTCAATTTGATCAGCTGATATTTCCTTATCTTTACTGATAGACTGATCAGGATTACTAGATCATGTATGATAACAGGAACAGCCAATCAGAGCAGGCAGCACTAAATATTCAGCCAATCAAATGTATTGTGTGCTTGGGATGAGTTCTCTTTTCCTAGAACTTTCCATCCCTGGGTGGAACACATAGATAGTACCTTTTCACAAATACTGTAATTAAGATTTACTGAATTAGAGACTTGCTTGACTTGCTGGGGGGACTTTAACTCTGTAGATAAAGTCAATCACTATTACATGTGGAGTTTATGTGCATTACATTATCCAATCATATAAATCAAGTAGAGACAAAATACCTTAGTTACATCTGCCAATCAGTGGGACAAAAGTGCCTATGGAGGTCAAGGATGCCAACGCCAGGGAACGGGGAGACACTGAGGAGTCTCAGATATGGACCGCTATGACCATATGTGTCAAATCCAATTGCTGTAGTGCCATCTATGATATATTTCCTTAGGTATATGAATGTGGGTGTAAGCATGGGTAGAGGGAGAGAGACAGAGTTAAGAGGGAAAGAGAAAGAAAAAAAGAGTTAAGAAAAGAGAGGGAGAGAGAAAGAGTTAAGAAAGAGAAAGAAAGAAGATAGAAAAAGAGACATAATGAGAAAAAAAAAGAATGAGAATAGGAGAGCAAGAAAGAAAAGAAGATAGGAGAAATAGAGAGAGAGAAACTGAGAGACGGGAGAGGTAGAAAGAAAGAGATAGAGGAAAAAAAATAGAGAAATAGAATGGGAAAAAAGGAAGAAACAGGGGGAAAGAGACAGATGGAAACAGGAAAGGAGGGAGAAACAAGGAGAAAGTAAGAAGGGGATGGACGAAAGTAGAGAAAGTAAAAGAGAAGGAAGTAGAAAGTGAAAGAGGCAAAAAAAGAAAGAGAAGGGGAATGGATAAGAGAAAGAACCAGAGACCTAAAGAGAAAAAAACCAGGGGAAAGAAAGGGCGACAAAAGATAATAATAGTTAATACCCCAAAATAATTTATTTGTGTCCAATAATATATACTTGTGAGTGCTCCCCCTGTGATGGTGAAAGATAGATGTTATACTTATAACCAAAGAAAGACTATAATGGAAATATAAAAAAAACCTCTATGCAGGGGCGTAGTTAGAAATGACTGGGCCCAAAGCAAATGTTTTTTTATGCCCCCCCCCCCC
>CM070036.1:96916577-96927005 GCA_036250615.1 Ptychadena robeensis | reverse complement strand
CGCTATTTTCGCCATTTCGCGAATATTCGCGAATATATCATCGGATATCCGACGCGATTTTTCAAGATTATATGCGCTTTTATAATCGCGATCCATTGCAATGAATGGGATTGCTTATATAATCGCAATGCGATTTTTAAACGGAAATGACGGATATTCTCCCAGTCAAATCCGACTCCATTGACTTGCAATGCATTGCCATATTGGATCGCAATTGCGCTTTCTCGGATAATCGCAATTTCGGATTCCGCCATTCTCTATTAACTTCAATGTTATTGCACATATTTGGTCGCATGCGCTTTCTCGGATAATCGCAATTTCGGATATCCGCCATTCTCCATTGACTTCATGTATTGCGCATATGTGGTCCATTGCGATTTCTCGGATAATCGCGATTTCGGATTCCGCCATTCTCCATTGACTGCATGCATTGCGCACATTGGATCGCAATTGCGATGTTTAGATCGCATTCATGTCGTAAGTGCGGATATTCGAGATTACGAATATTGATCTAATTTATGGTGGTAATTCGCGAAAATTACGCGAATTCGAATATTGGCTATTCGCTCATCACTAGTCCTAATATGGTGATATCCCCACTCATACCCTCATCACAACGCAAGGCTTCAGGGACTTTCCTAGGGCCGCTCCTACTCTATGGAATCTCTTCTCCCTCGTCCCATTAGACTTGCTCCTACTTTTGGCACTTTTAAAAAAGCCCTAAAAACCCAACCTCTTCAGTCTGGCCTATCCATCTTCTCTTTTCCTAACACACCACCATGCCAGTCCACCCCCCACCCCCCACCTATTGTATACTCTGTTCCCAACCTATTAGACTGTAAGCCCAACCGGGCAGGGTCCCCTTCCTCCTGTGTCATACCTGTAACCTGTGTGGTTATTGTGTGTTGTATCTCACTCTAATGTATTGGTCAGCGCGTCGTAATATGTTGGCGCTTATAAATAAATGATAATAATAATAATAATAATAATGGTGAGTGAGTTGTTTTCCAGCAATACAGGCCAATGATATGGGTTCACATCCATATCATTACCCATGGTTTAGCCTTTTTCCCCCTCTACTAATACTAATACCTTCTTAACTCCTTTTCTACAGTACTTTAGTACCTCCCATTTTTCAGTCTCACCAGTTTCTTAACACTGCAGTGTGATGAACAAATATAACCTATCCATCATTCGCATGCTTATAACTTCCAGGTATCAATTGGATTAATAATTTGCTGACAAAGTCAAGACCTGTATTGTTATTTAAAGCACAAGGTCCTGTGTATTTGAGGGAGAAGCAAACAATGTTGTAATCAAAAGACCGAGTAATTTAAAAGCTTCTACCTACATAATACTAATGCAGGTTCCGTTTTAAACTGATCCCACACCTATAACCCATAGCGATATTCGAGCTAAATATTCGAAAATCGAATATTCGAGCTCAACACTATTAAGAACTAAGCATATATGACACTATACAAAGAGCCAAGGTGGAAATAACAGCTAACAGACCTAAGAAACATACACCCAGACATAGCTCATTTGATGAACATCGTACATGATAACTTCATGTACACAAGTGATGTAGAACAGACTGAAGAATTCTCCGCTTCAAAGGAACCTGCAGGTTTTACAAATTAAGCATGGGTCATGCAAATTCTTAAGCCGTTTCACATGATTATCCTTGATGTCTAAAGGATCATTTTCAACTAAACAATATAATTATTGTTATAATTCTTACAACAAACACAGATACAAATATTGATTGTGATTTTAGTTAATGAATTTTTGTTATCAGATTATCATGCAAATAAAATCAACCAATCATTTTCTATAGGGGACATTAATTTTTCAACTGTAAGGAATCTATATGTATTAAAATCCCATAATGTATTCTAACACTTTTCCCAAATTACTGTAATCATTTTCTGGGCATCAGTATGCATTCCAAATGAAAAATAAAACCTGAGCACATGAGGGACAAGAAAAATGACAACAAAAACAGAGGTATTTTTTGTCACACAAAAAAAATCATCTCACAATTAAACAATGACGTACTTAGCAAATTGTACTAGAAAAAGCTTATCGTGAACTATAATTATTATTCAGTTATATAACTTGGTATCAGCATTTTGCTCTAGATTACATTAAGCATTTCAGTAACAGCTATCTGTCTTCATTTTATTTTGACTGGAGTCAATAAATATGAGGCAGCAAGGCTGCCTTTCTGTTTGTCCAGGACTAGTGAACGTGTTTTCTTAGATATTTAGGCAGTTTGACCCCCACAACTGGGTAATCTGGAGTGAATCTTTGTTCCCAAAAATAAATTTTTCCGTTTACAGTTATTAATGTTGTCCAGTGCCAAAGAAGAATTCGGAATGCTATACTCAAAATAGAAGCTTATTAATAAAAAAAAAATTAAATAATCTAAAATATGTGATGTACAGTTAGTTAGATCCAGTACAAAAAAAATCTAAAGGATCTAAACACTGAATTCCAAAGAGTTGTAGATTTGGCAAGTCAATAGAAATTGGAATGTAAGAGTATGCAGAAATGTTGTACATTAATTTAGGCCATGTTCTTATGATTAAGAGATAATTAAATACATTTGCTGTATTGACATTCTTGTAACTAACTTTCCACTTTGTTCCCAAGAGGGAGGAATCTGCTGGAAAGTCAAACTTAAAAACCTAGTGTTGAAGGTAGAAAGAGAGATCAAAGCAAATCTGAGAAGATAAAAATTTGAAACATTAAAATAGCACTAAAAAGATGTAATCTGAAGCTTTGAATCATATAAATTAGAATCCTGATGCTTACAAATGATACATTTCACCTTGCGGTAGGCCTAATCCCACAATAAAAGGTTTTAATGTTCATTTAATGAATGGGTTTATGTCAGTAGTAGAATTTCTTCACTCTTCACTTCAACCCTCTCACCAGCCTTTAGTTACTCCCTACAATGCAGGGCCCACTAACAAAGTGTAAGTATAATATTTTTGGGGAAGCCAATTAATCTGCCAGAAGATTTTTGGATTGTGAACCCCACATAGTCATAACAATTATACCTTTTGTAGATAGTGGCCATGATTTGAACATGGGACACTGATGATGCCTATTGTTAGCCACCATGCCACCCTAACTTTCCCCTGGCATTTAACAAACATTTAAAGCTTAAGATAAGAAAAAAGGCTTAGGTGCAAATTTTAAGCTGGTCATGTTTTTCTTTTTTTTGTTATATGATGAGCAGTACCGTAGGTAACCTAATGTGGCAGCATTTTCTCCAGGACAGAAAGTTTTTCTGGCTTTTCTAAGATTTTCTCCAAGTGGTCTTTGTTACTTTTTTTATATACTATTCTTAGTACATGTAGCACAATATCTGAACCACAAACTGCCTCTGGAGTATTTATTTTACAATTTGTTTGATTGAGTGCTATGCTACTATGTGTTTACAGATTTTAAAAAACAGCACAACTAATCCATTGTCATGAAGCCAAAGAAAAAGTAAAATTGTTTAAAGCCTATTTTATATTTGAGTCTCAGTTGTTTTTATGTTAAAATGATATATTTCCGGAGTTTTATGAATCTGGTGAAGCTGTAAACATTGCAGAGATTCAGAGTTCTATGGGTTATGAGAACATACTTGTTGCAGATTATTAACTGATTGCTCCATATATAAAATGTTTGAAAATGAAGTGTTGTCAAAAAGTTTGGCAGCAATTGAGAAATTGATTGGACAACCTTCTATTCTCATCTGTGTTTAATTATGCTAAAAACATGTGAATGCTGTGTATTTGGTAAAAGATATATAACAGGCAGGAAATTGCATTCATTGCACTTTCTTGCTTACATGTTGTTTAAATGCTGAGGAAAGATCCAAAGATCTATCCAGAGTAACATCAGTTCTCTCATCTGTACACACATATGGTGATATTCTGCTAGCTTGCAAGATTTCAAAGCACATTTCTAGTAACTATACTAGAGAAAACGACAAAATTAAGAATGAGACCACAGCCACACATTTTGCATGCTTCCAATGCCTCAATTTCTAGTATACTGATGTTTGAGTTGGCATATCATGATGGAAAAATATAAACTAGGGAAGGGGAACCCTTGCTTCAAAATAAGCTAGATGTGTGTTTAAATGCACAAAATACCGTTAATAACTAATAGTGTATCATTTATTGCAAGTTTGTGGATCAAATGGAGGTTTAGAGTTCCAAGCATTTGTTATTTGTAATCTGACTATGTAACAATGATAGGCAAGGATAATTTTTACCAGTAGATGGTCAACGATGGCACCCTGTAAGGGGGGCTTTAACCGCCCTAGCGTTATGGACGGCAGCACCTCGTCCAGCGCTCCAACTGCTACTATCGCACTGGACGAGGTGCTGCCGTCCAGTACAATGTGGGGCTCTGGGAGAGCGCATACTCACGCTGTCCCCGTGTCCCCGATGCGACATGCCTCCTCTGCTGCTCGGCTGCTCGTGTCCTTCTCCTCCCCCCCCCCCCCCCCGCTCCGAGTGACGTGATGACGTCACTCGGGGAGGCGGCGGGAGATTTGTACAGTAAATAGAATGAAAGCCTATGTACTAAATATCGCCAGAATAAAGTCCCTGATGCCCCAGATGTGCCCATTTGCAGTAACCCTTTCTTCCCTGGTGTGATTTTATCACACCAGGTTAGAGAGGGTTAAGTGCAAATGGGAACATCTGGGGCATCAGGGACTTTTTATTTTGGCGACATTTAGTACATATCAGCATAGTTGTGTGTCCTAATTTTTGTGGGGTTTTTTTCATTATTTTTATTTAAAAAAAAATATTTTTATTTTACATAATTGTTTGTTTCAAGCATTATTATATTCAGGATGTCCATTAGACCCTTGTACGGACATATTTTGGGCAGTTACAGGCCTACGACATAAAGAAAAATTTACCATTGAAGTCTATGGTGCACTTTTGGTACAGAAATTTGGACCTCAGCAGTGCGCTAGGGAGGTTAAAAAAGTTATAACTCCAAATTTGTCTCTGTGCTTCTGTATTACGGGATTTTCTTTTTACCATGAACTATAAAATGATATTGCCTATACGCTTTTAGACGTTTACATCATCTAGCAAAATGTAAATGTTAACTATATTGCAGAACCAGATAGTAACAAATGCGATCACTTTGGTAGAACTGATGATCAGTTGAAAACTGTACAATGAAGTAGCAGATTCAGCAAAAATGTTTTCCTTGCAAAGAGGCCAAAGTAATTAAACCTTTATATGGAAAACCTAAAATTTTAAGCAAAACAGTACCAATTGGCTATTGTCCTGCTGCATTACCTCTTAGTTTGCCACATACTGTAAACTAGTAGTGAGGGTGGTGTGGCCAAGACAATATTCTCCTTCTCTGTAATTGTAGCTTTTCCCTGACCTTTTTTATACTGAAATCAATTAAAATTTGGCTTCACAGAGAGCTATTAAGTCCTAATGAGACCTATTATATGGTGGCCTTCTGACTTCACTTGACTTTCATATTTTAATGTATATTTTGTCCCTATTTTAGTGTTTTTATAATCATAATCTCAGAAGATTGAGCCATTTGTGTTATGATTTACTGATTGACTTTTACAGAATGATAGGTATATGATTTCAAATAAAAGGTAGCGTGGAGCCCAGGGTACACCTAATACACCATTGTGTACATGACTAGAGGTCCTACAAACCCTTTTCCATTCTTTATACTAAAAATCTAAATTTGACATAATCTGTGTAAATAATTTTCATAACCCTACTTGCTTCATGCAAATATTCAGGATATGTCCCTTAGATGGGAGTCATCTTGCCTTATAAAAAAAAAAACAGAAGCATGTTATATGTTCAGCCTGCAAAAATAAATTGACATTTTCAGGTCATTAGCACAGCAGGTCCTCTTTCTAAATGACTCCTTGTGAATTTTGTGGAGGAAATCCAAGCATGGTAATTACAATCTCAGCCATCCATTAATTTATCTGTGCAGTGTTATGGATAGTTATATTATGTTACTCTATGACAGTATTTTGGATGAAAGTAGTTGAAGTTTGCTCCAAACTATTTATAACTAACTCTCTCTTGATACAGCTTCAGTTTAAGTGTGTATACTAATTTAGCAACCTGTTTTGAATTTGCTTTCTAGAAACTGAAGTATATGTCTTAGGTGTGGGCAAAGCACAATTATGGATACATATAGATGGATAAACATTTTCAATATTCTGTAAAGTGTATTTTTAAAAAAGTATTTTGCTCTTATAATTTTGAGTAGACAATTCTGCAATTTTTTTCATCGGCAATGTATTCCAGTGCACTCATAAGCCTTACTTTCAGATTCAGAAGGAAAGAATAGACCTACCTCAAGGGAAATAATTGTTGACTTCTTTCAAACAGACTATAAAAAAACAAGTTAATGTTCTGATTATTTGCCAACTGGCCACCGATATCCTGACTCGGAATTACATTTCTTAGCAAAACTCTATAAAAGTTACTATGTGTTGTAAAGGAAGCAAGTGAGAGAGAAAAGACTCTTGCCAGCATTTCTGACACATTGTGGAAGTTACCGACCTTGAGCTCCCACTTGTTATAAAAATCTGCTCTTGGCTGGTAAAGTTAATGAGACATGAATGCAATGGTTAAAAGTGTTAAATGTTGGCTAATTAGGCACTACAAGAAGAAGAGACGCATCCAAGATGAATGCCTTGGAAGTCTTTGAATGATAAACATTAAACACTGTAGTATTTCCAAATACTCTTCATAAGATACAGATGTAGACAACGTTATTACTCCCATTAGTGCACTCCCCAGGCCAAATAAATACAGGTGGTGGAGCATTACAATAAAACAAAGTCATGTTTATTCAGTTAGAAACCATAAACCGTTTGTCATAATCATAATATAGGGTTGTCAAACAAATAATGTAATTAGTACACAAAATTAAATGCAAATTGACCAGGATTTGATGGTCAGCACAACATATAAAATATTTACATAAAAATGGTGTTGTTTTGCAAAATATATGTTTATTTGAGATTTGATATCACATATGACATAGTTATCTCAAAGCTATTTGCACCACCCCTACATCATAGTTATGAGTAATTATTTTTTTTTTTTTACCAATACCAGAGTTCAGAGGAATCTTCCATACTTGTTAAGTAACCAATCCACAAAGCCTTTAGCCACTAGCTTGGATCAGATTATCAGCAATGATCTGAAAAAATTAAAACACTGATATATTAACCCACCACAAAATACATTCACATTAAATAGTCCAGGTTCTCAAGGGGACAGCTGGAGTCGCCGTTCCTCCCTACCACATCTGGGCGAGCATAAATCTGGCTGTAATAATCTGCATATGTCTCCGCAATGTCTGATGCAGAAGTGATAGTGAGTCCGGAGGAACTTCTTAGCTCCTTAACATGTTAAGTCAGCGTAGAAGGCAGTAGAATTGGTGTTGGGTCCATAGCCTGAAAACATGGTAAGTGGGGATGGAGTGGCGGCGATGGTGACGTAGGATCAGTAAGGGACTTATGGATTAGTATAAGTAGTTCTGCTTTACATCCCCTGGCCGAGGCACCCACCACCTGTCCCACCCAAAAAGTTCCATCAGGGAAAATTCCTCAGAGCACAAATGGGTTTCTTGCAGTAGAGCTATTCCACTATGTAGCTTCTTGAAGCGGTGTAGCACTTGTGTACATTTGTTAGGGGTTCTCAGTCCTTTGACGTTCCATTTAGTAACAGGGTTCACCTGTGCAGTCATGTGACTTTAAAGGTGTGAGCATAAATGAGAGATAACTTTGAAGTTACAGAAGGGGGGCTTGTGTCCCATGTGAGCCACCCCATCTTCCGCATACTGTGAGGAGGTTGGTAGGCATAGAGCAGCTGGCCACAGCAGAGGCAATAATCCGGCAACAACAAACAAAACAGGAAAAAAAACCTCAAACCTTAAAACAGAAAACCAGTCTGTGGAGGGATTCAAAAAAGCTCCACAGAAATAATAAAAAAAGCAGTTCTAATTCCTGATAATTAGGCAGTCAGACCAATAGGAAAACGGTATCATGCTCTGTCCTCTTGCAAAGCATAGAGTGAAACGACTCAGGTATGTTTTACAGCAGATTTGCCATCAGGAAGGGTTATGCGCAGCGTGGCCATGTAATTTCAGGGTAAATCCAAATCTGTGGTTCACCAGGTCCCCGCAAGCCTCTGCAAATGATTCTTAATGACTTCGGCGGAGTAATCCACAAACAAAATAAGACGGTGCCACTGCCCTCAGCCATTACGTTCCTCTGAGCCCTGGATGCCTACATAATGGCCGTCTTACCGCTGAAGTCCAAATAGTGGACGATGACAGGTCGTGGTATAGAATGGTTCTGCTGCGGGGGACCCAGGCGATGGGCCCTTTCGACTTGGAAAGTGCCAGTTAACCCACCAGAGGTAGGCAAAGTTGATTGGCAGAAACTAGCCAGATCAGAAACCTTATAGATCTCAGGCAATCCCACGACCCGTACATTGTTACTCCGGGATCTATTTTCTAGATCATCAATCTTAAGATGAGATGCTTGTTGTGCGGCTTTAAGGGCCTCATGATTAGAGCGCAAGGATTGTAGTTCAGCTGATGCTGTGTTCACTCTGGACTCCAGCTCTGTCCTGCATGGGCCGTGACATCCTCTTCGGATTGTGTGCAAGGACTGTACAAGATAGTCCTGAAGAGTGTTCATTAAATCAGATTTCAACTGGCCAGAAACTTCACGCGCTAGTTTTTTATAGTCAATAGGGGCCACAGGGGCAAGCAGCGGCTCACCTTCAGAGGCAGTGCCCTCACTCGAGTCAGCACGGTGAGCATTTGCCACCATCTTGGTGCGGCCGCGCTGGGAGTCACGATCCTGCCTTTTCGCCTTGTTGTGTACCTGTTTGGATAAGTCCATCTAAGGCTTGGACCCATGGTTTGATGCTAGGCGCGGTGACAGGGGTAAGTTAGTGCTGTAGGGAGTGGCAAAACACAGAGTATGGGACGGAGTAGAGCTTTTTCCCCACCGCTCACACCAGAACCAGAAGTCAAACGTGAGCAATGATAGCTTCCAAGATGTGGTGGGTTAATTTTTGCTTTTGGAAAGCTCTTTAGAAACATTAAGCTCATGACACATTTGCTTTGAATGGTAATATAAAAAACATATAAGCAGCAACTTGTTTTAGGTAAGCTTCAAATAACTTTTTTTATATTAATGCATCTTGTTCATATTTAATACCAGAAGAACAGTGAAAGAAAAAGGTTCAAAATATACAGCATAGTATGTACCAAAGCCATCAAATTGTATCTACAAAGATCCAAACATGTACCTGAATTTGAATTATGAATTGGGCTCTGAACACGGAGTCAAAACATAGAACAGTTTTTCACTTTGTAAAATGCTAATTCCATTTGTTTTATATTGGATCATTTAAAACATAAATCTTGTTTCTTTGGGGTCAGGTTGATACAGAATTTAATAAATTCCATTATTATGAAAAAATGGGGTCACAATGACATTTGTTTTCCTGTTACCGCCAAAAGCAATTGAAGACTAGAAAAATTGAATCTGGAACAAAAGTAGACACTTACTGTCCCTTTTTTTTATGGTTGTCATATGAGAACCAATGGGCGTACAATATAGTGGTCTGTGATCATATATAGTTAAAATGCATGTATTTGCATAAGAAAACAGAGGGACCCACATTACATTCCTTACATCAATGCAAAAACTTTAAACATTTCTGTAAAATATTTAGCATTTAGATAAGATAATAAAAAAAGATATAGTACAAATGCCGTAATAAAAATCATAAAAGGCTTACTTAAAAAGGACTAATGAACAGTAGTTAACCTCCCTAGCGCACTGCATAGGTACAGATTTCTGTACCAAAAGCGCACCATAGATTTTAATGGAATTTTTTTTACAACTGTTACAGTGTATTTATATTTGTTTTTTATTTATAATAACAGTTTAATTTAATTGGACAGTGTGTTTTATTTTAACTTTGAATTGTATTGGATACACCTATCACTGTATTCAATACAAGTCTCTTGAATTTGACCCCCACCCCCAGTGTGATGTCATCAGGCCTTGGGGGCACCGGAGCCTTTATTTAGTTGTGTTTTTTACATTTACTCCAACTGAATACAGCTTTCTAGAGAGAAAGTTATATTCAGTCCGATTTAAAAATTCGCGCCATCTGCAGATCCCTCCACCCCCCGGTGTCACGTCATTATGTCTGTGACACCGGAAGGGGGAAGGAGAGACCGACAGACAGATACAAGTAATTTTTCAAACTGTAACCGCTCTGAACACTATATTTTATTGAATACAGTGCTCACAGTGATTCAAGTATGAAAACTTACTGTTACTCTGAGATCGGAGCAGACGGAGTCCTCTTC
>CM070036.1:96872518-96893226 GCA_036250615.1 Ptychadena robeensis | reverse complement strand
TTCACACAGGCATTTACCAACCATGTTGTTTAGTGCTCTCCAGCTCCCCTCTTGACTATCCCATTGACTATCATTGTAGAAATCCTTCGTACGGATTTATTGCGTGAAAAAAAAAATTCTTGGGAGTTTTGCCATGGATTCCCCTCTGTCATGTCATTGTCCAGGTGTTAGTCCCCTTAAAATCGCCTGCCCATTGAAGTCTATGGGGTTCACCGGGTTCGCGGACATTTGCGGAGGTTCGCGTTCGCCGTTCGCGAACATCAAATTCCGGGTTCGCGCCATCACTACTGATTGGCTTTTTTTACTCGCTTTCTGTGAGGCTTTTCGGGAAAATGTATTGGTCAGCCCATGGAGGCAAACGCCTTGGGGTCTCATGAATTACAGGAAAATGTTTTGTTTATATGCTTTTATTTTTCAAAGATGGACCAGGGGTGTGGCTATCTGTATATTCTGTACAGTACTATGTTATACTAAATAATTAGTTCTGGCCCTTTATTTTGTTACCGGGATGGGTCATTTCTGT
Organism: Ptychadena robeensis; assembly: GCA_036250615.1. Lineage (NCBI taxonomy): Eukaryota > Metazoa > Chordata > Amphibia > Anura > Ptychadenidae > Ptychadena > Ptychadena robeensis. Next base: position 96,892,703 of record CM070036.1, on the reverse strand, counting down.
CCAGATATCAATTCACAACTATGTTTCAGAGTTAGTGAGCCTGGGGCTGGATAAGGTAGTGGATCCCGTATCCCATAGCGGATCCCTCCATCCCCAGTGGGATATACCTAATGACGTCACACCGGGGGCGGCTGGATTTTCTAATTCAAACCACACTGTGGTTTCCCGGGCGCTATCGGGTCCATCAGCACCCCCTGCACTAAGCTCATTCCTTGGCTGGGATGCCAATGGACCAGATCCATTTACCATTAGAGATGGGCGAACACCAGCCCGGAGTGTCCGCGAACAGGGCGGGTCGAACTTTTAAAGATGTCCGCCGTCCGCCCTGTTCGCGGACACATTCAAATTCCCCGCCTCTAGGCGGGGAATTTGAATCGGAAAAACCGGATGTGACGTCAGTGACGTCACATCCGGTCCATGGAACGCATCCTGGAACGCATAGTTCCTGGTTGCGGGAGCCGGATGTGACGTCACTGACGTCACTTCCTACTCTGAGCCGGAATCTTCACTACAAGACCGGCTTCATGCCCGGTCTTGTAGTGAAGACATTCTTCCTCCGGCACGATCTCGCAGGTTCTGATCCTGCCGGAGGAAGAATTTAGATCTTCTTCTGGCCGGCGAACAGGACGGGTCGAACACCCGTACTGTCCGCCGGCGAGGCGAACGGCGAACATGCCGAGTTCGCGGCCGAACTGTTCTCCGGCGAACAGTTCGGTCCATCCCTATTTACCATTTAAACAGTTTCAATTGAATAAAAATTTTATTATGAACAGAAAACATATAAATTCTATCATAGAATATAAATTCTATCATACAAAAGAAGTATTTAAAAAAATCTATCATTCAAATTATATTTTATATTACCTTTTTTTTTATATAATTGTTTGTTTTAAACGTTATTATATTCAGTATGTCTACTAGACCCTTGTACGGACATATTTTAGTAAATAACAGGACTGCAACATAAAACAATTCCATTAAAGTCTATAGTGCTCTTTTGGTACGGAAATCTGGACCTCAGAGGTGTGCTAGACAGGTTAACAAGGCTAAAAAAAGAGTAAAGGGAATGCCACCCTGATCCTGTTTCCCGGGCTGAATGACAACATGAGGCACAGGCACAACCCCCATATTTTTTACACAGTGGACTGTCTGTAAAGGGACCCTTAGCACCTAATTACTCCCCAATCTCACTGGTGCTCGTTGTTTTACTGGGGAAGACACCTCTTTTATTCATAAATTAATATCCTACATCAAATTATATAAAAAGAAACATCAAGGGAAGTTGTTAAAAACTCACAACCAAACTCCAGGCATGCAGTCTGCCTGCCAGAAGGAACATCAAGCTTATGTATCTCCCTCCTGTCAATACCAGAATACTGGCAGGACAGCAGAAGGTGTGTGTGGAAGGGGGCAGCAAACATGTGTCCAATATGGCTGGGCTGAAAAGGTGTGGGGCCTCACCTCCCTAAACTAGACCAGGCTTAATACCATAAATGTACATAAGGGAGACCCCATACTAATGTAAGGTGTCAGTTCCCAGCAGTGTTTGTCTGCAGATGGGTCCCTTATTTTGGATCTGGGTGTTCCCTTAAATAAGAATGTGTTCCTTAGCAGGTGTTAAATCAATGTTTCATGTAAATTGCATATATTTTTTAAAATGTATGAATTTTTCATAATCATGCTTTTCATATGACATGGTTGCTACTTGAAGCCCATTTATTACTCTAAAAAGAACACCATAGAATATATATTCCCCTTAACCATGCTCAATTACAGGTCTTACGCGCCACACCGCGATAGAGATACAAAGAACCTGGGCAAAGACCTGGACTTTAAAGGTACTATCAATATACTTGAAAACAAATGTGAATGCCAATTAAAAGGGTCTTTAAGGGTTTAATCCAAACATTACACAAAAGTCAATTATCAAATGCCAATATGTCAAAATGTCAGGTTCTTGTGCTGTACAAAAATGAGACAAAGAAATCATTTCAAAACTTTTTCAACCTTTAATTTCATCTATCACCCCACAGTATTGCAGTATTGTTTTTGTACCAAACATATCTTTTGGAATTATGGCCAAAATTTTTTACCTTGGTTTCATCAGACCATTTCACCTTTTCCTGCATGCTTTTGGGAGATGTCAGATGTGTTTTTGCAAAATGTAGCCTGGCTTGGATGTTTTCCTTCGTTAGTAAAGGCTTTTGTCTTGCCACTAAACTATGCAATACTGCACATCACCAAAAGAACACAATACACCTACAGTGAAGCATGGTGGTGGCAGTGTCAGCGTTGGGGCTGTTCTTCTTCAGCTGGAACTGGGGCCTTAGTTAATATTGGCAACATACTGGTCAATATTGGCACATAACCTTCAGGCTTCTGCTAAAAAGCTGAAACTGAAGAGGAACGTCATCTTTCAGCATGACAAAGACCAATAGCATAAATCCAAATCAACAAAGGAATGGCTTCACCAGTAGAAGATTTTGCAATGGCCCAGCCAGAGACCAAATCTGAATCTGATTGAAAATCTGTGGAGTGATCTGAAGAGGGCTGTTCACAGGAGATGTCCTAGGAATCTGACAGATTTGGGGTTTTTCTGTAAAGAAGAGTGGGCAAACCTTGCCAAGTCAAATGTGCCAGGCTGATAGACTCATACCCAAAATGTGCCATGCTGATAGACGCATACCCAAAAAATTTGTGCTGTAATAAAATCAAAAGATGCTTCAACAAAGTATCAGTTTAAGGGTGTGTGCTCTTATGCAACCACATTATTTTATTTTTTCTTCCCTCCACCTAAAAGATTTCAGTTTGTTTTTCAATTGAGTGATACAGTTTATAGGTCACACTAAAGGTGGAAAAAATTCTGAAATGATTTATCTTTGTCTCGTTTTTGTACAGCACAGGAACCTGACATTTTACCTTTTATATATCTTTTATATATATTTTATATTATACCTGCATTGGAACCTATATTGAGAGTTGGTCAGATAAAAACCAGAAAACCAGAAAGTTAAAAACCAGAAAAGGGTGAATAAAGGATAAATGTTTCTCTAAACAAAGAAGTATCAAGGATCCATCTTTCCTGAATGGAGTCCAGAGACACATCCAGGGGGGAGGAAGGGGAGAGGGGGAAAGTAGGGGGATGGATCCCCTGTCAGAGAGAGAGAGAACAGAGAGGGAAGGATCAAAGACCCCCAGTGAGAGGCCAAATCTTCTGGCCTAGTAACCCCTAAAACTAAAAAGCCATCCATTCTCTCCCTCTTTAGGAGTCCCCCCACACTCTCCTGACTCTCCCCTTCCTAGTGCAACTTTGTGCAATGAATTTAATCTGTGAAAAGTACTTTGCATTGCGTTGGCAATATGCACATGTACAAGAGCTGATTTCCGCAATGAAGGTAATATAATGTCTGGAGATCACAAATTTACAAATTTGTTGTGAATATTAGGCAGAAAATATAAAATATTTTGTGGATATGAATATTGCCTATGCTGCTCATCACTAATGTATCTGGACTCCATTTAAGACAGATGGCTGTTTTGTTTGGAGAAAAATTCATCACCCTTTTCTAGTTCTTTTTATCTGACCAACTATCAATACAGCTTCTAATGTAGGTGTGTTCTTTTAAACAATATAACTTTGGAAAGGGAATTGGAATTTCATAACTGACTTCTGTGTAATGTTTGAATTTATTAATTTTAAGAATGTCTGTTTCTAAACAAACAACTCCCTGAAGAAGCCCCTTTTGGGTCAAAACGTGTTGGATGAACAGCCAAGTGGCTTTGAGGCCTCTCAGATGGTTAACAATTCTGACTTGCTGTGGGATACATTTCAAATATTTTATTGTTATATATTACATTTTTTTTTCTTGTGTTTTTTTGCATTTTGAAACATTTGGCATTTTTTGTGTTGATAGATTTTAATGTTCATTAGATCCTTTTTGTTTAATAAAGAACCCTTTTTACTGACATTGATATTTGTTTTCATGTGCTCTGACCATATTGATAGTGCCTTTAAAGCCCAGTTCTTTGGGTTTGTACCAATTATCTACTGTGTTCAGGCAGTATTATATGCTTGTCATATGTCTTTTTCAGCCACATGGTTCTGCCCCCTTGTTTTAAATTTTGACAGACAACAAGCGTAATGTGATATTATCATTTATGTGCTTCATAAAAATTGATTTTAGAAGCACTTTATAAGCCAGCAAGAATGCAGCAAGTTTGGAATTGCTACTTGCATTCTTTCCTTCATTTGGTATGAGCCCATAACGAAGCAGGATGTATTGTACATGCTGTGGTATGCACTGTTTGCTTAGAGCCTAAATCTGAAATGTTCTAAACTAAATCTTGATTCATGGTCAAATTGATTAAAAACGCAAAGAGTCATGAAGTGTCTGAGGGCTTTATTACAAAGCAGGGACTGATTAATAGGAACAGACCTACACTTAAGAAAATGTTAACCTATTCGACAAGTCTCTTGAGAGATCATATACCACAATGGAAAGTATAGACAAAACCACCCCATCATTAACTCTCTGTCTGCTGGGATATCCTGGACCCCAACCTTGAAAAATTGCATAACTTTCTAAACCATGCCAGCAAGGGAATTTCTTTTTAAATAGTCCAGGGTTTGTCTTTTGTAAACATTAGCAAGGAAGTATCAATCTGTAATCCTTCTTAATAGATTCCAACATACCAATACAGCATTGATAATGGTCTGTAACACCGTCTCTACTACAGCTGCAGCCTCTTAGGATATGTGTGCTTAGCTAGGAACTGGAAAAAATAGACTTTACTGAATTTTCTGTCTGATAGGCTGTACCATCTTTTATCCAGCTGTAATTCTGACAAGAGGAGCCAACTCAAAAACTGCTGTAATCCTCCGCTTTGGACACCTCTAACGCCTGCTGTTATTTATTTATTTATTTCCTTCTTTCCAAAAAGCTTTTCAGCTGTGCGGCTGAGAAAGTCTTTAAGCAAAAAGAGAGGAAAAAAAAAAGAAAAACAAAAAGAGGAAGAGGGAAAAACACACCCATGTGTTTGCATCCAGGAGATTTTTTTCTCTCTGGAAAATTTATAGTTGGGGAAAATAATATTATTTCTTTGCCTAGTCTGACTAACTGAAGCTGGTTGTTTGCTCTCTGCAGCAGGGGATGTGATAGTGCGTGTTTCCTGCCCATCTTTAACCACACAACGCAGTCTGGACAGAAGGAAGCACAGGCATCAATGAAGGGAATATCAGCGTTGCGCAACAATTTTCAATTTTCCCAAGGCTTACATTGTGGGAGGAGACCATTTTATGAATGGATGTGAGGCTGACACATGAAACGCGTGGGATCTGTCTGAGTACTTTGTCTGGGTCAGCTGTGACATCTGGCTCTTATGAATCTAGCATATTGTGACTCATTAGAGCACAAATAGTAATCCCAAACAGGATCTTCTTATGATTTCCCCTTATCCGAAATGATGGCAAGGCTTCTGTGAACTGTTGCTACCCTTGTGTTTCCATAACTACATAAACAAGACCTCCTGTGTCATCAGGGGTATCCTGGTCAGCATTGTGTCTGAAAACAGACAAACTAAACGATGGCTCATGTCATGGTAAACAAACTGTAAAATGACTGTCTGAATGCTCACGTCACTGGCAAGCAAAAAGAGAGGTCTGATGTGGTCTGAGGGTGAGCAGTGGTGGAATGCTGGGGATCCTCCTGGACTGAATAATACTTATTTTTATTACATCTTTAAATCAGTATGTGTGGGCAGGATGAGCAGCTTCGTAAGTGACTTGAAGGTGTTGTGACAGCTTCACTGTATGAGGCAGCTTTCTTGTAGAAGTTAGATGATTCTCTTTAACAGTCACAAGCATGTCTAGTAAAAAAAGACTCCCCTTGATCAATGACAAATGCCTGTTACCTGTCAGAAATGACACTGCAGAAATCCCTTATTCATCCCTGGATGAAAAGAACAATGACATCAGAATTAACCTTACTGTACGTTTACCATGAAAGGACCTCTCTTTCACAGCTGTGGGAAGAATATTTCTTACACTTTATTTATGGAGTATTCAGTGCTTCAGTGCTAAAAAGTATTCAGAGCTGCATCAAGGTTTCTTTAAGGAAAAAAATAACACTCCATATGTAGTTATACCTCTAAATTTTATACAGTCTCTGGGTTATGTAGGTTACTGTAGGTTTGTTCTTTAATGAATTTGTACGCAAATCAGAACAGGTAAACTATTTTAATACATTTAGATAAAGTTATCAATGTATTATTTTCCTCATCATATGTTTTATAAAACAATATTAATATTTACACAAGGGTTAGCTGTGGGCCCTCTGACTATAGACCTCAGGTGTGTTGAATGGTGGGTAGTGAGGCTCTTTGGGAGATGCTAGTGAACCCTGTGAAAAGGTCTCTAGACATACTGAACTTGTGTCCTAGACTTTGGCGGGCTTTCTGCACAGCACATATGCCATTGCGTGCGCTGATGAGACCGGTCTTACCTACATCTTGTTTGGCATATGTTACCTGACAGATTAGTTAAAAACTCCAGGGGGCACTCTTTGGGTCTGACAACTTGGCTTTCTAGCCCGACTTAGACCACCAAATGCCCTCTTTTAAGTTACGCCTCACTGACTTTTTAAATAAAGTTTATACACAGCCCCTGTGCAATGTCCACATTAAGTAGGTATATCCAATTAGGTTCGTTTACCATGCAGGAATATATACAGACCAGCAGGGTGGATATTTGGGTATAAGTTACAGTCTAGGCTCTTTTTTCCCCCTATTTGTGCAACAGTGCTGCTAACCAGAAGTGAGTTATAGTCCAGTCCCCATAGTTATCTCCCTTTGGGTCTGCCACTTATCCTGCCCCAACTGGCTGATGCTTGTAGTCCCAAGACCAAGACCAAGAACACAAATCTTTGGCCATTCCTGCCTAGAACTTATATTCTTCCCTTACCCTCTGCCGGGCAATCCGAATACATAAACAGGGGTAACATGTATTGCAATGTCCATCTCACTACAATCATCTATATTGTCCTGAGCTGTTTCTGTCTTGTTTCCATTAAATTGTCATGGAAGACAACCAAATGTACGTTTCCAACAACATATGAACCTCCATCATACTGCACCTTCTTCTACAAAATAGAAAGGTCAGCACTTAAGACAAAAAGACAGATTTTGAATGTTGAATTGTGCATAAGTGACGGAGAAGTGCACAGTTTGTGGCTTAGGAATGGACTGTAGATCATCTGTCCTTTAAGAGAGGTTTAGGATGGAACTGCAACTGGTCCAAAGGCTGAGAGTTTGAGAGTGACAAGTAAATTCTTTCTGTACCTACAGGCTTTTTACATAGAATTTCAGATCCTGTAACTTCACAGACACATGCCCCTGTTGATACAAATTGAAAAATTAGCTATGTAGAGACACAGGTATCAATCAGACGACAGAGGCAGCGATGATGCTTAAACAGTAATGTTATTGAACTGCAATTCCCCAGCAGTGGTTCTCGCTCACAGAAAATGGCAAACTGTGTGAAACAAAGTTATAGTAAGTTACAGTAAATTCCATAGTTACTAGTCTCTGATAAAAGTTCAGGCAAGAGTCCTCAATGGAGCTTTGGTGAGCACATTCAGCCCTTTACCCCACGGCAGGCCAGGCACACGGCCACTGCATACTGTAGCTTGCAGGTGACACCGGAAGTAGACGGGCGTGCCAAAGTAGCAAGCACCCAAGAAGCTTCTCTGCAGTAGTTCATGCGTAACCCAAGTGCCAGGGCCAGGGAACCACCCTACCGAAATGGCAGTAGGGGGTCGCTGGCACAGCAGCGCGTGGCGTGGATGGCAGTAGGGAGAAGCGCATGCTATTTCACCTACTGGCTGCACGCTATGCGGTTGGGGGAAGTAGGCCGCTGTCAGAGCAGCTGTATATGGGCAGCTGGCTCCTCCCTCTCTCTCCCCTCCTTAAGGCACCTTAAAGGGGACCTGACTCTCACTATACATCTGCTGGACACTACAGCAATGCTTAAGAACAGTGTATCCCAAGTAAAAAAAAAAACATCAAAGGAAGTGCACTATATCTGAAATCCAACAATATTGCTTTACTATCTACCACATCATAAAGTTTATAGTACATTTTCCAATTTTTTACGCTAAATTGTCTTCAAAGATAAGCTTATTTTACTGTGAGTAACTTGCTCTCTCTAATTCACAGACGGCTGTTGGCAGTACTATGTTTTCATAGTCTGGCCTTGTCCTTTGGCAGTCTAGGATATTTTATACTTTAAAGAATCTTTAAACTGACTATGATTTCCATTGCTTCCCTAGATCCCCCCAACAAAAAAATAAGTGGCATATGTAGAGCACCTGCCAAGTACCACAGATATGTATGCCCTTCCTCAATCATAAAGCCAAGAAGCATGTAACAAAATACCTTAGGGATTCAATTACTGTCAGTCTCAGGCTCCCTTTTTATATAGAAAATATATCTGTCATAATTATGCACAGCTAGTGTTAATAATACATTCCTGTGTGTTTTGGTAATCTGCCAAAAAGCTTCACCAATCTAACTATGATTTCATGATGGTTTTTGCTTCAGGTCTTTGCAACATGTCAAATAACGTGAAAATGGTTCTAAATTCATGATTATGTAGATACATGAAGGCATTGGTTTCAATGTTTTCATGGTACATCAAGAAAGGTTCAGTGCTATCTATAATGTATTTGCAGTTTTATTTTGCACTGAAATCTTTATAACAAAAGGAAAACTAGGCAGTTTGTGAGGAAAGTAGCAGGGTCCAGTAAATAATTTCTTCTACCGGTTCCTCATAAACATCAATGAGTTTTTGACCCTTGTAATAGGACAGTAGAGCCACCATGACAGTAAGTTACAAATTCACCCAGTGTAAATGTTAAAGCAACATGTTTCAGGGCTGTTCCTTTAACCTCCCTAGAGCTGCTTGAATTTCCCTCCTCCCTCCTACACATCGGCGATGGGGGGGGGGGGGGGTACGTTTCTTTTGTTTGGCAAGGGACACAATTATAACCAAATCACTGAATGAGGTGTTAGATCTGCTAATACACAGGCTTCATCTGTGTCGGTGTCACATTGGGTAGAAGTTCAGTAAGAGCGCAATGACAGCTGTGGAGCATTAAGCAATGGTAAATGCAATGTAATAAACTTCCTGTTATTTGATATTTAAAGGGATTGGTATACTCCAATAAAAGTACTGGTTGGTGGAGCATACCTCCTAACGTTTGGGAAACTGTGTATGTAATACTATTAGTTCCAGTAAAAGTTCCAGTAAGCTATTTGCCAGTACTGTATATAAACTCATATTTAACCTCCTTGATGGACACCCTAAGTGCTGCTCAGGGTAGATCTGATTATCAATATTGGTAACTTTGGTAGCTTACTTTTTAAAGATGAGCCTGTGCCCCTCTGTGATGCTGTGTCAGCATCCTCTGACGTTTTTCATGGTTCGACCTCCTCAACATCAGCGATGGCCACACACAGCAATCATGCAGAATAACACACACCCACAGCAATCTAGCAGAGGCATGCATCATATAAAACACACAGACCAATTATGCAGAGAAATGCAACACCCGCGCATACACACAAATTACATACACACTACTTGCTTTCTAAAGCTAGTTTGCCACATGGGCTTCTTACTGCTTACTGCTTGTCCCACCCCCAGCCTTCTAATTGGCTTTCATTCGGCAGAAGGAGGAAGAGAACTGACTACTCGGAGGGCCAGTTCTCCACTGTCTGACTCTATGCTGGAGTGACAGCATTTGTACCCACAGAGAGGGCCTGGTATGGGTGCCATAGGTCGGCCACCACTGCATTAGAATAATTCATATTTTTGTGAAAGTCACTCTGCTTTAGAACATCTATCTTGCAATGTGTACGTGCCTGCCTTTAAGGACTATCCATGGTCAATGACAGATTAAGATAATAAATAGTATTTTTTGGATTGATTTAATGAGGGCAGAAAACTTTTATTCTGCATAAGGATTGCTTGCTACAAACTACATAAATAACCAATTAAAAAATCCTCCTTATTTAATTCTATTATAAATTATTGGATATTGGGTGACTACTGGGCTTACATGATTGTTCTTCACCAAAAAGCATGATATGTTGGCAAAAAAGCCATATTAAAAATATTAACTTTAAGATCTTACATTAAATATACTACATTTTTAAAGGGGTCTATATCTCAGGCCAGAACGGATCCCTTGAGAAAGATGCAGGGGATTTGGATAAAAGGGGAGAGTGTTAGGTGCTTTGGCTTCATGCAATGAGAAAAACAAATCGTATCAATATGGTAAGTAAATAGAGTATATTTTTTACTTGGTCTATAATAAAAGTAACCACCCTTTGCATGTTATAGACAAACATACTTTAATACATTTGAGTAAATAAGGCAGCAATACTTAACAAATTTTTTGTTCTCCAACTCAGAAAATAGTTCTCTTATGTAAATAGAAAAAGCAAACGTTACAGTCAAGGGGACTAGCAATGGATGAAATGTTTTATACATATGTGATGGAAAACTGCTCATTGTTAAGTCAAAAAACAGCTTCTGAACCACTTAACGTGGATACAAAGTCACAGGTGCCTGACCCTTTAACCCGTGTTACATCATCACATATGCCTGAACCTTTTTTCACTATTTACATCTGGCATATGTGGAGATCAGATTCTGAAAAAACAGAAATTTCCAGAGCTGCATTGAGACTCTATGCCAAAGAAGATTCCCCTTCTTTTCACCCTTTTATCCCCACACAGGAGCATTAAAGAGCTAAACATCTCTTATTTCAACTTCCTCCCAACCTCACATATTTTGGCATTAGAGAAGTCTTCTCTAGTAGCAAGCAGCTGTTTTTCAGCTGATATTAAAGCCAAACCTTAAGGTTAATTTGCTAGACTTTCTATGGAGCAAGTTGACAATCTAGATATGTACATACATACCAAACATGAGTTTTACTATTAAAATCAGCTTTTAAAGTGTAACAAGAGACTGACATCCACAGTAATATATGTTGTTATATAATGTTGAGCTCACACTTACACTAGACAGATATATTGGCACAACAAATGCTTAGCTGACATATCCATTAAAGTTCCATTACATTGGCAGTCTGTCAAAAATTACCTTACCTTGGATCACAGTCTGTTCAGGTGTTTTGAAAGCAGGTGTCTGTTACATTTAATATTTTTACCATGTTTATTCTGCGTTGTCATATGATAACGTAACATTTGACCATTGATCTTATCTTCGCTCTGTGTATTTTGAATTGTTCACAGAGTCCTGAATTTATATCAATAGCAAGTCACTGTAGTATTACCTAAACCACAGCTGAGCATTTTTAAATACACTGCATAGCCTGCATTTTACATATTTATTATGTATTTTGTTAATAATCCTGTACTTTGCCCATGCCAGTTTAAGTAATAGGTCCTCATCAAAAGAGAAATAAAAGTTGGTTTTTACCTGAGTAGGATATTCAGGGGTGGGAATAATTAATGCAAAGACCATTATAATCACCCCATACATGTCAGGTATTGAGTATAGTATATATAGCTTTTTCACATTGTTTATTTTTACAGAACATTTACAATCCTGATGTATGCTGGAGCTCATCATTGTTACTAATGATGGGGTTTATTACTGCTGCTACACCAATAATGTGTCTTCTTTTACCATTTACTCCAAGCCTATTTTAGCAAAACCATAGAAAAGGAAAAAGTGGCACATTACAAGCCATAACCTTTGAAGTAACACTTACTTATCATGTTAAATGTGTCCATGCCTACATGTGTAAATGTTCTTATACCCACCTTTTTTTAATTCAACATTTACCTATGTCCAGCTTGTACAGGTACTAGGGTCTACCAACGACAGTAGGTCTGTAGTGTAATGGAAATACACTTAAAACTGTATATTTGTATCTGTATATATTTGGCAGTGACATGGTTAATGTCTAAGAGAATGTGTATATACCTTTAAATGTTAAATGTCATTTTCTGTTAGCAGGTGCAGAGAAGGACTCATGCACTCAGTTTCCTTCTCTTTTGGTTTGACATATTTTGTATCTTTTCTATTCTGCTTGGATAATGGCTACTGTCCTCCCCCAAGCAGAGGTGATAAATGGACCTGTTTGGGTCCTCTCTGAGAGAGTTCAGTTCCAGCCAGTGTGTCTCACCTTGAGCACTGTGCTCCCTTCTTTGCTGGGTTCTTCTGCTGGCTGCCCACTTTGTTTGTGCCCGAGACCAAGGACCCCCATACGTGGTGAATGATAGGGATCCCCTCTGGACCAGGGCTGTCCTTCCCTCATCTTGTCCAAGTGGGTGGACGCAGATCTCTGACAGGTGCGCTAAGTTAGTTAAGAGGTTCCTCCCTACTCCACCTTCCATGGGACCGCTGCCTGTTTTCCTGACCACTGGACTGTTGGGGCTAACTTTCTCCCCACTGGTAAGGGAGTCGTCCCCTGCAGCTAGTAGTTATTTTGCAAAGTAGCATCCTAAACCTGTGCCCCATCCCTGCCTTGGGGTTTGGTGTGAAGATGTAAATATCCCTTCAGTAAAACTGTAAATTTCCCCAAACAGATGCGTGGACAATCTATTTATTGTGTGCCTGACATGTGTGACAGAGCTGGACATAGGAATTCCTGAAAAGGATCTAGTCATTGGTGCAGCACAAGTACCATGACACTACAGGTGTGCATTGTATAGCCTTTCTTTTACTTTTAACACAGGACCGAGGTCCAAACATTGTAAAACAGTAATAGATGGTGTAATAAACAGGACTTAGCTTAGACCTGTGAGTCTAAAGCATACCGTGTAGTCTCTGCCTTCAGGGCATCAGCAAAGTCCATATATACAGGATCTTGCAGGATCCATGGAAATAGCAGGAAGTGCCACCCCATGTCTAAAAGGTTGAAATTCGGACCTGAATCACTGCTGCACTGTAACTGGGTCTTTCCAGGAGGCTACAAGCTATTTGGAGCACGGACTGCCTGCATTATAAACGGTTGAGAGTACCAGTCCTGGCTACTGGTTTCTAGTCCAGTTTCCTTAGTATCACCAGGTCAACTCTCTGAGCTGACAATCACCAGGTGAAGCCTGTTTTAAGTGCACTTTGTCCCCATTGGTGGATTATAGGGCAGAAACATAAAGGGGACAGTGCATACTTCTCCCTGTACATTACACTACAACCTTACCAGTGATTTACCAACATGGTTCCCTGTTCGACATTTCTTCAAGGGGGATTGTGCTGCCTCCAGCAGTTATATAGAAATGTCATTACAGTTCTATGCGTGTGTTAGTAATGGTAATTGTAATGTTATGCTGCCATCTATTGGGATTTACCGATTCACCTATTCTCTGTGATTTACCTCATGAAGTGTGATGTAACTTCCTCCTTCCTCACTGTGTGCTTTCTACTACAATTAAGAGCAGACACACATCTGGGCTAGGAAGGAATATTCTTTTTGACCTCCTGAAGTAACTGCATTCATCACTGAAAGTTACCCCATCTGTTGTACCTGTGGATGTTTACAGCTTTCAATAAACTTAATGAAACTACTAAGGGTGAGTTCAGCTATCTGACAAAGATTGTCTACAGTGATTGTCTCTGCTATACAGGCCAGGCATAGAGGTCTCAGGAAGGGAAATCGCTATACAGCTATTGGAGTCAGAATAGTCAAAAAGAATATGATTCCATCGGTCTTCTACATGTGTATGTGTTTTATCTGCTATCAAGCTTAGTGCCAGTGGCCATCTTGTAAAAGCACATGGTCACACAAGCTTCATACATCCTACCTGCTTAGCTGTTGAACTGTTATTCTGGATTGAACTGTATTATCCTGTCTTCACTGGATTGCATATTCTACCTGTCTGCATTGGACTGTATCACCCTGTTTAAGCTGCTGTGCCTTCTTAAAGAGACAGCACACCATTTCTGCAATTAGTACAAAATGTCCAGACAAAGCTCTGTGCACTCTTCTACTGCTGAACCACAGCACACACATCATGTTTCTCAGCTCAATGATGTCCAGGGAGATTATGTCACAGATGTTACAGAGGGAAGTGTAAAATCTAAACGCATAATTAAACCTGCACTTAAGTTCATTGAAAACTAGGAAACAACTAGAGATGAGTTATCCAGCAACCTGTCAGCTTTATGGGACAGAACTACTGATTGCATGTCAGCGTTTCCATGCTTTAATGATCAAGTGACGGAATTAAAGGACTGTATAGATCGCTTATCTGTCGCCTATGAATGTTACCAGCGTCTGTCTGCTAAATACACTGCTTTCCTAAGAGACACTAATATAGATGATTCCCTAGCAGAACTGTCTAAGACTGAAGCTCTAAACAAGGAGAGAGATATATTGGTGCAAGATGTGAAAGTTAAGGCAGAACTCCGCATTGCTCATTTCCAAGACACTAGATCTCATTTATCTGCATCAACCAAGCTCACATCACGGTCTTCTAGATCATCTCGTTCCAGGAGATCTACATTAAGCGACAAACTTATAGAAGCTCGTGCTAATGCTGAAGCAAGTAAAGTATTAAAGTCCTTTACCATAAAAGAGGCGGAGCTACAAGTTGGTCAAGCAGAGCTGCAAGCAAGGTAAGCAGAGCTAGAGACTCAAATAAAAGTAAGGCAAGCAGAGCTAGAAGCAAAGGAGACAGAGCTTCACACTCAAAGAAAGATGAAGGAGGCAGAGATTGAGGCCCAATTAAAAATCCTTCAAATGGAAAAGGAGGAAGCAGCTGCAATGGCTAGGTTGAAGGTTCTTGAACAAGCCATGGGTGAAAGAAACGCTTCAGAATGTTTCATCCCTACAGATCTGGAAGATCCAGCTGATCGTACAAGTGACTATATCCTAAAGCACAATGTTCGCAGTGACAATGCTTACTCCACCCTTGAACCACCTGTTCTGACTCTCAACCATGAGACCTCTAATCAATACATGCCTGTGCCACTCCAAACTCACCATACAGATGTACCCACACAACAAGATATATTTTCTACAGTTAACAAGGTGACTTCCAGTGACAAGCCACAGTTCAGATTACAGCCACCAGATGCCACAGAGACTAAACCACAGCTCAACGCCTTTGCAACATCATTTTATCCTGGTACACCTCACCTTCACACGCCTCAGAACTTACACAACCAAGGGGTTCCACAAGTTACTTTGGCAACAAAGAGTGAGAAATCAGACCTGTCTGACTTTGCCAGATATATGATACGCCGTGAGCTCATTAACATCAGTCTCTCAAGGTTTGATGACTGTCCAGAGAACTACAGAGCCTGGAGATCGACCTTCAAAACTGCAATTGCTGATCTCAACCTCACTGCCAAGGAGGAACTTGATCTGCTTATAAAGTGGCTAGGACCAGAATCCACAGAACGTGTTAAGAGACTGAGAGCAGTACATGTGGACTAGTGATGTCCTGAACTGTTCGCCGGAGAATTATTCGCGGCAAACATCGCATGTTCGCGTTCACGCATTTTTGCGAACATATGGCGAGTTCGGTTCGCCCCCTATCTTTTAACATTGCAGAAATTTGACCCCTGTGAGCCCCTCACAGTCAGTCAGACATATTCCAGCCAATTGAGCACCCCCCACCTCACAGCCCTACACACCCCCTATAACATACAAGTACAGGACGCCATTAGACATTCTGCTGAAGAAGGATAGAGTTAGGAAAGAGAGCATGGCTGCTGCTGCTATGGGAACCATTACAAGGGCGTGTTCTTGTAATCTACAGTCTTCACTGAATATTCCATCCATCCATCCATGGTGAATATCCATCTCCCCAGTGTCCTCGGCACACGAAAGCCATCACCAACCATTGGTCCCCCACACTGACCATCACCACCAGTTCCCTCCATACTGACCATCCCCACCATTGTCCTCCACACTGACCATCACACACACCATTGTCCTCCACTACCATCACCCCACCATTGTCCCCCCGCCATACTGACCATCCCACCAGTTTCCTCCACACTGTCCATCTCCACCAGTGGTCCCATACTGACCTCTCCACCATGTCTCCAGACACTGACCATCTCCCCCAGTGTCGGCCACCCTGTCCATCTCCCCAGTGTCCTCCATACTTGACCATCACCACCAGTTGTCCTCCACACTGACCATCACCACCAGTGTCCTCCACACTGAACCATACCACCAGTTGTCCGCCATACGGACCATCTCCACCAGTGTCCTCCACACTGTCCATCCCACCAGTGTCCGCGCTACTGACCATCTCCACCAGTGTCCCCACCACTGAACCATCTCCCCAGTGTCTGGCCCCACTGTCCATCTCCACCAGTGTCCTCCACACTGTCCATCTCCACCAGTGCCCTCCATAAATTAAAATCACCTTTCAAGCTGTAGGCAACGTTAGAAGCAGATCTTCACAGTGTTTCAGGTGGAATTCACACAGCAATTTACCAGCATTTTGTTTAGTGTCTCTCCCGCTCCCCTCTTATGTTCAAATCCCATTGACTATCATGTAGAAAATCCTTCGTGCGATTTATTGTGAAAAAAAATTTTCTTGGAGTTTTGCCATGGATTCCCATCTGTCATGTCATTGTCCAGGTGTTAGTCCCCTTGAATAACTTTTCCCAACACTATTGTTGGCCAGAAGGGTCCCTTTGTTTTTTAAAGTTTGCGCCTGCCCCATTTAATCTATGGCGGTTTTGCCGGTTCGCCGGGTTTCGCAAACTTTTGCGAATGTTCGCGTCCGCCGTTCGCGAACATCAAATTCCGGGTGGACTATCCAGATGCAGCACTTACAGCTGCATGGGCAAGACTTGAACAAACCTATGGCAGCTCTGAAGCCATAGAAAGTGCCTTATTCAAAAGACTGCAAAACTTTCCAAAAATTGGTAACAAGGATCATCGCAAGCTCCAAGAACTCAGTGACCTGCTGATGGAGCTAGAGTTGGCAAAGGCAGACCCTCGCCTGACAGGATTGAGTTATTTGGACACTGCTCATGGTGTGAACCCAGTGGTCTTGAAACTGCCAACCAACCTTCAAGAGAGATGGGCAATACAGGGATCAAACTACAAGAGAAAATGCAATGTTTTCTTCCCTCCATTCTCTTACTTTTGCAGGTTTATCAGTGATCAAGCCTGGATAAGGAATGATCCCAGCTTCAGCCTGAGTGAACCTATCCTGCCAGTCTCATCATCAACAAGGTATGACAACACTGTAACAAAGCATAGAGACTTAAGGGGAAAAATATCTGTTAAAAAGACAGACATTCCACCTGCAAAACTCTCACATACTTATGAGACAGCTTCTGCTGGCAGAGATAAGGATCTCAAACGTCAGTGTCCTATTCACAAAAAACCTCATGCTCTTAGCATGTGCGGTGGGCTCAGAGGAAGGTCCTCACAGCAGCGCAAGGAATATCTTCAGAAAATGGTTATATAATACAGGTGCTGTGCTTCCTTTAACCACTTTGCTAAAGACTGTAAAGTTGTCATTAAGTGTATAGACTGCAGTAGTGACAAACATGTTACGTCTATGCACCCTACTGAGAGTACACAGCATCCAGCTACTTCCACCCCTGCACTAGGCCATGGCGGGGAGCAACCAAGCCATGGCGGGGAGCAACAAAGTCACGCTCCAGCTGCAACTACTGTGTCATCTTCTTGTACTGAAGTATGTGGGGAGGGCTTCAGTCCCAAATGCTGTGCCAAGGTATGTCTTGTCAAGATCTACCCAGAGGGCCAACCAGAGAAAGCTACCAGGATGTATGCTATAATAGATGAGCAAAGCAATAGATCTCTGGCCAAACCTAAATTCAAAAGATCTTTGATATACAGGGGCAAGCTACACCATACACCCTCAACACCTGCTCTGGTCGTGTAGAGACTTTCGGCAGAAGGGCTAACGGATATGTGGTCTCACCTATAAAAAGAAACACGCCTATACCCTTGCTAATGCTGATTGAATTTGACCAGTTACCTGACAACAGGGAAGAGATCCCTACTCCAGCATCCTACCATCCCCACCTAAGACACTTAGCTGATCAGATTCCTCCAATGGACATGAATGCTGATATCCTAGTCTTGCTTGGGAGAGACATTCTCAGGGTACATAAAGTGCGCAAACAATGCAACGGTCCTGATGATGCTCCATACACCCAAAAGCTTGATCTAGGCTGGGTAATTGTGGGTGATGTTTGCTTGGCCAAGATGTGTAAACCATCTGACGTCAAGTCCTTTAAAACTCATGTACTGAGAAATGGGCGAACATCATACTTCAGACTAGGCCCTCATCACTATGAAGTAAAGGAGAAGCCTACTGACATAATCAAGGAACCTGATGTCACTACTATCCTCTGTGATGACAACTTAGGAAGCTCAGTGTTTTGTACCACACAAGACGACAACAAAATTGCTTTGTCAGTTGAGGACAGAGAATTCATCAAAATAATGGATACTGAACTCAAAAATGACTCTAACAGCTGGGTTGCACCTTTACCTTTCCGCTCTACCAGAGTCAAGCTTCCTAATAACCATCCCACCAGGCCAGTGTCCGCAAATGTCTTTGCAAATTCTTCATGGTTAACAGGTCCTGGATTCTTGCTGGATCACACAGAAGAAGCCTATCCAGATGACATCTTCAATCTTCTAGACCCTGATAATGATTCAGAGATTCGCTCTGAAGTCAAAACAAAACGTTAGTTCATATTGCACGTTCTTACCACACTAAATCTAGCAATAATGGCTGCAAAGGTTGGCACAAATGTCAAAGGCCACTGTCTGCAGAAGACATTGCTCAAAATGAACTTCTAATCATATGCAATGTACAACAGGATGTCTTTTCCACCAAAATTAAATGTATTCGTGAGAAAGTGGACATTCCTAAAAAGAGTTCAATTGCCAATTTGAATCCATTAATCCTTGACAGTGATGGTATGTTAAGAGTTGGTGGTCGCCTAAACAAGGCCAAGTTGGGAGAGCAAGAACAGAATCCACTTATTATTCCAGGCCGCCACCATGTAGCTACCTTGCTTATAAGACATCATCACGAAAGGGTTAAGCACCAAGGTAGACATTTCACTGAAGGTGCTATAAGAGCCGCAGGCCTCTGGATTGTCAGAGCTAAAAGCCAGATCGCTGCAATACTTCACAACTGTGTTAAGTGTCGCAAATTAAGAGGAAAACATCAGCAACAGCAAATGTCAGACTTGCCAGCTGATAGATTAAGCACTGATCCACCCTTTACTCACGTGGGTTTAGATGTTTTTGGGCCATGGATGGTAACAGCACGTAGAACCCATGGTGGTCAAGCTAATAGGAAACGATGGGCAGTCTTGTTTACCTGCATGAGTGTCCGAGCTGTACACATCGAAGTAATAGAATCCATGGATACCCCCAGCTTTATCAATGCCCTACGCCGATTCCTTTCCATCAGAGGACCTGTGAAGCATTTAAGATCTGACTGTGGAACTAACTTCATTGGAGCCTGCAGAGAGTTACAACTAAACTCTAAGCCAATGCAAGACTATTTGGCCAACAATGGCTGTACATGGACTTTCAATCCTCCACACTCTTCACATATGGGTGGCTCATGGAAGAGAATGATCGTCATTACACGTAGAATACTGGATTCTATGTTGATGGACTTGAATTCCTCAAGACTTACTCATGAGACTTTAACTACCTTCTTAGCAGAGGTATCTGCTATAATCAACTCAAGGCCTCTTGTTTCAGTATCAACGGATCAAGAATCACCAGCTATTCTCACTCCAGCAACTCTTCTTACCCAGAAGTTTGCCTCTGTTCCTACTCCACCTGGAGAGTTTACATCGGTGAACGTGTATCACAGCCAATGTAAACGTGTACAACATCTAGCCAACTGTTTCTGGAATTGCTGGAAGAAGGAATACCTGACTCTTCTTTTAAGGACGAAAAAAATGGCAACATCTCAAGCCTAATCTACAGGTTGGAGATCTTGTTTTACTAAAAGACCAGCAAGCTGAAAGAATAGACTGGCCATGGGTCTCATCACAAAGAGCATCCCTAGTGATGATGGCAATGTACGTAAGGTCGAGGTAAAGGTCACAAGACAAGGCACTGTAAAGACTTTCACCAGACCGATTACAGAACTTGTGCTTCTCTTGCCTTTTGGGAAC
>CM070036.1:96849120-96863952 GCA_036250615.1 Ptychadena robeensis | reverse complement strand
TGGTGCGCTTTTGGTACAGAAATCTGTACCTATGCAGTGCGCTAGGGAGGTTAAGTAAACTTTAGGGGACCATTTTATTCTGACCTGAGTGCCCAGAGTCTGACAGCTCTGCAATATTTAGAGATTCCTATTCCTATCCACAGAGATTAAGATGTAATCACAAAAGGACCTGGCCCGTTCACACTATCCATGCTGCTGCCGATGTGTGGTGCAGTACTAAGCCATCTGTACCCTGCTTTACTGTGTATGCTTTTTAGATTGAAATCAGAAGTACAAATGAATGTGCTTTTAGTCTGTAACTACAATTTCCTAGATTTGTCTAGTTTGTGCATTACTAATCTTCCTGCAAACATCCCACCGCAAACTTCACTAAGTCATATGGTTTTCTCAGATTTCCTCTCACATATGTAGAATTGTCATTTACCGTACTAAAACTCTGAATGATAAAAGAGCCTATGAAAATGACGTATGTTTGATGAAGAAAACAGGAAACAGACTATGAGAAAACCTTTCTGCTTATGCTAGACAACTTCGTAAGAGTTTTCCTTGACTTGTATACAGTGCTGCGTTAGGGAAACCCCATGCATGTAACAGTTCACTGACACTATGAATACCACAGCTGTCATTTCCTTGCACGTAATAGTTCTCTCTGAGATTTTTTCTTTGCCTCCAGGCACATTTATTTGTTCAGTAAAAATGACATAGGCATAGTTATTAGAACCAGACTGCATGTAGTAGCCAACACCCACCTGACCTGTATTGTACATATTAGTATACACGGTGAACACAAGTGTGTCATTTGTTTGCTCAGGGGCAGTGTGATTTGTAGAAAAGTGAATCAGTGAAGAGTGTTTGCTAGTATGTCGGCCAAGACTGACTGGGCAGTTTATTTTAGGAGTACACTCATAAGATAGACAGACAGACAATGACTTGTACATTTTTTAACTCAAGGCTATGTTTGTCTGATATATTCATAGCATAATATTTTTTTTTTGCAGAACTACCTAATCTGACATTTTGTGGTTCACTACATTAAACTTTTTGGCTACTAATAACTAAATACAGTCAGGTCCATAAATATTGGGACATCAACACAATTCTAAAATGTTTGGCTTTGTACATCACCACAATGGATTTGGAATGAAACAATGCCCTTTAACTGCAGACTGTCAGCTTTAATTTTATGTCCAAATCAGGTGAACGATGTAGGAATTAAAACAGTTTGCATATGTGCCTCCCACTTGTTAATGGACAACCTAATTTGGATGTAAATACCCTCAAATGAAAGCTGACAGTCTGCAGTTAAAGCACATTGTGTTTGTTTCATTCCAAATCCATTGTGGTGGCGTATAGAGTCAAAAATGTTAGACTTGTGTTGATGTCCCAATATTTATGGAACTGACTGTACATAAACACACTAGTAGCGAGAATATTTTAAAATTTGAAAATATTCAATGCAGCAAGTTTGGAGTTCAAGTAATACCGTTTATTTTAATTGCTGAAGAAGGTGAATATCACGGTATCACTTGAACTCCAAATTTGCTGTATTTATCGATGGACATGATAACATGGTACAACACTCTACTATTGCTAAAATATTCAATGAATATCCAACATTCGAGAATTCGCAATATTTCACAATGACGGATATTCGTCATATTATGCTTCAACATTGTTTACTGGCATACATCGCACATATTTGTGCGCATTGCGAATGGAAATACACAATACGCACAGTGCTTGTACTGACTAAGATCACAGAATGAAGAAGAGAAGCTGTAAAGCTTTTTGTGAATAATTGAGAACAGCTTCGCGCGATGTAAGGCAATATCAGAATCGAATTTGACAAATTTAGAATGTTCCTTAATATATTTGTGAAATTACTTGAATATACCATATGCCCCATATGCCACTCAACACTAATACACACATATATTACATATATATTCAGGTAGACCCCGGGTAACATATGAAATATGAAAAGTACAGAGTTCAGTTGAGAAGGAAAACAATTGTTATCTTCTGAAGACAAAAGGCATGTGTGAAACTGTCTTTGTGTCTTTGGCAAATTTGATCCTGAGTTTAGGTACACTTTCAAGAGCGCAAGCAATATTTAGCTGTCTCCGCTATAAAGGTAGCCATAAACATGCAGAAGCTCCCTCTAGAAATGGGTGACATCATCATGCTGCAGCCGGCCCCTCAGAGTAACGGCCATCACCCTTTGTGTTCCGGGCATTACTTTGTATGAGGACTGCTGTCCCCATCCAAAGTAATGGGTTTGGCCATGTATCAGTCTTTCAGTGTCCATTGTTTAAACATCTGGATTAAAAAAAGTCAAAAGCAGATTCACTGAACAATGGACCACACATATTTTATGACATCCCATACAGAATCAACAGGTATCAATATAGAGTTGATACCCCACTAAAGACATAACAGTTTTCTGCCTTCTGGGAAAAATCTTGCTTGAAGATTTAACAATATGTCAACCAGAGTGCTCTACCAGAAGAGCATTTATGAGGTCTGGCACTGATGTTGCTAAAGAAATTTCCATTCAAGTTCATCACAAAGGCATTTGTTAAAGTTGAGATCAAGGGTCTGTTTAAGGCAGTCAAAGTTTTCCACACCAAACACATTTAAACATTGTTTTTGTGGACCGAACTGTTGGAAAGTTGCAAACATAGAATTATGGCCAAATCTTTGTACACTAAATCATTAAGATCTTCACTGGAACTAAGGGGCATCAATCCCATACTAATACCTGTTTATTACCAACATGGCTTGCAGTTTCCTGTTTCTTTTTGGATTTTGTGTCTGCTGATCTCCCCTTGGAACATTTTTGCCTTTTTTCTCACTTTCTTCTGCTGACTCCTTGGTCATTTGACATGAATTGTGCTTTCTTTCTACCTGCTATACATTTTTATTAACCTAGTGCCCCACTGTTGGCCCTATACTTACTTATTTCCTGTCCGACTTATCTTCTACCTGCTGGTTTTGTACCTCGTATCAGAATTCCTGCTGTCAGCCGCTGCCAGTAAGTGTAGCTAGGGACCGCAACCTGGAAATCTCCCACTTCCAAGCCCATCCCCCGTTGTGGGTTGCTCTGGTGAATACTGAAAGGCTCCCTAGACTCTGCGTCTTGGTTTACACATGTCTGGTGGCAGGGGTGGTTCACTGCTCCTGTGCTTCATCCGTGACAGTTATCCTGGTGATTGTCTTTTGTAACTATGTAACTGCTGTAGTTCTGGATCTTCAGTGCGCATTTATATCAGTTTCCCACCCTATCATCACTTGACAAGATATCTGGGTGCCTTCTTAATTGTCATCAGGTACATTTCCGAAATCATAACTCACAGTCTGGCTTCTAGATTCATCATTCTGTTGCAACTATAAAAATGATCCATTTAATCATTCAATTTGATGTTTGGCTTGGATGAATCAAAGCAGTAAATTGTAACAAGTCCTTTTTCCTGCTGCTGTTGGCAATACTTTTACTGCTTTCTATGACAGCTTTATTGGAGGATGAGGTAAAACTGAACAATTGTTTTTCAGTACTATGTTGCCTGTCACACTTCATTTTTATATTATGTCATTATATATTTAAGAGGTTCATGACTTTTTCTCTTCCCAACAATTCCAGTTTGTTATACCTTCTAATTTATCATTGCACAACTAAACATTGCCAGAGAATATAATTTTATGTCTACAGTTTGAAAGCCTAAATACACTGTATAGGTATTAAAAATACCTAAAAAAACATTAGCATCTAATTTATTTTAATAGTATTAATTTATTTAATACTGCACTACAAAAGCTGTGGTTTACTTTGTGTTTTATAGGTAACTAATTCCTTTGAATGTGCTTCCTTATGCACAAAACCACATCACTAAAGGTGAACACAAAGTGAACCTTCAGCCTCCTTATTTTAAGGACAATTTAATTGTGCAAATACAAAAAAGGCCTTTCAGTTGAAATCCACAATTTTTTTGTTGATACAATTTTTATTAAAAACCCTCAGTGCATGCATAAATATATGTATCAATGTCATCATCAGGCACATCTTACATCTTTTAACTGCCTCATGGTGTACATCAAAGCACATTTTGTTGACAATTTGGATTTGGTCTGGATTTAGACATATGTATTCTTCTAAACTAAACAGTTTAGGTAAGGTCATTTCATGATCTGATATGACTGTACTCAATAGCACAAAACAAGTACCATAAAAAATGCAATGGTAAGCTTGGTTTGGAAAAACCTGGCCCACATAAAGTCCTAACCCCAACACCAAACACTTTTTTAAATTTAAGAGAACAGAGGTTGCAAGTCAAGCCTTCTTGTCTAACATCAGTGCCTAAGTTATCAAATGTTCTTCTGGATAAAAGGATAAAATTCTCACATGGTAATAATACTTATATAGGCGTTTCTGGGCCCTATACTAAGTACACTGCCTGCCTTCTGTCCCCTGCATGCTACTTACAAAGAAAACACTGAGAATTACATCCAGCATATATACATGCATACATACATACATACATAAGGACAAACACACCCAAATCTGCTTTTGATAGTCACCATGGCCTGGGGGTGTTGCAATTCTATTGGAGGAACAGTTGAGAGGTAGGGCTACAAAATGTGTTGACGTCAGAAAGTGCAAGCTCCCCTGTCCGTTCTGTTAGGACCACTTTAAATCAATGGACTGGCTTATGACTGGTATTGGCCTGGTGATGAGCGTTGACTGGTTATCCCCAAACCTGATGCCTTGCATTCACATCAAAATTTAAAATTTTATCTCATCAGTTGCCATGTTCCTTTTACTAAGAAGTGGCTTCTGTCTGGCTACTCTACCATACAGGCCTGATTAGTAGATTGCTGCAGAGATGGGTCTCTTCTTTCAACAGAGGACCTCTGGAGCTTTAACATAGTCACCTCCCGGACTAAGGCCCTTCTTCCCCAATCGCTCAAATTAGTTGGCTGGCCAGCTCTAGGAAGAGTACTGGTGCTTATGAACTTATTTCACTCATGGATGATTGAGGTCACTGTGCTCAAATATACCTTCAAAGCAGCCGAATGTGTATTTAACCTTTGCCAGATTTTTACCTTGAGACATTACTGTCTCAACATAAACAGTGAACTGTTGGACCTTATATAGACAGGTGTGTGTCTTTCCAAATCGTGTCCAATCAACTGTATTTACCACAGGTGGACTCCAATTAAGTGGCAGAAACATCGCTTTATTGAGCTTTAAGCTTCATGGCAAAGGCTGTAAATAATTATGTACATGTGCTTTCTCAATTTTCTAACATTTAATACATTTGCCAAAATTTAAACTAAACATTTATCACATTGGCATTATGGGGTGTTGCATGTAAAATTTCAGAGGAAAAATTTTTGGAGCAAGGCTGTACCATGACAAAATGTGGATAAAGTGATGCGCTGTAAATACTTTCCGGATTTACTGTATATACTGTGAGCCCATAGCAAACAATTACAAATATGTAAAGGCACTTATACACTGTGCCCAGTTTATGTGGATTATTGTTGATTTAATGTATCAGTTAAAACAACAAAAATAATGTATCAGGATAGCAATGCCAGTGAATTCGAGCATTCCTTTAAAACAATCTTGTGTGCAATACAGGAACTTTGTGTTTGTTTACTAAAATCACTAAGCAACCAGTATCCAGAAGCAGCTTGCACTAATAAGCCAGTTATATATTAATTGTGTAAGAGGATACTGTATTCGGAAGTAAATCAGCCTGGGTGATCTATGTAAATTGCAAATATTGTAACACACTGTTGCAGAGAATTGTATTTGACCGCGTTAATGAAAGTTCATTAAAATACTTGAACAAATATCGGTGAAGTGCACGCATTTGAAGTAAGACAGGCTTGGGTTTTACATTGCAACTAGTGTTTAGCATGAATATTTCTAATTGCTAATTTTTATTGATAATATCGGCATAATAGAGAATTTACAGAGATCTCGAATATAGTGCTATATCTTCGTAAAGAACCATGCATTGTGTTCACAATATCCACAAGTGCAAATTTTCACATGATTTGTGGGACCTTCCTGCTGAGGCTCAAGGAGGAGCGGGTCGTGCCACAAGACTGGATCCTGGGTTGGCGTGAGCTTGATGGCACCCGCGGAGGAGGAATCTGAGGTGCCGGAGGTGGCTGAGAACTGTTAACTTGTTGGAGGGTTGGGAGGATCGGCCTGGCGGGTTGGGGAATCCAACAAGGACAGATTGTCCGGAGGTGAGCAGCTGCTCAGAAACTCAATGGAAGGAAGCTTTGGGGAGACCTACCTTTTGGGACCAGCCTGAGGAACCCCTGCCCGTCCCCCTTTCCTACCCCCAGGCCCCGTTATTCCCAACCTGAGCAGAGTCACAGGCATACGCTGAGGCCCCGTGTGTTCAGCGCGCCCCGGACCCATGTCTGCCCTGTGGGAGGGGGATGTTCAGAGACTGCCCTGCTTGTCCCTGCTACAGAGAGCTTTCAACGCCTTCATTAAAATGGAGTGCAGCCTGGAGTTCGCGTTTGTCCCAGAGGATGTGTTCGATCAGCTAGAACAGGTCCAGGAAGAGGAATATGCTAATGCATATGGAAAATAAATAGCACATGTGACCATTCATTTTGAAGGTAATTACGAGGCGATTATATATGTGCATATTGCAATGCAAATGTCTGAAACCTAATTTTTTTGTATTTTATAGAAACACCCATTCTAAACCGTAGTCAGCATATAGTTATTTGTTACCTAATGAAGGTATTTATTTCTGCCATCACCTTCTCAAAATGTAGTTTCTATTTAATTATAAATAATATGAGAATCATTTTCTCCGATGACAGTGTGGAGAGCTAGGAATGCTTTTTTTGGCCTCTAATAACAAGAGTTATGCACTTTGACCTAAACAGCTTTGCTACTTTGTAAACAATAAAATGCGGAGGAGGGGAAGTATAATAGTCATAACAGATGATTCACAAAACTCTCAATTGTCAGAGGTTTCAATATTTGGATTGTTTCATAATTCAGTTACAACAAACCACTCCCGATTCAATCTAGATAAACACTTGTAACCTGAATTGTTTCCTATCTGGAAGGCAGGAAGTGGAATATCAGAACTAAGTATCAGTAATACAAAGCACTTGTAGCCAAGAAAATATCTTCGCACATCTTATAGAAGTGTAACAGTGCTTCCTGTGTTAAGGAACTGTGTTTCGCCATTGGTATTGAGAATATCAATGAGTCAGATCATTAGGCAGGATGTATAATGTGTACAATTGCAATGCTGTTTAAAGATACAGCAGGACATTACTGCTTAAGCCCTTCTTTAATTAAGTAAGGTCCCCCATACACCTTTAGATTTCTCTGTCAGATTTCATTTAGATCTCATTTTGTTTTACCAAAACCATGTAATACGAGGGACTTTCTAAACAATCAAGTCTACCTGTGTTCAATGGCAGAGGACCCTATACTACATAGTTGTTAGTAAATCTAAAGGATATCTGACAGAAAGATCTAAAGGTGTATGGCCAGCTTTAATGTTTGCACAAATGTTTGAAGTTCTTCAACACTTCCATTTATACAATGATCTCGCAACATTGGCTCCTAGGAACAATCATTATTATTTTCAAGAATATGAGAAATTATCTAATAGAGGTTGCTAAATGGAATATTGTTTTAAGTCAATTTCTAAATAGATTTTTTTTAATTTAAGAATTTAAGATTCAAATTCAAGAAATTTGAAAAAGAGTCACAATTACAATTTTTTTTCTTATTGTATCAATTTAACTGAAGGAGAAAATATATGGAATGATGCTTCTACTAATACTAATAAAATAAAAACAGTAATTTTTGGTACCCATGTTTGAATGCACAGTTGAACATCAGTCCCATTTTGCCCATTCACAATTGTCTACTTTGATGTATTGCATCTCATCATCCATGCATTGGTGCATTCCTACACAAGTTCAATGCCCCAAAAGCATGTGTTGAGGCACACCATAGTACAAAGTTATTTGCTACTATTGCTGCAACATTTAATATCCCTTCAGATCTATTCTTTTCTGCAGTAACCCAAAAAAAGTGATTTATATCAATTACATTTTATTGGTTATCTGGCCATCAAGAATCCCTGCTTATAATGTAAAAATCTATTCTACAACTTACCAGCAAAAGACTCTTTACTGCCTATCAAAAAAGGGAACCTGATCTTATTTCTGAAATTATTAACATTGTGATCTCACTTAACATTTTATGGAAGCGTTGTTTGCAGGGGACGTGTATAGGAGTGGTGCAACCTCTGATAATGTTTTATTGCACTGAACAATATTTTAAAATTCCATTCAGATGATGTCACAGTCATTTTAGGGCATGCCTGTACTTTTTCAACCACTAGATAGGTGCTGGTTTGTAAAAGTCCATGCTTAGTAATAATGATTTTTAGCAGAATGCCTAGATCAGCAATCAGAATTTACTGCGGTGAGCATTAGGATTTTTCAAGGGCCAACTGCAGCCTAATCAACAAACCTGTCCAATACTGAAAATAATATCCAGGAAACGGAAAGAAAACCTGGCAAACTAGGCTTAGTTTACTGTACAATCTTTTGGCAAACCCATCACACATTTATGGCCCTAAACCATAGGACCTTAGAAGAAACAACATGCACATCCACAAGAACATATCAGGGTACATTTTTACATACACTGACCAAAAATATAAACGCAACACTTTCTGTTTTGCTCCCATTTTGGATGAACTGAACTCTTAGATCTGAAACATTTTCGACACAAAAGTCCCATTACCCTCCAATATTGTTCACAAATCTGTCTAAATCTGTGTTAATGAGTACTTCTCCTTTGACGAGATAATTCATCTCACCTCACAGGTGTGTCATATCAAGGTGCTGATTAGACAGCATTGTTATTGCACAGATGTGTCTTAGATTGCCCACAATAAAAGGCAACTCTGAAGTATGCACAGTTTTGCCTTTCTGGGGGAAGGGGCAGAAATGTGTGGTGTGGCCACCATTTGACCCACAAAGTGCAACACATCTCTGTCGCATAGAGTTGATCAGGTTGTTGATTGTGGTCTGTGGAATGCTGGTCCACTCCTCTTCAATAGCTATGCAAAGTTGCTAATTATTGGCAGGAACTGGAATACGCTGTTGTATATGCCGATCCAGAGCATCCCAAACATGCTCAATGGGTGACATGTCCGGTGAGTATGCTGGCCATGCAAGAACAGGGATGTTTTAAGCTTCCAGGAATTGTGTACAGATCCTTGCAATATAGAGCAGTGCATTATAATGCTGCAACATGAGGTGATGGCATAATGGGCCCCAGGATCTCATTGCAGTAATATAAAATGCACCAGTGTTCGTTGCCCATAATATACGCCTGCTCATACCATAATCCCACTACCACCATGGGCCACTCAATCCACAACGTTGACATTAGCAAACTGCTCACTCACAAAACACCACACACACTGTCTTGCATCTGCCCTGAACAGTGAAAACCGAGACTCACCCGTGAACAGAACACCTCTCCAATGTGTCAGATGCCATTAAATGTGAGCATTTGGTTACGATAATGTACTGCAGTCAGGTATAGACCCCGATGAGCATGATGAGCATGCAGATGAGCTTCCCCGAGACAGTTTCTGCAGACATTGCTGCAGGGGTCTGGCTTGCTGGTGTGGTTACACATGGTCTCATACAATAATGGAGGTGAACATGCTGGATGTGAAGGTCCTGGGCTGGTGTGGTTACACATGGTCTTCTGTTGTGAGGCCGCTGTATGTACTGCCAAATTCTCTGATATGCCTTTGGAGATGGTTTATGGTAAGGAAATTAACATTCATTTCATAAGCAACAGCCCTGGTAGACATTCCTGAAGTCAGCATGTCAATTGCATGCTCGTTCAAAGGTTGCACCATCTGTGGCATGCTGCTGTGTGATCAAACTGCACATTACAGAGTGGCCTTTCATTGTGGGCAGTCTAAGGCACACCTGTGCAAAATCCTTGCTGTCTAATCAGCACATTGATATGCCACACCTGTGAGGTGGGATGAATTATCTCGGCAAAGAAAGAAGTGCTCACTAACACAGATTTAGACAGATTTGTGAACAATATTTGAGAGTGATGGGTCTTTTGTGTATGTAGAAAATGTTTCAAATCTTTTCATGCATCAGTTCAGTTCATGCAAAATGGGAGCAAAATTAAAGTGTTGCAATTATATTTTTGTCAGTGTAATATACTCTTCACCAATGTAGAGGAAATAGCTGTGTGCACTCATTGCTCATATTGTGACAAGATTACCTTTTACCAAGATTATGTTTTACAAAATGTGAGAATACAATGTGTGGCCCTAGGCAACTCAGGTAAAAGGAGTAGTTTTGTTCCTGGGTTATGTGCAAGATATGGACTGTTAGTTTGTTAAGTTGAAATTGTATGCAAGTTAGAACATGTACATTATTTTACTAAATGCAATTTGGACAGAGGTTTGTCTTAGCATATTATAAATAATATATGTAAAACAGTCTGTGCATGCCCAGAGCCAAATTACTGCAGGTGTTCATGGGATATGATTTTCTCAGATGCAGATCCGTATTTACCACTCCAATTCTGATCACACAGACTTCCTCTTTTGCTTGTTATAACATCAGGGATTCCCCCTTTCTGTATATTAATTAAGACATCCACATTGAAGTTCATGGCTTGGGGTAAAAGTCCACAAAAGCATCAGTATGGTATTCCTAAGGTCTCCTCTCTCTGACTAGGGTATGTTTCCATGGCATGAAGGGCTCCGTCAACAACCTCAGCGCTAAGCACATTCCTTGGGATGTCTGCACTTTGTAAACCTTCCGACCAGCGGACCGGTTCCATGCCGTGGAAACAGCCGGTGCGGTAGGTGTGTATATGGATGGGCTTCGCTTAGAGCAAAGGGTGTCAACAGAGCCCATTACACAGTGGAAACATACCCTTAGCCCACTTCATGGGAGAGGAGACTTCAGGAATACCAGAATGATTCTTTGTTTCGACTTGCAATGTCACAATAAACTTTTGTGGACTTTTACCCAGAGTACAGAACTTGTCTGAATTTCTGAATATCCATGAACACTTGTCCTCATGAGGGCATGCACATATTCTAATTTTCCAGGATCTCTTCAAAGCACAAACATGGTGCAGGGAGGTTTATCAAGGGATCATGCACACTGTGGTGGTACTGGTACCTGTAGAACTTCATGCTGCACTAGGCTGCCATGGCAAGCTCCGAATTTAATGGACTCAATTGGGGAAACCACACATTTCACTATTTAATTGTGAAATGGAATTCAATGCTTAAAATACATTTTATGTTTAGGGTTTACTAACTCTTTAACCCTTAGTTCTGTTAAGTTCTGTAAAATCAATGATTGGCAGGGAGAAATCAAAACCCTGTCTATAGTCAGTGTGAGGTTTTTGAGAATTAACCAACATATCCTTTAATTATGACAGTTGTAGTGGAGTGTTTGTGGTGGTGGTTGTGTTATAATTGTACATCTCAGGTTTTTTGGTTAAGCACTGGCATATTACTGAATATCGAAGATTATATACCAAGTGATATATATTAAGCATATAGTAGTGTATAAAGTAGAGCAGATGTGTTTAATTCCCAGCATTAAAACATGAAGCAAGACTGAAAGAATAGAAAACTATAGCAGACTTAGCATAAGCCAGAAGGCAGGAAAATGCTTGCCCTTTTTAGGATTAGCCTAACAGTATTTCAGCACAGGAAACAATGCAAGAAGAGGAAAGGACATTAATCAATTTACTCTGCAAATGTTTGTGGGATTTTTGCTATTTATAGTTACATGAGGATATTGTCTGAGGTAAACACAGACCTTTTTTAAGACCATACAAATGCATTTGTGATAAATTAGCGAGTGATTCTTCTATCTCTGGAATTCGAAAGATCTTTGACGTGTTCTAGGCTTCTGGGAAGATGGCTTGTTTGTTACGTGTGTATGTTGGGAGGATATGATTAAGCAGGACATTGGAACACGGAATGTGAATTTAAGTCTGGGAGCACCTGTAAAAAAATGTTTGACCTAACACTGAGGCAAATGAAAAAAAAATAATAACATTTAGTGGATGCTGATCATGCAAGAAACTGTTCAGTGTGCTGATGTGGAAGGAATCTATTTAGATGTGAAACAATGTCATTTTGTATTTCAATCCCCAAAATGTTAAATAGGTTCATTAACAATTAAAGTTTACATTCAGAAAAAAACATTTTGTTCTGGGGTTTTTCCCTTTCTTTTATGATTTTTCAGACCAGTACATGCAGTAACTCTCTGTTTGATTGGATGGGATGCTATTAAGAACAAATGATACCACAACACAAGCTATTAAAAGGGTCTTTTATTTTTTCTCACTTGGGCTAAAATTTACGGAAATAAACAATATTGTTCATTATTTTTTATATTTTATAAAATTATTGTATTACATCAAAATGTTTTTGAATTAGTCACTATATGGGGAACTTTACCTCTATGCAACCATGCAGCTTCTTTGGTTAGCAACAGTATACATGGCATAGGGGGTGAGGCGCTGAAACTACAGTTGTTGCCCAGAACAGAACAAAAATCCTTATGAACCCCCAGTCCTACATAAATGTCGAAAGTTTTACAAGGCAAGAGAAGTAATTAGCCACAATAATTTTTTTTTATTAAAGTCCATTTCAAAAAATACGTTCCATCAGGGAAGGAAATTTTCTTTCTAAACACCACAGATATTATGTAACAATCAGTTTTAGTGCAACTCCTGATTTTTTTCAGATCTCATAGACCCAACTACATTCTTAAATCCTTTTCCCTCTTTCCTTCTGGTCATAACAGGACTGGAATACCAACTCCTGTTGAGGATTTGGGAACCCCATACCTGTTCTGCAATACAAGTGAATGGAACAGCTAGCCCCAATGTGAGACATGGATTCAGAATGAAGTTCCTGCATGTACATTACTAGAGGATGCTGCTGGCTCACCTGGAACAACTAAGCAATCCAAAGTCTGGCTCTGGGTTACCTCTTTCCGTAATTTAAATCTACCCCAAGCCACACTCAAGTTTACTGCTAGGGAGGTAAATTGATCCTCTAAATCTCTATGCAGCCTGGAATATAGTTACTTTAATACACATTCAATAAACAGATTATTACAAAGTGTGTGCTTGGGTGTGAAAACCACCATTGCATATTATAATATTTGCCTTGGTATGTTTCAGGTGGAGGTAATGGAATTCTCTAAAAGAGTAAAACTATTCTGCATGTGTTACTACATTCTGTGAATCTTACTAATTGTTGACCATTTTCTTTAAAATAGGTACAAATAACAGGACAGAACCATGTGTGAAATGTAAAATAAAAATTAATTAAATTCCCTGCTTTTGACATTGCTCAGGAAAACACTCAATTCTACTAATTGCATCATTTAACACCAGTTGAACCGCAGGAAGTTGTTATAAAATTATCTTGAGCAATTATATAAGATGACCATCTCTGTCTTATATCCTACCTCATATGGTTTTGTCATTTGCTTTAACAGTCATAAAATAATTTCAGGAATATACACTTAAACTGTATATTTATATTTTTTACACAAATATATTAAAAAAAGTATAGGCCATGTGCAAGCTATGCAATACAAGCAGCTGTGTGATTTGTGCCTTCAAGTCGAAACCTTTGAGAAGGCTGGATTGTGAGAGGATGTTTACATAATGGGTGTTAATAACTGTTATATGAGGCTTCATGAAAAAACCCCCAGCAGAATTCACTTTTATGTTTCTTGTAAAACAATTTTCTTACATATAGAAACTTACACCAAGTTCATAAGTATTTTGTTAAAAAATATGATAAATATAATTTGATATAAATATGATTTGAAACTATGCTGCTATAATTGAAGCCGTTGGTGTTTTTTAACCTCCCTAGCGCACTGCATAGGTACAGATTTCTGTACCAAAAGCGCACCATAGACTTTAATGGATTTTTTTTACAACTGTTACAGTGTATTTATATTTGTTTTTTATTTATAATAAAAGTTAAATTTAATTGGACAGTGTGTTTAGTATTTTATTTTAACTTTGAATTGTATTGGATACAGCTATCACTGTGTCCAATACAAGTCTCTTGAATTTGACCCCCACCCCCAGTGTGATGTCATTAGGTCCATCACACTGGGGATGAGAGAGTTAAATGGCAGGGGGGGGGGGCCTTGGGGGCCCCGGAGCCTTTATTTAGTTGTGTTTTTTACTTTTACTCCAACTTTGGGCTGGTTTGCACTTTTGCGTTTTTGCGCGTTTGTAACCGCGTGGCCGCAAGCGCATTCAATATAGTTTCCACTGGTGCGTTTGTGCGCGTTCGAATGCGAATGCGGTTTAGGGTGCGGTTGTGAACGCTGCCTGCAGCGTTTTGAAACGCATCCGCTTCCCAACCGCATCCGCATCCCAAAAACGCATCCATAGGAAAGCACTGGATGCGTTTCAAAATGCGCAAAAACGGGCGCGTTTGAAAAAAGATCACATCGCAAAAACGAGCAAAAACTTTGCCATGCGTTTTCGTGCGGACGCGCATGCGGTTTCAGCCGCGCGATTACAACCGCACAAAAACGCAAAAGTGGAAACAAGCCCTGAATACAGCTTTCTACAGAGAAAGCTATATTCAGTCCAATTTAAAAATTCGCGCCATCTGCAGATCCCTTTGCCCCCCGGTGTCACTATCACTATCATTATGTCTGTGACACCGGAAGGGGGAAGGAGAGACAGACAGATACAAGTAAGTTTTC
>CM070036.1:96827338-96847650 GCA_036250615.1 Ptychadena robeensis | reverse complement strand
TATGTTCGCGAAAATGCGCGAACGCGAACATGCGATGTTCGCCGCGGATAGTTCGTGGGCGAACAGTTCGCGACATCACTACCAATACCTTTAAACGTGTAAACAGGTCAAAGAACCTGACCTAAGATTACAGATAAATTGGGCATTAGTATAATTAACATTAGTGATGAGCGGCATAGGCAATATTCGAATCCGCGATATGTCGTGAATAATTCTACTAATATTCTATTCTATATTCGGAAATTTGAATATTCGCGGTATGACCATGTATTGCAAAAATCATATTCGCATTGCGAAAATAATCTTCAAAATGAATGGTCACATGCTATTATTATTTTTTCGCAATTTTTATTATTTTCGCAATGCGAATATGATTTTCGCAATATATGGCCATACCGCCAATATTCGAAATTGCAAATATCCGCCGACATATTTGAGATATTGGCGAATTCTCTAATTGCAGATATTCACAAAAAATATTCCACATTCGAGTATTCAAACTCAACACTAATTAACATCAGAAACTCACAAAGACCACTTATTTAGTATTGGAATTTTTGAGAGAAGTTCCATTGTCACTGACCATTCCAGTCAGTCATTCAAAAAAAATTTGTTTCAAATTTCTACCATTTTACTACCCTTTTCCCTTGAAGGGTCAAGTATCCCCAAAGGGGGTCTCTTCCCCAAAGCTCCAGTGGTGATCTGTGTCCAAGCCTGCCGACTGAATAAAACTTCCAAGCCGGACAGATGGCCATTGGCTTGGCTACCTAGAAATGACATGTTTTTTCTATATGTATGTAGGATTATTTCGAATTTAATGATTACTTTTTAATAGAAATAATGCTGATATTGGAGTAATAAATTACGCTGTAACTTTGTGTGCCTCCAAAACCCATTTTTTTCTGAGGCTTAGTCCTCGTTTAGGGATATTTTTTCTAAATCATTAACAATTCTTATTTGGATGGCAAACAAAAAGCAAAGCTCAACTTTTCTGACCACTCCTGTACAGAATGTATTTATTTTTTTGCTGTAGAACATACAGGAAAGTGATGAGTCAAAAATGTGTTCAGCTCGAGCCTTGCTATGCTAGGAGCATGGTGCTACTCAAACGAGCACCACATGTGCTTGTGCGTCATGCTCCCGTCTCCACCCCGCACGTTTCTCGGGTTGGAGACAGCAAATCAAGGGGCAGGTAGTACTGCCCTTACTGAAATTGCAGTAGCCATGTCAGGTGCTGGCATTACAGTAATTGGCTGACCGGAACACATCATCGGGTGCTATATAGCACCTGATGCAGCATTTTCGGGCTCAGACAGAGTGGGAAGAGACCCTGTTAGGCAGGGAGAGATTAGAGTGCGTAGCAATTATACAGATCTCATTCATCAAAGACCCAAAAGTCATTTTAAGGACTGTAGTTTAGACTACATTCATCTGGGCACAAGATACTGTCCATATTCTAATGTTTTTGTGACATATAGTGTCTGTCATCCCAAAACAGTGTCTGTAGTTCACATTACATTAATGTGGGCCAAATATACTGTCCACATTCTGGTGTTTTTTTTATGACATATAGTGTCCATCATCCCAAGATTGAAAATCTGTGGGGTGAGTTGAAGAGTGGACAAATCTTGCCAAGTCAAAATGGGCCATGCTGATTGACTCTTTGAAAAAGGTGCTTCAACAAAGTATTAGTTGCACACTTATGCAACCACATTATTTTAGTTTTTTGTTAGTTTTCCCTCCACCTAAAGCATTTCCGTTTGTTTTTCAATTGAGTGGTACAATTTATAGGTGTAGCGATCCGGGCCATCCCTCTCCCCTACGGCGGCCGGTCCGGGTTTTACTCAGACGTGGCCGTTCTGTGCTCGTTACTGCCGGGTGCAGGAGGATACTTAAACAACCACCAGCCAGCAGGAAGGAGTATGCCACTCGTCAAGTTGAACTCAACTTGCTGTAGGTTTTTTGGTTCAGACCCTGGACCTCCTCCTCCCACAAGTCCATCTGATCTCCCCAGGATTCCAGCACTTCCTGCTCAAACGTCAGGTTCCTCTGTGCCAAGGCAACCACCTCAATCTACCTGCTCCAGACTGCCACAATGAAAACGCTTTCTTCAGCCTGCAGCTCTGTTACTCCATAACCGCAAGTACAGGCCTTGGTAGACCATTAACACCCCATCTTGTGGAATGTATGTTTTTGGTGAGTTGAATAGTGGGGTTTAAGTGACAGGATCCTCTCCTGTGTATCCGTTTATGTTTATTAAACTGTGGCAGGCCCCTGCATCCCTTCGGTAGAGCATTAACCCTAGACTGCTTATTGAACTGTGTTGTGCTATCATTCTTGGCTTCCACAGTACATGTTTACTGTTGTGGGTACCAGAACACCTAAGCAAACTACTATTAACCCTCGCACCACTGTGATGAGATGGACCCATTCTAAAAGAATCTCGACTACCCACAAGGGAGTGATTACTGAGTGCTCTGCAAGTTGCTGATCTACTAGGCAATCCCTAAGGGTTACTCCTGGCCCTTGACAATAGGTCACATTAAAGGTGGAAAAATGAAATGATGGTCAGATCAACTGCAGCCCCTCAACTCAACTAGTGCAATATTTGAACAACATTCACTCACATCTAATGTTTTATAGCATCTGCACACCTGCAGGCATTTGTATATAATGTTTTAGAGCAGCACCTGGATAGCATGCACCCGCATAATGTTTTAGAGCGATAGCTGAACAGAATGCACTTGCATCTAATGTTTTAGGGTGTAAGCTCACCTGCAGGCACTCAGTCTGTAAAAGTGGTGTACAAACTGGTTCACAGCAGCAACTTGGGAGTCCAAGATGCATCCAACCACCGCCCCATGTTGTACCCAGTCCATTTGGGTGGTGTTTCTGTAACTTTATGACCTTTTCCAATGGACCACACACCCTCCCCTCTTCAGAGCAGGGGGGCCTGGTTGTCTCCCAGTGACTTACATTGTACTCGGTAGAGAACACAAACATCATGATATGTTCGGATCAAACACCAAAACACCTAAACACCCGAACGCCTGATCAGTGAGCATTCCTTCCTACCTACATTTTCTATTGTTCTCATTGTAATGCTACTCTTTTACAACATAATTTGTGATTAAGAATTAAATTCCTATATAGTTGCCTTTCAAGAAATGTTATGAATTATGAAAAAAATGGTACGAAGAAGCATAAAATATATTAGTAACTGCATTGTGGCACAGGCTGGCAGATTTGATACATTTTACTCTGTATGTAATTTACCTGGCTTGGAGTGAATTTGCTATTGTGCTTTGTGCCTTTCCTTGGTTCCCATCAATGTCCTTCACATGACTTATAAACAGGAAGCCAACTGTGGAAAAGAATTCTTATTCACATAGCCTTCACAGTTGCAATCTTAACTCAGATTTAGATACTAAATGTTCCTGAGAATTTACCTTGAGCTTTTTACAGTTTGCATATTTGTTCATATTGCTTCTTTTCATTTTAGAATTTGTACCTCTTCTTTATTCAATTTTGCATGACACTATATCAACAACACTGTAACCTCTTTCAAAGGAGATAAACATATGATTATGTCTTAAGGATCCCTTACTTCAACTAAGCCATTTTGTGGGTTAGAGTTGGCTGGGCATGGGTAAAGAAACCCTGCAAAACTGTTCTTGATGGTTGCTAACATCCTGGATTATAAAGCGATATGTTTGTTTTATATAATGCATGGAGGGCCAAATAGGGGCTTGACTTCTTATTAAAAGTGAATATTATTATTTTACATAATAACCTGGACTGGCACTCTAGATCTCCCTAAGATAGGGAGGTGGACATAAAACCCGGCATGGATTAGAGCAGAAGTAACAACAGGTGACAACAATGGTTATGTCTGTGCCTTCTGCCCAGTAGGCCAGATTGCATGTCGAGGATGGAAGGAAATGTGTGCCCGCGCGTCCAAGCCATGCCAGGATACCATGGCCCTAACATTGTAGCAATTTTTCAGGATTTTTGATGATGTCCTGTTCCAGTTCCTAAAAAAAGGTAAATTGAAATTCACAATAGAATGCTGCAGGACAGAAAGATCCTTCACCAAGGAAACACCCCAAAGAGAATCTCAAAAGACCCAAAACAAGCTGGAATGTTGGAGATCTGACAGCATTTTAGGGTTTGAAGAGTCATGATGATATAACAGAATGTGATCACAAGACTATAATAGAATTATGTTCAAGACCAAATGTAGAATGTTGTTAACAAAAAATCAAGACATTCCCTAAAAATAAGCCTTATAATATCTTATGAAGCATGAGATGCTGTAATATTTTCAGGGAGACAAGGTTTTTCTATATGTGTGCCGTAATAACACTGAACTATCGCAAAAGACCCTTACAATCTTTTACATACAGGGAGGGGGATAGCTAAGTAATAATTGACAGATGAGTATATCTGTATGAAAATGGGATCGCTCAGTACTTTAACCAAAAAGTTAATCTGACAAAGTAAGCCACCCACCTCATAGACTCATAGAAAGAAATCAGTACACTGCATGTGTATTTTTTTTAAATTGTTGAATATTGATATTGAAATGCAGCTGTTGTATTTAAGGATGGGTAAGCTGCTCTATATAAATTTTTTTTGGGTTCTTGTGTCTTGATTAGAGATGGTCAAATTTCAACACCCGCATTTGAAATTAGTTTCTACTGCAAAATTTCTAGCAGTAAATTTGAGTAAAAAATCTCAAATTAAAAAATTTCTACATAACAAAATGTAAAAATTTGTTTTTTTTAAATCCATATTTACATATTTCATATGTACAGTGGATATAAAATGGCTACACACCCCTGGTAAAATGTCAGGTTCCTGAGCTGTACAAAAATGAGACAAAGATAAATCATTTCAGAACTTTTAATAAACTGTACCACTCACATGAAATTTTTTTTTAATCTTTTAGGTGGAGTTAAGCAATCACATTCAAAATCATGTTAAATAGGAGTCAGCATATGCCTGCCATCATTTACAGTGCCTCTGATTGACTCCAGATTAGGGATGTCGCGAACCCTCCCCTGGGGTGTCCGCGAACAGGGCGGGTCGAACTTCAAAGAAGTCCGCCGTCCGCCCTGTTCGCGGACACATTCAAATTCCCCGCCTCTAGGCGGGGAATTTGAATCGGAAAAACCGGATATGACGTCAGTGACGTCACATCCGGTCCGTGGACCGCAACCTGGAACGCATAGTTCCTGGTTACGGCCGCAGGATGTGACGTCACTGACGTCACTTCCTGTTCTGAGCCGGTCTTTTCACTACAAGACCGGCTTCATGCCGGTCTTGTAGTGAAAAGATTCTTCCTCCGGCAGGATCACACAGGTTGTGATCCTGCCGGAGGAAGAATTTACATCTTCTTCTGGCCGGCGAACAGTACGGGTCGAACACCCGTACTGTCCGCCGGCGAGGCGAACGGCGAACATGCCGTGTTCGCGGCCGAACTGTTCTCCGGCGAACAGTTCGGCCCATCTCTACTCCAGATATGTTCAGCTGCTCTAGTTGTCTTTCCTGATTTTTTTTATTGCATTCAACAGCAAAAGTCATGGTCCACAGAGAGTTTCCAAAGCATCAGAGGGATCTCAATGTTAAAATATATGTCAGAAGAAGGGCACAAAAGAATTTCAGGAGAAAGTATGGCACAACAGTGAGATTACCAAGAACTGAAGTCCCTCTAAAATTTATGAAAAGATGAAAAGAATCTGGCCAGGGAGGCTACCAAGAGGACTACAGAACTATTAAAGGAGCTGCAGGAATATCTGGCAAGTACTAGCTGTGTGGTACAACGGTCTCCCGTATTCTTCATATGTCTGGGCTATGGGATAGAGTGGCAAGACAAAAGCCTTTTCTGACGAAGAAAAACATCCAAGCCAGGCTACATTGAACTTATTTCATTTCAAAATATATATTTGGCACAAAACAATACTGCACATCACCAAAGGAACACCATACCCCGCAGTGAAGCATGGTGGTGGCAGCATCATGCTTTGGGGCTGTTTTTCTTTAGCTGGAACTGGGGCCTTAGTTAAGATAGAGGGACTTATGAACAGTTCCAAATACCAGTCAATATTGTCACAAAATCTTCAGGCTTCTGCTAGAAAGCTGAATATGAAGAGGAACTTCATCTTTAAGCATGACAATGACCCACAGCATACATCCAAATCAACAAAGGAATGGCTTCACCAGGTTTTAAATGGCCAAGCCAGAGCCCAGACCTGAATCCAAATGAAAATCTGTGGGGTGATCTTGTGTCGTGCGAGTGCAATATGTGGTAGTACTCACGACACCAGGTTCTTTAGGAATGGATGTCCTCTTGTCCACTTGGTGAGCTCACACCCCAATAAAGTGAAGGTCCCTGCAAGCTGGTAGGGGGCTATTTACAGTTTATTAGGATTATGTACAGCTTCAGATGAGAGAGCAGAAGGAAGAAGAGCCAGAGAGCCAAGAATCTTTTAAGGACGGATTTTTATGTCCTCAGGCAGGGGCTGGCTTAAGGCCTGTAACTGGGCAAAAGTAACTTCCTACCTTTTGGAAGGAAAGTAGTAAAGTAAACCACCAGCCATGACTTATGGTTCCAGCAGCACGTATACAGCAGGTGCTGCCCTTAAGGGACACACCAAACAAATAAGCACTATACAGCAAATATAGTACAGCACATATAATACAGTGACCCCTTTCTTGGGTCACTACATTTTGAAGAGGGCTGTGCACAGGAGATGCCCTTGCAATCTGACAGATTTGGAGTGTTTCTGCAAAGAAGAGTGGGCAAATCTTGCCAAGTCAAAATGTGCTATTATAGATAGACTGATAGACTCATACACAAAAAGACGGAGTGCTGTAATACATTCAACAAAGTATTACTGTATTTTTCGGACCATAAGACGCACTTTTTCACCCCCAAAATTGGGGGGGGGTGCTTGTGTCTTATGGTCTGAATGTGCGACCACCGGCGGAGGAGAGCTGAGGAGCAGAGCTGCGGCTGCTGTCATTTGCGATGTTTGGCTCTTTTATGTAAATGCCGCATCCCCTGCATCCCCACCAAGGAGAACACAGAGGAGAGCTGTGTGCTGTGTTCAGTTCGGCTATGGATGGCTCGGCCGGGGTGCAGGGGATGCCGAAATCCACAGAACACTGAACAGATCAGTGTAGTGTGATGTGTTGTGCTGAGAGTGTACTGCTGCTAGTGACACCTGTGGCTGAATTGAATATTGCATCCATTAAATTCATTGCATTATCCCAATTGATGTGAAAACGTATTAAATCTTTTTTTTCTGGATTTTCTGCCCTAAAAACTGGGTGCGTCTTATGGTCCGGTGCGTCTTATAGTCCGAAAAATACGGTAGTTTAATTACTATTTACACTTATACAATCATATTATTTGATTATTATATTTTTTCTTCTCTCCACCTATAAGATTTCAGAAGAATTGTTTTTTAATTGAGTGGTACAGTTTATAGGTCACATCGAAGGTGGAAAAAGTGCTGAAATAGTTTATCTTTGTTTCATTTTTGTACAGCTCAGGAACCTGACATTTTACCAGGGGTGTGTGGACTTTTTATACCCACTTATAAATGACACAAGCTATTACATATTAAATAGGAATTTAATGAGTATGGTCTCCTGGACCCCGCACCCAAGACTAAAAAGGAAAATATTAAATTCTGCCTTTCCATATACCCACCTGCACAGTTGTAACAATGTCCACCTCTGTTTTCCATTCTAGGCAAATGTCTCTCAAAGTCGTCATTTGTGCTCAGCCCTGGCCTGGTACCTGGTTTTTCAACCATCTCTAGTTTTGATACACTTTAATTGAGTATTCTTCAAGGTATAAAAATTCAGTGGAGCTCAATGACATTTAATTTATAGGGTTTTCGGATAAACTATATATAGTGACATATAAGGATTATATTTAAGAAGTTAAATTATTAATTATTAAAAAATGTATTGTAAATTTGCTTTAATAAGAGATTTTACTATGTATATGAATACATTTTAGCATAAATATATAAAATCTGCCTGCAGATTACTGCAGAATACAGGAATAAGGGATGATGTCATGTCTACTTAGTGAGTTTGAGGTTAAAGCAAACTAGAGATACCCAGTGTCTCAGGATGTGAACTGAGACAACAGAATCAGTCTTCCTGAGAATTATCATCCAGGAATTTACATATTCATTATTTTGATGCTTTTAACAAACAGCCAAAGTGC
Source organism: Ptychadena robeensis (assembly GCA_036250615.1). Taxonomy (NCBI): domain Eukaryota; kingdom Metazoa; phylum Chordata; class Amphibia; order Anura; family Ptychadenidae; genus Ptychadena; species Ptychadena robeensis. The sequence goes on along the minus strand of CM070036.1, from coordinate 96,839,402 downwards.
ATTCATGAAGTAGAAAAGGGACTTGCGTAAGAACGTCAACATCTGTATGCACATGTGTTTGCTAGGAGGCATTCTGCATAGCTAAGAAACTGGGAATAGGTCCAAATTTTAAAACATTTCCTCCCCCTATTCATTAAAGGTTTTAATCATTTTGTGGAGTTAAAAGCATTCAAAAAGAAGAAGATTATAAAGTTTCAGCAAGATAGAAATTTTGTGCATTTTAGTTGGTTATTGGAAAGTTACTTGAAGGATAAGAAGAGAAAATAAAATCTGTTTTGTTTTATTTGTGGACTTTTCATGATATATGTGTTTCAATCCTTCAAGTTACCTAACATAAAGCAAAGACAAAAATGTGGCATGCTCTGTGTGAATAGTAGCAGATCAGTACATAATTCCATGTGCTTTACAGGTGTATCAATATTTTGAGGGTGTTGGACATTCCATAGCAGTCCTAATAAACATAGTAGTTGCTGGGCTTCCTCTATTCAGTTATGGCTTCTTTTATGTATGTTTGAAGTATGTTGTTCTCTACTCACAATTTTACATGAACATTTTGTTTCCAATTTTTAAAACAGCCTAATTATATTGAAGTTGTAACATTTTTAATGGGTAGGCTATTTTAACAGAACACCTGTAAATCTATAAAACATGGATCGACATAATTGCTATATAGTACATTACCAGTTGACATTGGCAATGTTTGACAGCAGCACAATTTAGATGTAGCATTGCTTTCACTCCTGACCCAAGTTATGATCATCATGATTTATTTTACTTCCCCTTTATTTTAATTAACTGCTATTAAGTTCTCAATTCATATCTACTTTTTCTGAGGTTCCATCCAGATGCTTGGCAGCTGCCCTAAATACATAACTATGCCACTGTGTGCAGCAGTTGCAAACACTGTGCAGACAGTGAGCTGTCAATCAGTGACAACCGCCTCCGTGTTTTGCCTAGGGGTAACAGCCCCCAGCAGTTGTGTTACCCAAGAGGATGCAATGCTTACTAACTGTCTGGATGGAGCCTAAGAAAGAACTCTTAGAGGGGAAAAATGTGGGTACTTTATGCCATAGCATCACATATTGTATATGTTTTGTTTTTAGTGTAGTGAAAAACAGGATGAAATATACAAGTTAATTGCTAGAAATAAAATTCCAGAAACAAAATTGGATTTCTGATTTTCATAAGTTTGCATATAAACCACAAAATGTCTTTCTATTGACTGTGCTTGAACAGTTCCGTTCCTTAATCCACACATTTAGTCTAATTTCAGTTCTTTCCAGTAGCTTACTGAATTGAGAAAACAAGAGTAAGATTTTTGTGTAGTTTCTTAGTACTTTGCACGATTTGAGATATGAGTTATAAGGCTTATATATATCAATATATACACTGCTCAAAAATAATACTAATAAAGGGAACACTAAGATAAGACATCCTAGATCTAAATGAGTAAAATATTCTTATTAAATACTTTGTTCTTTACATAGCTGAATGTGCTGACAACAAAATCACATGAAAATGATCAATAAAAATCAAATTTACCAACCCATGGAGGTCTAGATTTGGAGTCACACTCAAAATTAAAGTGCAAAAAAAACAAAACACTGCAGGCTGATCCGATTTAAAACAAGTCCAAATGACGCTGAGTAGTGTGTGTGGGCCTTCATGTGCCTGTATGAGCTCCCTACAATGCCTGGGCATGCTACTGATGGCGGCGGATGGTCTCTTGAGGGATCGCCTACCACACCTGGACTAAAGAAAAAAAGGGTTGCTCTGTCTGTCAGCCTAGTGTCAGGAGCATGGAGGTGCTACCCAGTAGACAGGCCAGTACATCAGGAGACATGGAGGAAGCTGTAGGAGGGCAACAAACTAGAATCAGGACCACTACCCTGTTTCCCCCAATATAAGACCTCCCCTGAAAGTAAGACCTTCCCCGAAAGACCTAGCTGCTATCCCCCCTGTGCTTCTAATATAAGCCCTTCCTCGAGAATAAGACCTATCATGTCCCAGGGAAAGCTTCCACATCTAGAAAAGACATTGTCACCTCTTCTAAACCCAGAAATAAGCCCAAGTGCATTTTTCACACCTAAAATTAATATAAGACAGTGTCTTATATTCGAGGGAACAGGGTACATCCACCTTTGTGCAATGAGGAAGAGGAGGAGAAGTGGGTGAAGTAGTGAGGGTGGTTTGAGGGCCTGACATCCACAGGTGGGGGTTCTGCTTATAGCCCAACACCATGCAGGACATTTGGCATTTTCCAGAGAACACTAAGATTGGCAAATTTGGCACTGGCACCCTGTGCTCCTCACAGATGACAGCAGGTTCACACTGAGCACATGTGATGGACGTAACAGTCTGGAGGCGCCGTGGTGAATGCTCAGCTTCCTGCCACATCCTCCAGCATGACTGGTTTGGTAGTGGGTCAGTAATGGTGTGGGGTGCCATTTCTTTGGGGGACCACTCAGCCCTCCATGTGCTCGCTAGAGATGGTTGAAATGAATAAAATTCGATTCTACTTAAATTTAGAGTTTCCCAATCGAATTTCGATTCACCTGCGAAATTTCGACTTTTTTCTAGTCGAAGTCGAAAATTCGCATAACGCCAAAAATTTGCATAAACACTCAAAAATTTGCATAAAGCCTAAAATTCACATAAGGCCAAAAATTCACATGAGGTGGAAAATTTTGATTTGCTGTATGAGCTTGAGCTATAATAGAAGAATCAGTGTACATAGTAGCCGAGCTTTACAATCAGAGCTGAGATTAAAACCCAATTTATACACAAACTTGACATGTTAGAGCAAAACTTGTTGTTTGTTTTCAAATGTTTGTTTGTTTGTTTCATTGTTTTTAAATGTTTCCCCAACCCTTCTCTACAACTCCAGCAATTTTTGTGAGGATACCATTTTCAGGGGCTTTGCAATAAGCTGACAAAGTTAGCTAGCACCATGCGAATTTACGCCAATGCGAATTTTCCAATCACTCCCGCATGCGAACATTTTAAATAAAATGGCGATACTCGCACGCGAAATAGCGGCAAGGCAAATCAAAAGTTATTTTTTAAGTTGAAATTTCGATTTCAGTCGAAATATCAGGCTGATTTTCGACTTTTTCAGCGAAAAGTCGAAATGACCCCATCAAAATTCGACTATGCGAATTTTCGGCGAAAAAGTCGAAATTTCTACTTAAAAATTCGAACTGCGAATTTTACGACCATCCCTAGTGCTCGCCAGAGGTAGCCAGACTGCCATTAGGTACCGAGATGAGATCCTCAGACCCCTTGTAAGACAATATGCTGATGTGGTTGGCCCTGAGTTCCTCCTAATGCAAGACAATGCTAGTCCTTGCAGTTCCTGCAAGGCAAAGGCATTGATGCTATGCACTGGCCCGCCTGTTCTCCAGACATGAATCCAATTGAGCACATCTGGGACATCATGTCTCACTCCATCCACCAACATTATGTTGCACCACAGACTGTCCAGGTGTGGGAGGAGGTCCCTTAGGAGACCATCCGCCACCTCATCAGGAGCATGCCCAGGCATTATAGGGAGATCATACAGGCACATGGAGGCCGCATACTATACTGAGCCTCATTTTGACTTGTTTATGGACATTGCATTAAAGTTGGATCAGCCTGTAGTGGGTTTTTTTTTTGGAACTCCAAATCTAGACCTACATTGGTTGATAAATTTGTTTTACATTGATATTTGTGATTTTGTTGTCAGCACATTCAACTATGTAATAAACAAAGTATTTAATAAGAATATTTCATTCATTCAGATCTACGATGTCTTATTTTAGTGTTCCCTTTATTTTTTTGAACAGTGTATATATATATATAAATTTAAAATGAGACATACTTTTAACATACTATTATAATATACATAATATTAACATACTCTCCTGCCCAGCTGTTTGGCTGTATTCAAATATATTCATGAAATCTAACATTGCCACTATATGGATGGTGTCATCTTGTTGATGGAATTGTAGATCAAAGCCACAGCTACTGAGCTTGTACTCCCCTAGACCCTAGAAACTAGTCTGTTTTTTTTGGCACTTAAAGACATAAAGTGTTGACATATTATGCAAGTTAGGCATGTTTTTATATACAAGTGTAAGTGGGACAGGAGAAGGAGAGTAATTTAAAGTATTAACTATTGACATAGTTCTACCAGGGTTATTAAAAATGGGACCTAACCACAAATTCTTCTAGGTGGATTTAGGGGTAATTTATTGATTTGCAGAAATCATTTTTGACCAGTGGGTAAATTTCAACTTTTTATAATTCATTGTCAATTAGTTATCACTTTAGAATCTGATGTCTGCTGGGGTTGTTGTCTTGTAGGCTTCCAGGTTATAAGGTCTTCAGCCTCCTCCACTGGCCCAATCAGGGTGATACTGTTACTGAACAGGTGGGCAAGAGGTACTTTGTCCCGGAATAAAATTGTGCCAGGTTTGTATGCTAATCTGTGTGAGCAAAGCTTAGTGAATTAACTGACAAATGAATGACATGTAGAGTTAGTAAAAATACTAAATATCATCATTATTTAATTATTATTTATTGTAGCATGCTTGAAATTACTGTCCAGGTGAACCAAAAATCATATATAAAGTAAAATTTTATTACAGTAAAATTGGGTAAACATTAAGACCTTTTTCTGCTACTCAGGAAGTATTCTGTTGTTGGTCTTGTACATTGTAGGAAGATTTTATAGTCTGTGCCTTAAGTGGAATCACTCTCAAAAAATGTTGTGCATATTTCCTCTTAAAAAAGACGTATGGATAGGCATCAAGTTTCCACCAGAATCTTATAAAGAGATAGAACCACAATTCAGTCAGTTTTTTGCTATGTTAGACTCCATTGGAAAGTTTCACTTCTGCTTCCTGTCTTGCTAGCAATAGTTTCACAAAAAAAAAGAAGTAAGGAAAATCTGCAATAGGAACACAAACAGAAATAGAGTCTGTCAGGGTTTTTATCACTTAATTCACAAAAGTAAAGCACTTCAATCATTTCAAAATTGAGTGTAGTTGTTACCAAAATATTGGCCTTTATGAGTAAGCAACATTGTGAAACAGCTTCTGAATAGTGTTGAGCTTGAATATTCAACGAATATTAGCAATTTAAGAATTCGCAAATTTCACAATTATGACAGCGAATATTCGCAATATTATGCACTGGGAAGCTTCTCAATGTGAAATAAATACCATGTGACCATTCATTTTGAAAAAAATTGCTATATATTTTCGCAATGTATGGCCATACATTCAAATTTTGTTTTTTGTTATTAGCAAAATATGGCAAATTCAAATATTGCCTATGCTGCTTATCACTACTTCTGAAAAGACTGTGATATATATATATATATATATATTTATATACACATTTATATACACATTTATATATAAATATATATTATAAGACCTTTTGAACAATTGTTTGTTCAAGGTCGAACAAAATGTATCCATCAAACAAGATTTTTGTTCAATCAACCAAAAAATAGTTAGTTTTTCATTGATCGAATGAAAAAAATCTACAAGTGTAAACCCACCTTTACTTACATACAATTATTTAACACGTTTTTTAAGCATTGTTTAAACATTGACTGCTGTTATCTTCATTATTCATTTTGTGGCTCTGTATATTGAGAATGACATTATCAACTCATTTCTGAAATATAATGCAGAGACACAGTCATATCACTGACGGCCTCACAAGAGCTCACAATCTAATGTTCACACAAAAAGTTTTTTTGCAACTAACCCAGTCTAAGGACAATTCTTGGAGGAAGGTCAAATAGCCTACACATATGTATTTGGAGTGTGGTAGGAGACCAGAGTTCATTCAAGAAACCCTTGCAGACAGAGGGTGAACATGCAAACTCTTTGCAGATTGTGTCATAGCCAAGTTTCAAACCAAGAACCTTAGTGGGACTCAATAAATGTTATTGATTTGAAGGCATGGTACAAAACATTCTAACAGGGAATAACAATAAGACATGGCAATCACATACATCGAGAAAAACTAAAAAACAATATAATAAACAATAAAAAGAGTATATAGGAATACAATACTCTCATCAGAGGTGAAAGTAGAATGTGACATATGAACCACATTCGTTTTGTTAAAATATAGTATAGCCTTCTCTGAAAGCAAAGTTATATATACAGCAAATAATTTCCAAACATGAATTCAAACAAAAAATATAAACCACAGTCTGATCTATCATAATCATTTGGTGCTTCTATACCATGAGTCAGGAAAGTGAAATGATAGTCATAAAAAGTAATCTGCAATTTAAAGTACAACAGACCGCTGACTTAATACTGATGTGAAACATGTAATAGTGGAATCAGACATGATCGACACTTATGGCATTTAATCACATGGGAATGTTCTGCTTACCTCCTGTGGCAAAAAAATCCATTGGGTTTCATAAGTTAGACACCACACTATGATTCAAGAAAAATTCCAGCAGACACAGACAAACACCTTTGTGAAGTCTATGAGTGTCTGAGAGGTGAGTCATAAAGGTAGTAATGCCAAACTGTAGTGCTAAGCTTACTCATTCTTTTTCTGACATAAAGTATACAACAGGACACATTCATGGCAGCATCAAGGAAGTTTATTTTCTTGTCCAGTACTTTTCCAGACTTTGATAAACACAATGTGACTGGAAGCCGCCTGCCACCAAGGCTGTCATTTGATTTTGTTTCACCATAGTGTACACTGAACATCTGCTGCAAACGTATACTGTACTAAACCAAGTAAGTTGCATATTTATCCATAATTTATGTAAAGTCCACGAGCAATTCAGCTGTTACAGTACAGTACAGTAATTCTGATGGCGTCCCAGGAATAAGCAGAGTAGCAAATTAAAGAGGTATTCATGATGTATGGAAGCCACTTTTTAGAGGTTTAATAAAACAATCACTCCACTCCTCTTGTCCCACTTGCATTTCTAACCCTCCTCTCCTCCACTGACCTACTCATGACATTACAATTAGTGATGATGGCCGAACTTCGGCCGTGTCCGTCCGCGAACGGGCGGAGCGGACATTTAAAAAAGTCTGCCGTTCGCGGACACATTCAAATTCCCCGCCTCTAGGCATCACATCCGTGTTTACAAGCCGAAATTTCACTGAAAGACCGGGTTCTCTACCCGGTCTTCAGTGAAATATTCTTCCTGCGGCGGGATCTCGCTGCTAACGATCCCACCGGAGGAAGAATAGAGGACTCTTTCTCCATGGCGAACAGGGCGGGTCGAACACCCGTACTGTCCGCCGGCGAGAAGGAGGGCGAACATGCTTGTTCGCGGCCGAACTGTCCGCCTTGCGGGCAGTTCGGCCATCACTAATTACAATAACATTACATTACAATACCACATACATTACTCATAACATCATTACATGCGCTGCTTTAAGACTTCTCTAGGGCCGCTCCTACTCTCTGGAGCACTCTCCCTCACCCCATTAGACTTGCTCCTACTTTTTATACTTTCAAAAAAAATACTGAAAATCCACCTCTTCACCTGGCATACCCATCTTCTCATTCCTAACATCTCTACCATGTCAGTCCCCCCCACCCCCCACACACACCAATTGTATACTCTGTTCCCCAACCTATTAGATTGTAAGCCCAACCTCTACCTGTGTGTTATCTTGTGTTGCATCTGATTTAATTTTTAAATCTAATTTACTGTACAACACTGCATAATATGTTTGGTCTATATAAGTAAAAGGAAATAATAATAAAAACACCTTTGTATACAAAGGGCCTGCAATTGTCAAAGTCAAATCAATCCAGGATTGTGATGAACATATATTGAGGAATATAAGTATTTGAACACCCTATGATTTAGCAAATTCTCTCACTTAGAAATTATGGAGGGGTCTGACATTCATATTGTAGGTGTGTTACCACTGTGAGAGACAGCATTTAAATAAAAAACAAAAAAAACAGGAAATCACATTGTATGATTTTTAAAGAATTTGTTTGTATTGGCCTGCTGCACATACTGTAACTATTTGAACACCTGGAAGTCAGCAAGAATTCTGTCTCTCAATGGCCTGTTACTCTGCCTTAAAAAGTCCACATCTACTCCACTCATTAATCTAAATTATTAACACCTGTATGAGCTCTTTAAAGACACCTGCCCACCCCACAGTCTTTAGGACTCCAACCACTACTATGTGCAAGACCAAAGAGACTTAATTGTGGATCTCTACAAGGCTGGAAAGGGCTACGGAGCAAGCAGCTTGGTTAAAATAGATATACTGTTAGAAAATGGAATAGAGCAATTGTTAGAACAAGAGACTAAAGATGATTGTCAATTTCCCTCGGACTGGGGCTCCATGCTACATCCCACCTTGTGAGGTATCTACACAGGAGAAGCTGGTAAATGGCATGAAGAGTGCTGGGACCACAGTTTTAATAGTCACTGTCGGTAGAACATTATGCTGTCATGGTTACAAATCATGCATTGAACGGAAGGTTCGGATGCTCAAGTCATCACATGTCCAGGCCCGTCTGAAGTTTGCCAATGACCATCTGGGTGACCCAGAGGAGGCATGGGAGAAAGAAATTTGGTCAGATGAGACCAAAGTAGAACTTTTTGGTCTAAACTTCAATTGCTGTGTTTGGAGGAAGAAGTAGGATGAGTTGCATCCAAACACCATCCCTACTGTGAAGCATGGGCATGGTAACATTATGCTTTAGGGGTACTTTTCTGTGAAGGGGACAGGATGACTGTACTATATAAAGGAGAGAATGAATGGGGTCATGTATTGTGAGATTTTGAGCAACCTCCTTCCCTTAATCATAGCATTGAAGATGGGTTGTGGCTGGATCTTCCAACATGACAATAACTTGAAGCACACAGCCAGGATAACCAAGGAGTGGCTCCGTAAAAAGCATATCAAGGTTCTGGAGTGGTTCCAGACCTAAATTCAATAGAAACTCTTTGGAGGGAGATAAAACTCTGTGTTTCTCAGCCACAGCCTAGAAAATGACAGATCTAGAGGAGATCTGTGGGGAGAAGTGGGTCGAAATCCCTGTTGCAGTGTGTGCAAACCTGGTCAAGAACTACAGGAAAACGTTTGACCTCTGTAATGGCAAACAAAGGCTTCTGGCAAATACTAACATTGATTTTCTCAGGGGTTCAAATACTTATGTGCAGCAGTGCCATACAAATAAATAATTTAAAAATCATTCATGAATCATGCAATTTCCTGATTTTTTTTTATTCTGTCTCTCGCAGTGGGAATGCACCTACAATGTGAATTGAGTTCTTTTTCATGTATTTATTAGTTCTGTCCTTTCTAAATAATCAGAAATAAAAAAAAAAATCTTTCAAGTATTGTTAAGGTATGGGAGCTGTCATTATCGACCTTCTGAACTTGCATTTGCAGAATAAGCAGTCAGCAAAGTCACCCTTCATGCTTCTCACAGGAAAGTCCCTCACCTAAAGCTGAGTAAGAGATCTTGGCACTACTTTTTATGTCTGGGTTATGATGCCTATGGGCACCTAACGCCAAATAGCAAAACTAGACAAGTAATACTATAAACATTGTCTGCTGCAAACCTTTGGTTATGTGGGTAGTGGAAAGCTTTTCCTTTGCCTGAGCCTTCAGGCCATGTATGTTCCATGTCTAATTAGTAAGTTTGGATAAACTCTGCAGCAATATGCTACTATAAAAACTGCTACATCAACATTCTTTTTTTGTTTAAGCCATATTCATAAATTCATACCTCTACTGATACATATCAGTGACAGAATGGATTAATTATTTCATTTAATTATTTATTTTAAAGTGATCATATACTGTGCCTATTTATATCACCCCACACATCAAGCAATATATATTTCCTTTTCCATTGCTGCCACAGTGAAAAAGGCCAGTATCTGAAGGAAACAGGCACTTTTGGGTATGGAGGAGAATGTTACAACACTGGACCAAAAGCTAACCTATACCCTTGTTAGGCTTAGATTTGCTTGAGTTATAGCCTTCACTGCATTTATCTTTCTGCACCAAAGCAACGATATGGGATTGCAGTGACTTCCATTAAAGGGAACTGTCTGCTTAAATTTGTATTAACACAGATTTACTTTAAAAATTTAAAGACTTATAGATAATGTTATCCTGTTAAGCTTACAGCTTTCTCCCAAACAAGTGTGGAAATTTTAGTTTTTTAAGGTAGGCATACACGTTATCATGCTGCGGCCAGTCGTCCAAAGCATTGGCATGCAACCTTTGTGTGCCAGACATTAGTGATGAGCGGCATAGACAACATTCGTATTCGCGGCATGGCGCAAATTTTATGTAAAACATTGGGAAAATATTCACATTCAGCAATATTTAGGGTTTTTTTTTATTGCGAATATCGGCAGTTTTTATTGCGAATTTCGCACGCAATATATGTTTAACATGACGCGAATATGTATGCGAATTTTCCAAAGTGACGATTTTCGCAATATTCGCATCACCCCAATATTTGATTTAAAAACTGTTGATGGTGTTGCTAAGCTCTTGTTGCAGCCTTCCCATTCGTCCACTTGCATTGAGAGGCATGTGTAATGGATAAAAAATACTGAATATCCGGAATTGCGAATATTCTGCAATATATTCATCATCTTCGCGAATTTCCAAATTGCAGATATTCACGATTTATATTCGGAATCCGAATATTCATGATCATCACTACCGGCCATTAGTTTGGATGGGGCTGCTCACCATGCGATCCAACATGCGGGAGACTCCAGGTCAATCTGACCACCGTGCGATTGGTGGGAATGTGCCTGTGTATAACTACCTTTAGAATTCACTTACTGTGGGATACACTGACGTATAGTGGAGCCCTAGCCTTACATTTGGACCAGCCTGTCTGTCTATTGAAGAAGGTAAGCTATAGAATGTCTGAAGAAGTAGTATATATATATATTCGTGTCTTATAATATGCGGTTTCATTTGCTCATAAAATTTATCCAATCTAGCACCATTTAATCTTTCGTTTTTGATATACTATTTTAATAGCAGCAATTTTACTTGTTATTAATACTATAATAATAATAATATGCATATTTTGTTATCATGGTAAATTATTTTATTTTTCATTCCTTTTAAATATATAGATATGACTTAAATACTGTTTTTTTGATCCTTAAATGACCTAAAAGTGTTATTAGGTTCCTATGATGGCTGAATATTTCTCTGGAAATACTGAAATATACAATAATAAGGTCTTCAACGAATGATAATTAGGGATGTCGCGAACCCTCCCCTGGGGTGTCCGCGAACAGGGCGGGTCGAACTTCAAAGAAGTCCGCCGTCCGCCCTGTTCGCGGACACATTCAAATTCCCCGCCTCTAGGCGGGGAATTTGAATCGGAAAAACCGGATATGACGTCAGTGACGTCACATCCGGTCCGTGGACCGCAACCTGGAACGCATAGTTCCTGGTTACGGCCGCAGGATGTGACGTCACTGACGTCACTTCCTGTTCTGAGCCGGTCTTTTCACTACAAGACCGGCTTCATGCCGGTCTTGTAGTGAAAAGATTCTTCCTCCGGCAGGATCACACAGGTTGTGATCCTGCCGGAGGAAGAATTTACATCTTCTTCTGGCCGGCGAACAGTACGGGTCGAACACCCGTACTGTCCGCCGGCGAGGCGAACGGCGAACATGCCGTGTTCGCGGCCGAACTGTTCTCCGGCGAACAGTTCGGCCCATCTCTAATGATAATCCTATGCATTGTTTAAAGTAGACATAAGAACATTGCTGTGTCAGAACAATTAATGTTATAGGGATCAGATTTCTCTAGACTTTTGATCAGCTTCAGGCTTTTGAGATTTAGGTTTTGAACAATGTTCTTTCATAGATAAATGCTCTTAGCTTTTAATTCCATTTTCCTGTCCTGACCAACATAAAGAAATGGAAGAAGATATGCAAACCCACGTATAATCTTCGGCGTATATTTACAATGCACTGAAAATTAAATTTACCCTTAAAAACCTAGCCTTACAATTGTATAATGAAAGAATAATATATATATATATATATATA
>CM070036.1:96771584-96782617 GCA_036250615.1 Ptychadena robeensis | reverse complement strand
CCTTTACCAATCCAGCCACGTGCCCTTCCATCTGGCCCATCAAGACTCACTCTCATTTCAATAGTCCATAAAACCTTAGAAAAGTCAGTCTTGAGATATTTCTTGTGTGCTTGTGTGTCTTGTTCAGTGGTGGTCGTCTTTCAGCCTTTCTGTCTCTGAGTATTGCACACCTTGTGCTTTTGGGCACTCCAGTGATGTTGCAGCTCTGAAATATGGCCAAACTGGTGGCAAGTGGCATCTTGGCAGCTGCACGCTTGACTTTTCTCAGTTCATGGGCAGTTATTTTGCGCCTTTGTTGTTCTACACGCTTCTTGCGACCCTGTTGACTATTTTGAATGAAACGCTTGATTGTTCGATGATCACGCTTCAGAAGCTTTGCAATTTTAAGAGTGCTGCATCCCTCTGCAAGATATCTCACTATTTTTTTACTTTTCTAAGCCTGTCAAGTCCTTCTTTTGATCCCTTTTGCCAAAGGAAAGGAAGTTGCCTAATAATTATGCTATACTATAATAATTACTAATATAGGGTGTTGATGTCATTAGACCACACCCCTTCTCATTACAGAGATGCACATCACCTAATATTCTTTATTGGTAGTAGGCTTTCAAGCCTATACAGCTTGGAGTAAGACAACATGAATAAAGAGAATGATGTGGTCCAAATACTAATTTGCCTAATAATTCTGCACTCCCTGTAGTCTTTGGTCAATTTAATTTTCATAAAGCAATTTTTAGGGGAATATAGTAGGAATCCTGAGTGTCCAAACAAACATATTAGGGAGCATATTAACATACATTAAGTGTCTTTGTTGATAATTGAATCTAGGACACTAGTGCTGCAAGGTTAGAGTAAATAAATATTGTACTGCCCACAAATATGGATGTTCATTTGGCTGATGGGGTATAAAAAGGTAATTTGCATGCCAAAACTCACTGTTCTTATCCTTTTTATGTGACTGCTTTGTTTTGAGAACACTGTGATTTGGTTCCTATAAAATTGTTAAGAATTCTTATTTATAACTGCAAATAAATGGAAGTGACTTATAAAGAAAGTATATCTACAGCGCCTCATATAAGCTTAAAGGGCCGAAATCAGCTGCCAAATGGATCTAAGCCATTATGGACATGTCCGTAATTCATAGATTCATGGGGACCAGCGGGAGGTAAGAGAGCTAGCAGCACCCCCTCTCTCTCCCTTCATGCATGCTGTGACAGTGAGCAAAGGCTGACAGCTCACTGTCACAGTCTGGCAGAGCTGCCAAGCCGATCATCCAGGATCCCTAGATGCTGTCCGCTGGGTCCCCCTAGCTGCTTGGGCCCTGACAGCGGCCCTGAGACAGGTAATGTGGATCAGGCCCCCACCAAAGAATGCTCTTAGCGCAGTGGGATACGACGGAGCCGAGAACGTTTGACCGATTGGCCAAAGAATTGGGTAAAAATTTAAACCTGTATGTTACCCATGTAAAATATAGTATTTTTGCTTACAACTAAAGGCACATATAAACACTCAGTGGATGATTTGAACTTCATATTGTAGCTGTTAAGTAACTTTGTGGGATCCTCTTGTGCCTGTTTTTCTGTCAAAGTGAATCTAATTCTCAAGCTCAGCGATTTCACTTGAATTGCAAACAATGAAGTGTATGCATTTGTGTCAGTTTCATTTTTTAGTTTTAATGGGAGTGCTGACCCCGTTATCTTAATATGAAACTGTTAAATATGTAGGAAACTAAGAAATGAACCTTTTTCCAGCATCAGCCAGTGCTTTCACAAGACTTATCTTGCTCAAGTGACAGGCTGTTTATATGTTTAGTCTACAGTTTTAAAGAATCTTTTACAATTTCCTGTCTTTTCAGTAGTAACTTACATCTTCCATGTGAGGAAGATGAGTACTATATATAGTAAGCCAGTGTATATGAAACACTTAAGAGTATTTATGATTTTTTTCCATTGAAGAAAATATAGAATGATGACAGGTAAGGACCACTGTTAGATATGTATTACTGTCTATCTTCCAAGACTGTACCAAAGAACAAGAATGCAGTTGCTACCAGAAAAGTAATAGAAGGAAATCCATCTAATTTGGGGGGATCCTTACATTCTAAGGAGATCCTCTCACTTCAAGTTTAGTCTAGTGGACTTAAGATGTAAGGAAATTCCTTTTAATAAGACAGACGATCATGAAACCATGTTTTATTGTTTAAAATGTAGGTTATAGAAGCTGTTATTGATTGTGAAAATGTACCATTTGTTTGTACTGTATAATTGTTAAACAGGAATAAATGTCCTTACTGTACTTAAGACCTACTGTACTTAAAAATAATACCTACCATATGTATTGCATATATGTATATTGTATGCAACTAGATTATCTGTATATAAGTTTGTCCTTGAAAACTGTGGGGTTCAGTATTACCATGCAAAGGCAGCCTTAAACCTGTATTTACTTTCTTACAGTACTGACTTTTTCTATTTATGCACACATTGCTTTGGATCACATTCAAGATCTTTTGCCAAACAAGTTTCTTTATTCCCCAAATATTTGCACAGGTTACAAAGTTCTGTAAAAGTGTAAATGACAGGTAGAGTTCATAATACAAAACACTATTTTAGGAGATGATGAGCAAGCAGAAAAGGAGAGATGGTTTCAAAACAAAATTTGGGATCTGGAAATCGCTAAAATACTGTTGTTTTATATTTTAGGTTTCTGCGGCTTGGATCCACCATCATATTTCAAATAAATTAATGCCGCTGGAGAAAGTGTTTGTTTTGATTTTAAGTGCTAATGGTTTCAAGTTGTCAAATTCAAATTTCATAGGATATATAAAATACAGCTGGAGACTATAAGCAGTTGGAACATGCGGAGATCATAGAGATGGCACACATATTACAAACTCATATGTACAATGGTTTTTCGTGTATACTATAGTAACATTGGTAAGTACACTCCCAGTATGATCAACGCTCAGTGAGTGAGTCACAGATCCCAGCAGGACAGGAGGATCTGTGTCTGCGGTAGCTGCTTCCAGCTCAAGGAACTGTCCTTAACACTAGGGGTTAAGTTTCCAGCCCTTGAGCTACCTCTGCTGGATACTATGGTCCTGCTTTACCCTCAGTTGCTCCTCCATCCTGGTCTTTATATGGAAAGATCAGGTGACAGGAAATCGCCTGAGCTTGGTCTCCTATGTGTTTACTTCCTGCTTCACATATATCCTGCCTGACTTCTCGGTTCCTAACCCCCTGCTTGTTTCTCGGTACTTCATCCTGGTATCTCTCCTGACTCTACGGCTTCTGACCCTAGGCTTGTTTATCGGACTTCCTTCACTTCTGAACGTTTTGTACTGCGTATTGGTTCAGTAGCCATCTTGCACGGGTGCTTTCGGGGGACCGCAAGCTGGGGATTACCTGCAGCCAAGTCAAACTCCCTTCGCGGAGAGCTCTGGTGAATACCAGGTAGTCCCTTCGACTCTGCGCCCTGGATTGCACCCCTGCCTATCGTGCAAGTTGGTCCAGTGGGTCCACACCCTTGTTTCACCGGTGTCACCGCTGCTCTGGTGTCACCCGCCATGACAGTGAGTTTGTGGTCGACTGGTAGATCGCGATAAGCTTCTTGGGTACCCCTGCATGTAATCCCATGTTGTCAAGCAACCCCCCATGATCCCCTCATTCTTAGCAACATTCAAGACTTACCACAAGAAATAGTGAAGGAGGAAGAGGATGACATATGTAGCTAAAATGAAGACCATTTAATATAAGAGAGCAGGTATACAAATCTATAGATGAAGTCAGTGGGGCAAATGAAAATGAGCCCATGGGCATAATTCTAGAGCTTTAAGTTTTACCAAATAATTGATTTGGCCCGTAGCAACCAGTGCCTTTTCATCCAGATGTCTCAGGAGGTTTCCATTCAAACATGTATACCTTGATTGCACCATTCACATCTCAGACAGGGTATAGAGGTATTTCTATAGAGAGATATAAAAGGGTGCCTTGTTTCAGACATTGCCTGTAGTCTTAACGGTCCCATACAGTGGTTGATACACACTCACATGAGCAATCAATATTATCCTGTAATCACCAGCAGCCACATGGAGTAAGGGCTTGTTTCCATTGTACGTCGGGACTCCTACGCTAAGCGTATACGCTTAGCAGGGGTCCCGACGTATCCCATAGACTCAGCCTGCCGGCGGATGGTCTGTTTACACATCCGCCGGTGTAAAGGCTGAACGTACTCGACTACGTTCAGCCTTACACCGGCGGATTGGCTCAGTGCAATGAAGACAGACCTGTCCGCCGAGCAGGTAAGTCTATCTGTTACGTTGGGACTTACCGCTAAGTGTGTACGCTTAGCGGAGGGGTCCCAACGCAATGGAAACAAAGCCTAAGCTGTTTTTTAGTAAGTCTTTAGGTTTTAGGGAAAAAAGAGGGTCTAAAAACAAAAGAAAGGAAATACACAAATATATGAATATAAGAAGGTTGTCCAAGGTTGTCCAAGATCCGCTGGAGTGCAGTATACTTGACAAGCCTCTTCCTTGGTTAGCTTATAGGAAGAAAAGGCATTGCCCCCACACTGCCAGATGAATGAGGGGATGTTCTATCCTTGGCTCCTGAATTGGTTGAATATGATCATGAGAAGAGAATATCTGAAAAAATGGCTCGTTGTGGCACCCAACATTGTAGGTTTTGCAACAATTTGTTCAGTAATAACAAAAAATCAAACACCTTCAACATTTCTTAATGTAGCCATACACAGCTCGATTTTGAGTTTGATTCCTAAATGTTTGATCGATGTGCACATTCGCTGCAATTGATCATTTCGGGAATCAAACGCTGCCCACCTTGAATGGTTGATCCTGCTCCAACTAAATGTCAATGGAACAGGAAACCAGCATGTTTGTAAATCCCTGCTCGTTCACCATTACTTTGGATTGGGACCATTGTTCCCAATGCAAAGTATCAACCAGGGATCAATTCCCTAAGGTGGTGCACATTGATCCCCCAAAAGTACATTGTGTAACTCTTGCGTCACCACGTTGCTATCAATCGTGTATGGCCACCTTTAGTGTATAAAGGGCACTATATCAGGGTAGGAGAGAGATGTCTTATAGTTGTGTGATATTGGTATTGATGACTCTCAAATGAAGAACGAATTTCTTTAGGCGGCCATAGTCACTTCAACCATTCAACCTTTGTGTGCAGCCATGAATTCGAAGTTGGCCACCTGTTCGCTCCAAACATCGATCGGCCAAAGAACAGACATGTCTGTTTTTCTATGGGCGATCGCATAAGTTCCCCACTCAGAGTATCGCCCCAGCACACAAATGATGAGCTGCGTATCTCGGAACGACCAGGCGTGTGTGACAATGCAGAGTCTATGGCGCATTGCAGCGTCTATGGCTGGCTTTAGTTAGTAACTACCTAAAATACATACAAAGAATACACATATTACTAATGAAATCCATTAAAACCTTTCCCTTAAAAAACAGCAATACTTTAATTTACTGTGTATGGTAACAATTTGTGCCAAATGAAACTTTCCCAGATCATTGGCTTCTTTTTTACATAAATTGTCTTGTAGGTAGATGTATTTGTTAACCCCTTTTTTTAAAGTCAGTGGAATGAATATCCTAGATGATCACCTGGGGCTCCATGACACATTCTGGGGACAGGATAGGATTCTGCACCGGTTTGGAATGTGTTATGTCTTTCATACAGCTGACATTGGCTGCCTTACTAAGATATTACCAATGGAATTAGAAGAGTGTGAAATGGAAATGATAATTACAATATGAGGTTTGAAATCCATTAAGCATTCATTCTCAGGTCTCCAAGGATCACCAGATGCAAAAGGTATCTTTCCCAGAGGCCCATATGCTACTAATTATCACAAATCTTTACAGCTGTGAAAATAGAACACTTCTGCGCACCATGAGATCTGGATCATTAGAGCATACTAGAGATATTGCATTAGCAGAAATAGTATTGCCTTATAGATATATCTAGAAACAAGTCAGGCAAGTCAGGCACCAACAAATGTGACAATACGAGGTTATACATGAAAGCAGGGCAACTGATTACAGCAAAAGTTTCTACATGATCTCAAGACACAGGCTGCAAAGGAAGTAAAGAATTGTTCATTTAGGGACAAAAGAAAAAAATAACTACCGGTTTATAATATATTTTTCTGCTTATCTATTGTACAAGTATAGTAATGTTGGAGTCTGTATGTGCTATTATTTTTTCTTTTTTTATTATTATATGTCATATGCGCATGAAATTGGTCTTCATCCTCAGAACTTCTGTTCTGACTGTGTCTATGACATGTTAGGACATTCAAGTCTTTTAGTAGGGATGGTCGAAAAAGTTAAGTAGAAATTTCGACATTTTCGCAGAAAATTCGCATAGTCGAATTTTGATGGGGTCATTTCGACTTTTCGCCGAAAATCAGCCTGATATTTCGACTGAAATCAAAATTTCAACGTAAAAAAGAACTTTGCTTTTGATTTGCCGTGCCGCTATTTCGCGTGCGAATATCGCCATTTTATTAAAAATGTTCGCATGCGGGACTGATTGGAAAATTTGCATTGGCGGAAATTTGCATGGTGCTAGCTAACTTTGTCAGCTTATTGCAAAGTTCCTGAAAATGGTATCCTCACAAAAATTGCTGGAGTTGTAGAGAAGGGTCGGGGGAACATTGCTGGAGGTGTAGAGAAGGGTTGGGGAAACATTTGAAAACAATAGGTTTTGCTCTAACATGTCAAGTTTGTGTATAAATTGGGTTTAAATCTCAGCTCTGATTGTAAAGCTCTGCTACTATGTACACTGATTCTTCTATTATAGCTCATACAGCAAATCCAAATTTTCCACCTTATGTGAATTTTTGACCTTATGCGAATTTTAGGCTTTATGCAAATTTTTGAGTGTTTTATGCAAATTTTCGCCTTTAGAAATTTCGACTGAAATTTCGCAGTTGACATTTATGTAATTAATACCCCCAACCCTTTTTTTTATTGTGGAAGGGATAGACATTTTTAACAGGTTAGAAACTTTAACTTCTTTCATTGCTATTTATAAAATCCAGTAAACCAAATTTCATTCAGCAGGTATACATCCTTATAAAATTTTAATATGTGTCTTGGCTTATACTTTTTATGGAAAAAGATGGAAAAAGTGTACAATAGTCTAACTTTCCCAAAATAAAAAAACACACAAAATATAGTTATAGTAGATAGTCTGCATGCGATGTGCATTATGGACACATTACCATTTCAATAGTGTGATAGTGTGCCCTAGTGTTTAAGCCCACCATGATTTATTACTGCATGCTCTAATGCAATGTGTATTTGATTATTGTTGTTTATTACGGTATATTATGTATTAATAATATTGGTTAACTCTAATATTATAGACTGGTAGATGCTCTGAAAAAAAGCCCACCATCTGCAGAGTAAAATTTAGCTTTTCCACCATTTTGAATATCCTGTGTTAAAACCTGGCTTATACATGTCTTTCCTTTGTGACATTATGGTAAGCAAAATGACTAAGGTCCCAGACAGCTGTATGTGACTATGTCATAAACTGTGTTTTACTTGTCTCCTGAGAACCAAGTAGTTGCAGCAAATTGATTAAACATGAATTGTATGCACTCATTTTCTGTAATGTTAAACGCAAAACACTTTCATAGAAACTATACATTATGTTTTTATAACTATATTTAATATTTATTTTAAAAGATGTATTTTTTATTGTCTACATTAAAAAGGTACAAAATGCGTTTTTAGAATATTTTCTAAACTTTTGTAGTTTAGAGATAGACATAGTATTATGTAAAAGGGTTTCACAAACAAGAGAGAGTATTTAAACCCAACTAAACAGTTTCATGTGCCACCATCATATAATTTATAGGCTTCATCAGAATCTAACACTTTCAGGAGTATTGAATTTCTGGTCCCCTACAGAACATAGCAGATCTTTCCCCAGTCTTCATACTACAGTCCCCTGTACTTAAGAAACCACTGAATTGTGGCATTTTTCAGATGGTAAGGTGGTCAGTGGAAGCGAGTTGTTTCTAAGTGACCATGTGAATAAGCTCTTAGTCATTTTATTAAGGTGGTAAAAAGAAAAGATTTTATATGAGAAATATGGAGCCTATTTCTGAAATAGCTGGTTGGCTGTGTTTGGTTCCAGTAGATGGTTTTCTGCCACCCCCTTACAAAGGCACTAAAAAGGTCATAGGTTAAACCTCAGTGCAATCCTCACACTTTAGACCTGAGATCAGCCTCAGTGCATACATGCACATCAGACCTCAGTTTGGCCATCCAAATCCATACACTTTAGACCTCAGAACAGCCCCAATAAAGGCAGGCATCTCAAACCACAAGAAAAAAAGAAATTGTCATCACTAAAGCCCCACTCACCTCTGCAACCATTGCAACCAGAATGATGCAACTAGCTACGACTTAGCTGGGGATGGTTATTTCATGGGGGGTTAAATCATGGGGCCCACTCACCATGGTAACTCAAAATACAAAAACTGCATACTGTGGCATGAATTGATGACTTCTGCTGTATATTGTTAGAAAAGCAACCCCATACATATATTTGCAGTTTCACAAGCAAAGCAATTACAAGCAATACACATTTATTTTTGCATTACTTATTTTTGATCTTCAATAAATGCTTTGAAAAAAGGTAAACAATTAATTAAAAGTAAAAAAAAATCGAATTGATTATGAAACATTTTAAAACAGAAACACTGAATTACATCTTAGCAAGAAAAGTTTATTCATTCTAGTTGTCGCTTTATCCGTATATGTATATATACATATGATCTGTCAAGCTAATTGTTAGAATGTAACATTTGCTTTCAGACTTCACTTGGATGATACCATGGGTGGCCTGTTTAGGACTGCAATCCATACTTTCAATGTGGACTCAGCAGGAGATTACTGAAATCCATTACAAACAAGAAGAAAGTAAATTTACGGGTAGTGGAAGCCCTCAGGAGGAAACATATTTAATTTGTGAAATACTGCCACTTGCTACAAATGTATAGGAACTTTTAGAAATTTGAGTAACCCAACTCTACTCAGTTGGCCAGTGAGTAAGTTAGTGATTATGTGGTTTGACCTTCATATGCTATATCAATCATAACAAAGCTCCTTCTCTCTTCATGTAAGTAAAACCACTGCTTCCCATGCAACATGTCAATACCATCACAATAGAGTTAGCTTAGCAACAGTATTTGGAATAGTTTTTTTCACATTAAAGAGCCCTCTGAAATGAAAACTTCCTTCCTGCTGAAAGTAAGCTTAAAAGCAGATTTTTTAAAACACAATGTTCCATATTATACAGGCAGTTTTTAGCATTTGCTGTAATTTTCAACATGTATTGCAGGATTACAGACTGCTACATAAAGTTTTTTTTATGAAAGAATCTTCTTTGAATACATTTTATTCTGTAAAGCAAACCTTCCTAAAAAATTCAAATTTTCATTTACAACCCTAAACCATTATTATATAAATAGCAGCAGCATCGTACCAGAACACTGCTAATAAAGATGAGATCTTTTTATCCACTGAATGTTACTGATTAGCACATTTGGGTGGTGTTCATATTTGGTGCATTTGTAAACCTGTTGCACAAATATATTCACATATCTACGCAATGGGTGCAGAAGGAAAGCCATTTATTAATGTATTTGAAAAAACATAGGACACCCAGTATATATTCTATTGTATATATTCTACTTGTTTTTATTCATCTCTGGAAAAGGAAAATGATTAATTTGCAGGTAAACAACAAACATAAAGCTTGGTTCAGTTATCTTGTTACCCCCTTTGGCTGAAATAATTGCAGTGAGACGGTTCTTCCATGCCATCTACTAGTCTCAATTCAAGAAAAAGCTACCCCTCTCAGCTTTAATTTTCTTACAGATGGTCACACATGTTCCTCAAGCATCCTGCAATATACCATGGAATTCATTGTGTTTTTTATTATGTTGAGCTGGCCTAAACTATAACGCTGCCACCTCCATATTTCACACATGTTCCTGGAATCAGCTGTATTTGGTTTACATCAAGTGTGTTCTCTGTTATGGTCTCCAAATAATAGAAAAATGGATGAATCTGTCCAAAAAACATTTCAAAAGTCCTGGTCTTTGTTTACATTCTTTCTGCAAAGCCACGCAAGTTAAATGTGTGCAGTTTCTTTCTGACTGTAGAGGCACTTCCACATCAGCAGTAGCAAGACCATGCTGTATGCACTGTAATGACATTTTAGGGTTTTTGGTGATTTATTTTATTATCTTAAGGAGAACTTGCTTAGTTGGTCAGTCCTGATAAAAAATAAGGCTATGTATCTCTCTTCAAGTCTCAAAAATGGAAAGGCTAGCTCAGACTTTTGCTAGAAACATCTAAAAAAGCCAGCATAGTTCTGGAAAAATATACTTTGGGCAGATGAAACCAACATCAACCTCTACCAGAATGGCAAGAACAAAATATGGAGAAGGTGTGAAACAGCTCACCCAAAACACTTAATCTCTAAAACATGGCAAAACCAGTGTGATTGCTTGGGAGTACATGTCTGCAAGTGGTTCTGGGACATTAGTTTGTATTGATATTAGAGATGGTCGAATTTTTCGACTTGTGAGCTTATTGCAAAGTCTCTGAAAATGGTATCATCACCAAAATTGCTGTAAATGTACGGAAGGGCTATGGGAACATTTGAAAAAAAAAAAGTTTTGCTCTAGTACATGTCGTTTTTGCATAAATTAAGATTTTTGAAATTTTGACTTGACTTTGAACTTAATTTGTGCAAAAAATATTTGTGTAAGAGCTATACTTTTTTCTTTGTAGTATACCCCAACCCTTTTCTACATCTCCTGCAAGTTTGGTGATGATTCCATGTTCAAGGGCTTTGCAATTAACTCGAAATTGTCGAAATGGTCACATTTTTTTTTTTTTAAACTCGACCATCTGTATTGATGATGTGACACAGGACTTTGGCCATCCATTAAAATTCCTTGTGGTAGTGTAC
>CM070036.1:96747207-96758112 GCA_036250615.1 Ptychadena robeensis | reverse complement strand
TGTAGATTACACAGAATACTGCCCTAGCTAATGGTTCCCTATAGCAGCAGCAGCAGCTCTTCAGCAGAATGTGTAATGGGTCCTGTACTTGATATGTTATAGGAGGTGTGAGGGTCTGTGAGGTGGGGGGTGCTCATTTGCTGGATTATGTCTGCTGACTGTGACTCACAGGGGTCAAAGTTTCTGCAATGTTAAAAGATAGGGGGCGAACCGAACTCGCCATATGTTCGCGAACATGGGCGAACTCGAACATGCGATGTTCGATGTTCGAACTCGCCATATGAACAGTTCGGGCCATCACTACTTCTAACATCTATTAAAACTTTCCTTTATATTCATGTATGCACTGTTTGGTATACTAAGCTCTCTACATAAATATGCATTATGTATGCATAAACCTACATACCAGATACTGTTGACAGTCAAATAGAAAAGAAAGGACTTTGATAAATCGATCTTCTACAGTCCTGTTCTGGGTCAAAATCCTAAAACGACATTTGCTATTCAAGGCAACTGGTGTCAATGTCCCTAATCAAAGTTGGACAGGTATTGATTTTCTAAATATATATGCTGGATGCTGCCAATTCTCACAAAGTGCACTCTCACAGAGAAACCTTTCCTCTGCAATTTTTATAATCGCTTACCATACATTTCTTGTTGATGGGCAAGGTTTTGCTTTACTTTGATGCTCTTTATGTGCAAATATGTTGCAAACACATTTAATGAATGTAATATGTGCTCAGAACATTTTAAATATCACAATGATTTACAGCAGTAGAATGTTGGCCAGAACTTTTGGTGTGTCCATTTCTTGGACATGATAATGCCCATTGAAGTCTTTGTAACAGCATTTTCTGCTTGCTAAAGATGTGACAATTCTTTAGGTATTTTCTGGAGTTTTCCTGTTCAGATTGTAAAGGATCAGTTTCTCATTAAAAACCGCCCTGTAAACAAGAAATTCCTGCATTAAGGGCCTTGTAATGTTGGAGGTCGCCATTGTTACCCCTCTGCCTATCAAGCTTGTGATGGATGGAAATATTGTACCTGATTAATGCCCTATTTGCCCTATTTTGCACCCTGCGAGGTACATCCTTACTGCTATGGTATATTTGACACATGCAATATCCTTGTATGATGGTGGACCCAATCCTACACCAATCACTTTGTAAATAAAATTTACACTCTATACTTTGTTGTTTTGTTTTATTTTTTTAGTTGGTTTTGAAAAATCAATAAACCTTTTTTTAAATAAAAGTTCATCCCCATGTCATAGGTAGTTTAATATGGTTAGAGAGCCCGGAAATAGACACTGCATCTCTAGTCATATGTTTTTAAAGGCTAACAAACTTTTATAAGGACATCTTAAAAAATTGAGGTACCCTTATCTTTCCAGAGTTACAGTTCTCATTGACGTAAGCAGGGATATCAGGTCAGCACATGTTTTTAAAGCAGTGAGTGTACAAAATGGGCATAAAATTAAATTTCAACGAGAAGATAACGGTGTATTTTAGAAAGTAGTATGTTCTCTCAATATACCAGCTTTAGACATTATGTTATATGTCAAATGGTATTGTTATTTATGCAATACATCTTCAGCATACACGTGTATATTTTACCAATGAACAGTTTCATGGTTTTGAGTCTCAGGTTAACTGCAGAATATAGTGTTATATACACTGCAGAATATAGTGTATACTTGTTTACATTGTATGTTTTGTTCCCCCTTTTTTTCAATAAAGGTTTTTCTTGAGAGTAAAAAAAAAAGGATTCAATTTCTAATTTAAGAATTTGTGGTGACCTACATCATGCCCTGTGGTAAACTTGATTCATCATTCAGAGGAATGAATGCCATTAGACAGCTGCAGAGGTAAGCCACATATTGGCACATGCATTAGGACACTGTTAAAAATGAATGACGTGTACTGTAGAGAACTACTATGCTATAATAGATATATGTAGAGGTGGTAAGATGTCCTTATTTTTACAGTGGTAAACGGTTTAGGATGGTTGGTAAGTACTGAGGGGAGGAAAGATAAGGATATAGGCAAGTTGATGACAATCGGTGAGTCTTTAGTGGTCAGTATGCTCCCTCCCTCTCACATTGGTTACTGTAGATTCTGATTACTACAGATTGCATTGCATTGCATCAATATTTTTACAATTATTCATTGTTATTAAAATATACTATATCTTTTATTTTATCATAGTTACATTCTTCATTTACTACAGTTGGTAGGGACTGGTGGGCATAGAAAGTCCCTTCTTAGGCTGTCAGTGGTAAAAAGGAAAGATAGATGTAAGTTCAGAAGCATTTTAAGAGTATAGTGCAAATTTTAGTGAAACAGCTTGTTCTAGGGATTCAGGGGTAGTCCCCTTTAAGAAGCTTCCCAACAATTACTCAGGGGTTAGCTTTGCAATTTATCTTTAGCCATTTGAGGAGCCCACCACAGTCCGAACGGGCATGCACACAGCCCAAGCTACTGTGAGTCGTTGGTTACACAGTGGTGGAGACTTTGACTGGAGGCAGACAGATAAAGAAATTCCATTCATTACTTTGTTCAATGCTGAAGTTGGGGCTATTACTAACTTTGTTGCTAATTGCTTTGCTCTGTGGCAGTCACAGCCACACTGCAGTCACGGCTAGTGATGAGTGGTAAAGGCAATATTGCAAAGGCAATATTCGAATTCACTATATTTTGTGAATAATTCTACTAATATTTGATTTGATATTCGTGAAAATGTGCAATTGTGAGCGCATTGTGAAAATATATACGCAAATATATAAAAAATGACTGGTCACATGTGCTATTTATTCTCGCATTCTCAAATATATTCTCGAATATTTAGCTCGAATATCGCTATTTCGCCATTCCGCGAATATTCGCGAATATATCATCGGATATCTGACGCGATCGTGATTTTTTGCGATTTATTGCGCTTTTATAATCGCGATCCATTGCAATCAATGGGATCGCGATTATATAATCACAATGCGATTTTTTTAAACGGAAATGACGGGTATTCTCCCAGTCGAATATCCGAGCTCCATTGACTTGCATGCATTGCGCATATTGGATCGCATTGCGCTTTCTCGGATAATCGCAATTTCGGATTCCACCATTTTCTATTGACTTCAATGTATTGCGCATATTTGGTCGCATTGCGCTTTCTCGGATAATCGCAATTTCTGATTCCGCCAATCTCAACTGACTTCAATGAATTGAGCATATTTGGTCGCATTGCGCTTTCTGGGATAATCGTGATTTTAATGCCTCAAGGCATTAAAGGAGACACCCCCTGCCTGTTCGTGGGGAATTTGAATCGGGTAAACAGGAAGTTACGCCACGTCCTGTACATAGAACGCATAGTGCCATGTTCCATTTACACTTCCTGTAAATGGAACTCACAGTTTCATATTCCATATGCTGAAAGTGACGTCACTGATGTCACTTCCATTTTTTTGCCCGATTTTTCACTGGTCTTTACCAGAAGAACAATAAACTTATTCAGAAAAGCGAACATGTGTTGTTCGACATGAACTGTCTGCCTTGTGGACAGTTCATCCATCTCTAGCGATGATGTGCAATAGGCAACGTTCATTGCAATGAGCAGAGATATTTCCTATAGGCAATCTGGTATCACCATGAGCATGTGCTCACAGTGTCCATGTTTGAATACCTCTAGGCATAATGTGCATTAATTGCAGAGAACAAACGGAGAGGAGCGTATTTTAAACAATGTGACAAAGGACTGGAAGAGAAAGCTTACCGGTCCGGATCTGGCCTCCGAGCCTTAGTTTGCCCACCCCTGCCCTGGCTGCAGTGGGCTGGAAGCTAGCAGAGCCTCCCATGGGAGGCTGCTATTCAAACAGTGATATCCACATTGAACTGCCTGTGATATCCACACAACTGCCTGCTAGTCCTGAAAGGGCACACAGAGATGGCAACAGTCATCTCACAGCTTTCCCCAACACTCCAGATTACCATGCCCATGCTGAAACTGTAAGGAATTGTTTTGCAAACAAGGGACTCTCCCAATAAGTCTCAAGGGAAGTCTGTAAACTAGAATGCCCTACTGCTAAGAGTCAGGCAGTGGGGCAATCCGATGAAGTGGCTCTGCTTACTAATACCCAAAATATAGTTGTGCAATTGACTTTTTGATAGTCTTACGTTTAAGGCTAGGTTTCCACTGCGTCAAAATCCCTCCGTTTGATGTACGTCAAATGGAAGGATGTTGACGTAGACTATTGTGATCCATGATGCTGTCTTCACATGCGTTGGTCTGCTACTTTGTACCCCATTGTGTCAAAATCAAGGTAGACCACTACGTTGATTTTGACGCATGCATCAGTAACGCAAGGGGGGTGCGCCAACACACCCATAGACAATGCATTGAATCTTGACTATTTTCCCCATTTAAAAAAAGTTACATATGCCCTGATGGAAGCTTAACGGATGCCTGACGGATGCTTAACGCATGCCCCCAACGCATCACAAAAAAAGTTTTAGCCATAATTATGTTAATATTTCTTATTGCAGAAAATATTTACTGAATTATCTTGCAAATATATGAAATGATATTTGAATATTTGAGTTTGCAAAGGGACACAGGATGACGTAGTTCATAGTGGGAGTCAAAATCACCATAACATTTATGTTAAGTCACAGTACTGAGAAAATGTGGGAGTACATGAACAGTTAACACCTGTGAGTCACACTTCTTAATTACACTATTATTTTCTCTCTTTGGCTAGTGTCTGCTTTTACCGTTTTACCTTATTTGTTACTGAAATGAGGATGCATTTGATTGACTTCTGGTTGATTCCGATTTGATCACATTAAAACACTCTCAAACAGCTACTAAAAATGAAGATACCCAAAAAATGATATTTTCTTTACCTTAAAATCAGATTTTATTTTCTACTTGGAAACATGCAACATTTCAATGTCTTTCTCCAACACATATTTGCACAGTACATTTTCTTTTTGTCTTAGACTTGCTACATATATAGAACAGAAGCTTTAACATTCAAGGCAGGAGTCTATAGTCTATAACATGCATGGAGGTCAGACAATTCTTGTAGTTGTCCACCAGATTTGCAACATTTCCAGAGCAAATTGTACCACTGCTCTTTGCAGATCCTGTCCTGTAAGCTCTTGGCAAGTAAGGTTTTGAGACTGATATTTAAAAAAACTCAGCCTTTAGTTCCCTCCACAGATTTACTATGGGATTATGGTCCAGAGTAAGGTCCAGTACTTCTCTGGATCATACAGATGTTCATTGGCAGACTGCAGATGGTGTTTCACAGGCTTGTATGTTACTACTGTAGCACGGTGCCAGGAAAATCCTGGCCTGATGTCTTTAAATGTTTGCTTTGCTCCCAAGGCGGTTAATGTAATTTAATGTAGGCTAGAAATGTACCTTAGCAGGAAAGATAGAAAAAACAGGGAGCATGGGTTACCATGCAGAGATCATCCCAAATAGCTTTAAACGTTTTTAGTGGTACCACACCTCTATTCAAACATAATCAAAAACAGGAAAAGGTAGAGGGAATGGAGTGGGAAAATTTCTCTAAAGGGGTCTGTGCAGCATATAACACATCCCAGGGAACACATAGATAGGTGAGGTTTTCAAGATACTAGGATATCTTGTATCCATTAAGGCAACTCTGAGGTATTAATTATTTAAAATATACATGATTTTATTTATACATTCACATGATAAAAAAATCTTTCATATGGAAATCACATACAGTGATCATAGGGCATTGAGACATGATGTGGTAAGAATACAGTTGATATATAAATTCATAAATACATAAATGACAAAAAGCAGCAAAAAGCAGGGTATGCACCCCCTATACCACCCAAGGGGGGGAGGGGCTTTTTACATACGGTCCGACGCGTTTCGTCCGCAACAAAACGGACTTCTTCAGGGACATACAAAGTGCATTCAGTGTATCTATATTAGAAAGTACATGATTTTAGTACATGAATTTAAATGACACACATTATCACATATAAGGAATCTGCATTGTAGGATCTAGGGTGGTCTATGGAGGCTTACATGTAAAAATAGCACGTTTTCAAAGGAACGTCAGAGGGTCAAGAGTCTTGGTAGTACATCCCCTGGTTAAAGGTGGTTTGTGCTGACAAAGAGTGCTTAAGAGATGGTAAATGGGGGGAAGCGAGAAGGTGTTATGATTGTGGGGATCCGTCGCTCCAATCACCACATGGTACGAGGCTTGGGGTCTGCAATATGTAAAAATATCGTATAGTGACTCCAGAATATAGGGATCAAAGGATTGGGTTCAGAGGGGCACAAGTATTATATATTTTTTGGGTATTCAAAATACAATTCAGTGAGAGGATTAGAGAGAGGTGAATGGTACCTGTTTGTAGTGCTATTAGAGTGGGATGTGCCTTCTGTGTGTCTGCAGCCAGACAGCACGCCGGTCTAAACAGCTCCTCAGCGGTTCATCTATATCAGGGAGATGCTTTCCATTAGCAATGCATCAGATGATAAACATGTCCTATTCGGGTTATAGCTTAAAGAAGTACCTTGGTTGGAAATTTCCCCCTCCTGTCGTCTCTGAGTGCGGCTCCCCGTGTCCAGCGGCGTGTGTTGCTCGCCTGCACTGCGGCCATTTTGTATGTTCATTTCAGACCTACGTCTCATACGGGGGCGGGCTAGTGTGACGTGATAGTGGCGCGCATCAGCCTGTCACTGACAGGCGTGCGCTTATCCTTCACGTTTCTATGGGGACCCAGTAGCATCGTAACTGGGTATCCCCATCGGTCCATCCCCCTTTGTGGGCACCCTGCCTCTGGACTGTGCAGGTCACTACCAGATATGGCAAATCTAGTCCTCGTCTGTCCCACAGAAACCGCCACCATAGCTGGGAAGGTGGAGAGGAGTCCTGCCAGAGGGGGCATGACAGCTTGGCGGCGATCGTGGCTCCCGACATGGACAAAAGTCCCTAGATTGTAATGAGACAAGAGAAAGCCTCAGGGGCCTCAGGGCAGGAAAGAGTTAAGTGTTCTCTGTATTAGGGAGCTGCAAAGACTTAAAACTGATCCAATTGTTTGTGCCAAAAACAGTTTTGTATTTCTGTGGAAAGGTCAGGAGGATTCTAGAATCTTTGTGGTGATTCCAGCCCAAACAAAGGTAAAAAAAGTTTAGGACCACACCTCCAAAAAACCCCTTAACCCCCCCCCCCCCCCCCCCCCCCCAAACCAGAAATCAAACTTCTAAACATGAACTCAGTACTGAGTAGCTCCGCCGTTATTGTTGATCACTTAAAAAATTTGTTTCGGCATGCTTGATGCAAGCGTTTCCATGAGGTGAGTGGGAACATTTCTCCAAGTGGTAAAGACGGCCGCAAAAAGTCCATCTAAGTTCTGTCTGGAACTGTTGTCTATTTTTGTAAACTTCCCTTGCCATCCATCCCCACAGGTTCTCAATTGGATTTAGATCAGGGAAACATGCAGGATGGGCAAAAAGAGTGATGTTGTTCTCCTGGAAAAAGTCCCTTTTCCTGCGGGCATTGTGTACTGTAGTGTTGTCCTGTTGAAAAACCCAGTAGGTACCACACAGACGAGGGCCATCAGTCATGAGGAATGCTCTCTGCAACATCTGGACATAGCCAGCGGCCGTTTGACGCCCCTGCACTTCCTGATGCTCCATTGTTCCACTGAAGGAAAAAGCCCCCCACACCATTATGGCGCCCCCTCCATTGTGGCACGTAGAAAACATCTCAGGTGGCATCTGCTTGTCATGCCAGTAATGTTGGAAACCATCAGGACCTTTAAGGTAAAAAATCTTCTCATCAGTGAATAAAACTTCTTCCACTTTTGAATGTCCCATGTTTGGTGCTGTCTTTGAATACATTTTTTTGTTTTTGAAGCCCTTCAGTCTCAGATGCCGTCTTATGGTTATGGGGCTGCAGTCAGTACCAGTAAAGGCTTTAATTTGGATTGAGGATCATCCAGTGTCTTGACGAACAGCCAACTGGTTCCTCCTACTCAGTGCTGGTGACATTTTTTTGGGGTCTTCCACTTGACTTTTTTGTTCCATAACCTTTAGGATCATTTAAGAAATTCCAAATGACTGTCTTACTGCATCCCACCTCAGCGATGACGTGCTGTGAGAGAGGGTTTTTTTGAGAGGTGTGGTCCTAAACTTTTGATCAGCTGTAAAAAAGCCTGTTTAAGTTTATTTGTTGTTTTCAATAAATTGAATGCTCAAAACATGTTAAGATCCAATAATGTAATATCTAATTCTTTGACATTTTTCAAGTAGTCTTAAACTTTTGATCAGGACTGTATTTGCTGTAAGGGATGGTTGTCTGCAAAGGTTTAGCAAAGGATATGATGTAAGTGTAATTCATTTTCTACTTGTAAAGGATTAATGCACTTTTATGTCAGAGATATGAGAAGCAATGTAGTAATACACATCACACAAAGTATGAGGATACGTGTTCCCTTGCTGGGTACTTTATTTCAACACAACAAAGCGTTGAAAGATAAAGAATGCAAAACCTACAAAGTACTAATTGTAGATTAAGGTTCCATTACAATGATGTAGTTAAAAGTGTCTGTTAATGGAATGTTTTTGTGAGAATCAAAAGATAATTGTTTAGTTCAGAAACCTATGTGAGTCATGCTGAAAATGCTCAGGCTATTACAGTATGTTTCTTAAATACGTCATAATTTTTTTCATTGTCTTTTGTCTTTACCTTAACTAAGTCTTACCTGTAGGGCAGTGGATTTTTCACTCTAGATTAGGACCTACATTTGGTTAGGTTTGTACTAGGCCTTCACATGACTATCTGTTAAATGTGTCCAAGTTTGTTTTTGGGTCCCAGCAATGGTGATTTTATTTTAAAACACTATTTGGGATCCTAGAACAAAAATAATTCCTACTTTTATGATTTAAGTAAAAAACACTTGGCTGTAGATTATGTACCATATTTAAAAAAACTGACTTCGGGGGGCGTGGTCTGGATGGCACAGAGGGAAGCCGCTTGATCACGGAGCTCCGTCCTAGCCTGCTGCTTTGCCCCTGCTGACAGCCTCTGCTGCCCACCTAATGGGCAACAAACGCCGCCAAAGAGACCCCAAGGCTGCCAGGTACCCTTCTCTGCGCCTCTCTGGCACTCCAGCGACGCTGCGGAGCTACTTTTTAGGGCGGAGAGTGGGGGAGTCAGCCTGAAGACAAGATGGCGGCCACTCCCCCTCCTCATGCTGGATCCCCTGCGGGCACCAGGGATCATATGGAGCCGCCGGGCTCTCCACGGAGCGACGCTAAGCTGCAGGGTGAGCACGATTTCTCCCCCTCTCCCCCCCTGCGCCAGAACTCTCTGCCCTGGACTTCCCCGCTCTCATAGAGCTGCACGTGGAGGGCAAGATGGCGGCCCCCCCGCCGAGCTCACCGCACATGGCGGCTCTGCAATATGTGGAGTCCCCACTTGCTCAGCCCCTGCCTGACCCAGTGCTGAGTGCCTGCCTGTCCCCTCTTATGGATGTTGCTGGCTCCTGTGTGGGGGTGTCTCCTGTGTCTCAGGGGCTGCTGCCAAGGGCTAGAGAGGACCCTGACCCAGAGAGGCTCATGGCTGCACGGACCACTGCTGACCACCCAGTGCCCACCTATGGGGTGACCCCCCTTACTTCTACGGTGCCTTCGTTCCACTCTGTTACCAGGGGCTCCACCACCGCTGCCCTTTCCTCGGATCCCCCTTTGGGGGTGGAGGACTTTCCCCATTGGCATGACTTTACTCAACATATTCCCACTAGGGAGGATTTCCGGGTTCTCGTTCAGGAGGTAAAAGATGCTTGCCGTTCGGAAATCAGCTTGCTGCGTACAGATCTCCGCCACCTCTCCGCTCGCGTGGATCACGTGGAGCATGAAATTGCTGTACTTCATGATCGTTTGTTTGACCATGCTTCGACTATTCAGGAGATGAAACGTCATTTGGAGGATATCGATAACAGGGGTCGCCGTAATAATATTAGAGTCCGTGGCGTTTTAGAGGCCGATCAGACAGAGGACGCGCAGCTTGTTTTACGGGATCTCTTCAACCACATCTTGGGTCGCCCACCTGCCACTCCTATTAAGCTGGACAGGGCCCACAGGGCCCTCAGGCCTAGGGGTCCGCCGTCTCAGCCCCGTGACCTGGTTTGTTGTGTCCATGATTTTGCCCTCAAGGAGGACATTATGAGAAAGGCTCGCTCCCTGCATTCTATTGATTTCAATGGCGCCCAGGTTCAGCTGTATGCTGATCTGTCGGGCTACACCCTTCGCCAACGCCGTGCCTTGCACCCCTTGCTGACTCTGCTCCGGGATGCAAATATCAGATATCGTTGGGGCTTTCCGTTTAGTCTGATAGCCAGGAGGGATGGCAAAACCAGTATCCTCAGTTATCCTGAAGACCTTGAGGCCTTCTGCAAAGATCTCTGCATCCCGGTACCTCGCCTCCCCGATTGGGCTCCGATATCCCCTCCGCCACCCCGCCCGGAGACTTGGCATGTTGTGGTCCACAGTCCAGGCGTGGAGCCTCTCCACCCTCGTCGGGCCGCTGATGGTGGCGTGAACTGTCATCCCGCCAGTGTCCACTTTTGCCTTGATGGTCATGTTTTACCTTTTCTGTGTTAACCATGCTCTTTTTTCACAGGTCCTCTTGGCTGCTTTCACCCCTTTTGGGGGCTACTGACGTATTGTGTTTCTGGTATTGTTTTATTTGGCGATGGGTCCTGCTGGGTTTGTGATGGGTCATAACACTGTTCTTGATAAGGTTTGGGGTCTTGCCAGGGTTGGGGGGCTTGTATTCCGGTTATTGGGTCATGCGGGCCTTCAGGCCTAGCTCATGATTTTTTTTTGTGTCATGTTCTAGGTTTGCTTAGGTGC
>CM070036.1:96727313-96745130 GCA_036250615.1 Ptychadena robeensis | reverse complement strand
GGGGGGGGATCTGCTTCCACACATGAAGCATGAGAGAGCCGATCGGAGCCGCTGCAGACACTTGGAAAAAAAACGAACTTCACTGGAACAAAATAGTAACGTTTACAGTCTTAGATCAAGAAACAAGTATTTAAACGAAATGAGAGGTGCTTAGCCCCAAGAGATTAAATTAAATGTGCCATGCCCCACCTATAACACATATAACCAAAAATGATCATTAAAAGGGTCTTCATTTATAAATTAGTCTTTAGTTAGAAATAAAGACCTTTTTATGATAATTTTTGGTTATGTGTGCCTCTAAAGCCCTTATTTCGTGTTAACAGGACTGTAGCGGCCTGTGGTAGGGAATTATCAAAATTTAGATCAAGAAACATTCACCATCATTTAAGAACTTCTGTTCATCTAAAACATCTAGAACATCTAAGGTTGCTTAGATTTATAGACTAGGGGACGGGGACTACCGTGTGTGGACGGCCCTCTTCTCTCACTGGCTCTCTTTTTTATTGCCATTGTAAGAATTTTTATCTTTTTATTCTGTGTCTATGTTGGCAGATGGTGATACGTTTGCCACATATGTGTAACAATAAAGAATACCCCTTAGGGGAATGTTTAAATACTAAGTTGAAGTTGTCTGGCTAAATCTTTCTTTAGGGTAAAGGATAGAACCTCTTAAACCCCCGTTTTCCACTATATGCAGCCAGCATATATACAAAAAATACTTTTCTAATAGATTTATAGACTACATTTTACAATAACTATACATTCTCCCACAGTTTTGCCATTCAACGTCATAGTATTAACAATGTCATAAATAGTTTGGTGTTCCAAGTTGGTTTAGAGAATTCATCAAGGTGAAAATGCCTAAATTCCACACGGTTAATAAATAAGTATACATATATTTTTGCAGTACTTATATTAAAACAGAGGTACTATGTGCTCTACATTTGCTTCTGCTAGATGTCTTCCCCCATAATATCTTGCTTCCATAGAAGAGGTCTTACCAGCATGATCCTACCTCTGGCCAAAGCTTCAGAGGTCTACTTATAAATAAAGTGTTGAACAAAAAACGACCTGTATAAAACCATATATAAAAAGGCATCTTGAAGAAAGATGAGCTGTTCCTACTAGTGGTAAAACAATCTCCAGCAACACAATGTAACTTACCGTATTTTCCGGCGCATAAGACGACTTTTGAACACAGGAAAAGGTGTGCAAAAGTCAGGGGTTGTCTTATACGCCGGGTGCCACCATCGGGGGGTTTCAGGGGGCACTCCTGTCCCTGGCCGACCATCTAGGGGAGCCCATAGGTCTGCTCCCCAGATCTGTGCTCCCCGCACTGCACGCTGGCTGACAGGAGCCAGAGGAAGAGATAATCAGCATACCCGTCGCCCCCTCTTTCTCCTTCCCGATGTGTGTGAAAGTAGCTGGCTGCTACTGACGGCAAGTGTGCTCACTAGCAATATTGTGGCTGATATTGGTATTGCAGGGACATTGAGATTAAAGCTATTTTATTTTCAAATGTATACAATTTATGTCCTATGGATAACCGCAGGGAAATATAAATAACTGTGAAAGGTTGCAGATAGTGGTGTGAAAAATTGGGATGTAAATTACAAATCCCAAAATAAGATTGGATTTCTAAGTGTGGTGGAGATCTGGGGGTTGAAATTCAGAGAAGACATAACATTTTTTATTTGGTGTGCGTTGGAAGAGGGGTAGTTTTATATGGTGAGAATATCCCAAACTCTATATTTAAACTGGAAGTTGGTAGTTGGGGGTCGTGTTATACGCCCATTTGTCTTATACACCGGAAATATAGTATTTCTTTGTCGTCTTTGTCCTCTGATGCCTGGCTTTGTTCCAATGCTGATTCCTGGTGTTGCACAACTATGGGAAACAACTAGTTCTTATGCAGGAAGTAATTTAAAATGTTCCTCCATACTTAGTTTGACAGTATCCTTTTGCAAGAAAAATCTAAATTACTTATAGGAAATCTTAAATAAAACAACACCTGTGCCCATGATATTGACGGTATACACAAACTATTTACATATTTTTAACAAACAGTGTTTTAAAGAAAAGCATCCCTAACCTCTCTAGCTATGTTTAGTATGAAGATATTGCTTTAAAGATTCTAGTAGGGGTTCACTGTCTATAATCTAGGCACATGTTTGCTGTAAAGTATTTTCATTCTTTCATTTTCATGCAAATTCATGCATACTACTCCCCAAAACCCACTGAACTATAATATTTTATAGTGTTGGCAGGTGATTCCAAAGATCAATATAATAATATTATAATATACTTTAAATAGAAGGCTCTTTACTCTTTTGCAAAAAGTAGGTCAATTATGTCTATTTGCCAATGTACTTAGTTTAATTTCTTAAGACTGTCCTGTATTCTAGCTGCCAAGTACCATGAACTTTGCCTAATATTGCATAACTAAGTGTGTGTTGGATATGAGTGGACTTTAGATGGATTGAGGTTATGCCAGGGGGTTTCCTATGGAAGTGTTGCTAGAATATGCTTTAATAATAAGAAGGCATAAAATATGGTTCACCAGCAATATCCACTTCCTTTCAACACTAAACTGTATGATTCTAAACAAGGCGATCCAATGTATAGTAATTTATGTTACACAAATAATTGCATTCATAGATCTTATAAAAATATATACCACAATCTGATCTACATCTGTCACCAGAGAAGATTGCTCCAAATAGAGAGTTCCTCTACTTCTGTGTTGGTAACAATTATAACATTATAAGTTTCCTTTATGTTCTGCCTTGGAGATAAAAACAGTTTTACTGTGCTCTACAATGGGCCAAGTTAAAAAGTTTTGTGTCAGCCAAAATAATAAAAGTTGTTTAATGTGATACTTTCACTATTGGATATCACTACAAGCTTTTAAATCCACAAGGCCTCTTTGTCAGGTTATCTTTTAAAAGCATCACTTTAAATTACTTTGTTACTTTGGTCTACAAATGTAGTCCTGTGCCCTTATCTCGATTGGTGAGTACATTTGGGTGTAACAGGAGACTTGATATGTCTTTCTCAATGACCCCTAGTTACTGACTGTACAGTTTTACAGACATGAACACAGGAGAGCTTATGAGGCACTCATGTTGTAATAAAAAAAGTTACACTTTAAAGGGTTTCACTGACCTTACAATGAAGTCACAAGAATGAGTTATGTGCCCATGTAGGATGCATATCAGAATGCTGAGTAAAGGATGAATATAAACCTCAAAAGCTGGATAAAAGGCTTCCTGAAACTACTCCTCTGAGAGATCAATAAAGGTTGGTTTGATTACTCACTGAGAATGAGTAAAAGTGTAGAATGAAAAAGTAGCATCTTTCATCTTTCACTCAGAATGTGCCACAAGGAGAGCATCCCTATTAAAATACTTTAACTACTGATGCCTTAGTTACTGTATGTAAAGTGTGTAAATTTTATGAACTAATGTGGCTTAAGACCTTTGAGTCATTTTTTTGTCTTCAAGTGATTCATTATGAGATGCTGTTTTATATGTGTATGGTAAGATGTAAAACAGTACCCCCTAAAGTCAGTGTCAAGCTTATAAATAAAAGAGTAAATAAAAAGAGTTTATATTATTACTTTTAAGGAAATAACACTGGATGGCCAGTAAGAGCATTTTTGATACTGAATTTTAGGAGTGGACTGTGACTGGGGAGTACAAATGATTACAATTTACTAATTGGTTGTACAAGCTAGCCCTGTCCAAGTGGATGTTTTCCAAATAAATTAATTATTGTACAAATTCAGCCACCCACAATGATACAAGATGTAACTCATAAAATGTTTTCTCATATATTGGAGGAAGCTTGAAACTTCATCAGTCTGATCTTTTTCATACTTGGACTAGGGTCTACTTGAAATCAGTATTGTTTTGTTCTCAGGTAATCATTTAAAAATAGTTGTACACACTTTTCACACTTCTAGTTAAGTTTTTTTAAAAGAACGGGAACTTGATTAATAGGTATGGCAATACATGTCCAGGACTTCAAACTGCATTATAGTGTTAGAATCATGCTTTGGAACAGCTACTAAAGAATCTTTTTTTAAGCAAAATGTTTGTCTAGAGAGTTAATTGAAAATCTTAAAGTTGAATTACTCTATATACCAAAACTGCAATCTGGACTTCAAGCATCAAATGCTCATGTAAGTATAGAATCAATCTGTGGCTACGGAGCTGCTTTTTTAGCCTCCTTGTTGTGGCTCCCTGGCTGTCAGCAAACCTCCCACCCACAAGCTCAAACACACTAGAAGAAAGAAAGAGCATGCCAGCTTCTTGCTGTCCTCACTCCAGGAGAGGGGAAGGTAGCCCTAATCATACAGAAAATACCATGGAAGAAAATAAACAGGCCCTGTGTGTGTCAGTATGCAGCTAACACAAACTGGAGAAGAGGGCCACGATTTTATTTTGGGCTCCTGGCTGTGCACCTAAATGCAAGTGTTTTACAATTACTCACACCGCACAGTTAGTGTCAATGTGTTCATTTTACTGGATACAGACTAATCTTCCTGTGATAGAGTGGACAAAATGGGAAATTTAAGGTTGCTGGTCCTGAGCTTCCACATTTGTCTGTGTGATCAGTCTCCTGCTACCTCCACTTTAAACTGTTCTGAGCCATAGTCAAAGGAATTGTCCCGTACATCCCATGCCATGCCAATGGCCCTGGAATGGCTGGTTCAACAGACATACAGTATAAGCGAAACTAAGAAAGGTAATAACAGCAGTGGTAACATAGTTACAGTGCAACCAGTGGCCAGAAGGGCCATCAATAGGTGTATGGAAAAATTGTAAAAATTTGTCAGTATGAGTAGTGGGGGTTTAGGTTGCGTGTAAGTGTGCAGCTCTCAAAATGAAGGGGGAGTGTGTCCCCCCTGTAATGGACAAATAGGAACAAGGGCACAAGGCACACAACCTAGTGCAACAAAGTAAAGTACTGTAAATGAAAAAATTAAATAAAACAAAAGATCAAATACTCACATGAAAGGAGGTTTGCAGACTTAACTATAATTGATCTCTTAGGGCCATGTGCTTACCAAGGTGCCTTCATCTGCTTTCATTCCATCACTTACTGCACTGCTTCTTTGTTTTAATGCCATAGTAAGTAATGTTATGCCACAAAAAGGCGCTTTCTATGTTATAGTGGCTACTAACAGAGTCCCAATATCCACAGAGGCTCCACAGAGTCCCAATATCAAAAGTAGCCACAGCACCACAGGAAGTGCCTGGTGCGCTGTGTGGGCATCCCTACGTAACTGTTTCATGTTTACATGAGCAGCAAGTAACTCACACAAGGGTTCTGGGGACATGAAGTCCCAGGAATAAAGCCCTTGTATAAACAGTAGGTTGTACTAAAAGAAAAAAAAAATGGCATGAACCCCAAATCCATAACCAGAAAACAATCTGACAGGCCTGGGAAGGCAGTAACAGGACCATACCAGACCCCCTCAAAGCATAGCCTTCAAAGACCCCCCCACCTTCAACAGCAATACCAGACCCCACTAGTAGACTCACTCATTTAGTTTTGTTGGGGTCCCAACAATGAGAGGAGTAAGTCGTGAGCTATATATTCAACGTTACTCCCGAAGCAAGTACTGGCGCAGTCTGATCGTGAATCAAACTGTGCCCGTGCCGGAATCAGGCGCAACCGCTGGCTCTGAGTGTGCCTGCAACATTTCTACAGAGCTACAGGCAAACAGAGCTTTTTCGCCCCCATCGGCATCATCGGTGACGCCGATGGGGGCGGAAAGGCAAAACACTGTATCACTTTTGGTACAGAAATCTGCACCTCAGTGAACCGCCAGGGAGGTTAAAGGATTTTTTTAGGCTTGTGGAGAAATGTGCAATTATGGGAAAAGGCTAGCTGTGCATAAGTGATGGCGTCTGGGACAGGGATTGGCAAAGGATAAGGGGCCCACTCACAAACTAGGCAGGGTGGTTGCTAACAGAAAACTACACTGCACAAACACAGCACTGAATACAATAAGGCAGGAGCATAGTCAGGTCCAAGCAGGGTCAGAGCTTGCAGGAATTGAACATGAAAACCTGTTATGGATTAGCGTTCAGAAGCTGTGACAACAAATGTTATGTCTGTGCAATCAACTTAGCCAGGTGGACTGCACGATGATGATGGAAGGAGAGGTAGAAACAGGGGGGTGGCTCTGAAATAGCCAAATCTTAATCTAGCAGTTATTATACAAAAGCCCCCCATACACGTTTAGATTGTGACCTGATTTTTCGGCCGCGTGTCATCATGCACGGTCAATTGGCCGAAAATTGGGTCACAATCTAAACAGGGTGTCAAAATCAGCCAGGCACTATTTGTGTGCCAGCACTTAGGGTATGTCCGTCTGGTCCCCCTAGCTGCTTGAGCCGCCGACCACGGCGAAAGGCTTGGTAGCTCTGTCAGATTGTAACAGTGAGCTGGCAGTCTCTGCTTAAAGGGGACACCCTTTAAGCTTTAGATTTCTACCCCAGTGTTGACGAAAGAATTGGGTGGAAATCTAAGCGTGTATGGAGGGCTTTAGTAGTATATACTCTGCAAAAAGCATTGGAATAGTTATAGCTTTTTCTAGGATCTCCCCATCACCATATTGAAGAACATTATTTGCTTTTTACTCAGTTGAAGCAGTAAAAGAGGTATAGAGTTTAAAATAAATATAAATATTGCATACATTTTGGCACAGAAAATTCGATGTCTAAAGCAGACATATACTATTTCATTGTGCTTATATGTCTATGAATGTTGTAAGTATCAATATATACCTCTGCAGATTTTGGTACACTCACAGGTAAACACACATTTGTTTTATAGTAGTTCGTTTTAGATATTTATAGTAATATGTTCACTGTCTGCGTATTGATGTGGAGTGAATGTTTCCTATGTCAGTGATATTTTATCGCTAAACAGTATGAGGAGTTGTCAGCATTTGGCTCAGTGTCAGCAGAGGTAATTAGGTGGTAGATAAAAACTTTCTATAATTTGCTTCATTTAACTTGTGTAAATCTGTAACTGCAGTTGCCATTTCTTGGAAAAAGAATCTGGGCAAGCCTTAGAGAAGTGAAACCTAAACCTAATTTTTATTTATAATCATGTGGAAAACAATTTAATGGCCTCTTCAGGCACAGTTGAATGTAGTCATAACTTTTATTAACTGGTTTTGTCTGCCAGAATGGTGTATAGTCATTCAAAAACCTCAGTATGAAATGTTTTTAAGCATTTTTAGTGTCAAGGTAATGTCAACGAAAAAGTGTTTTTCAAAATGTTACAATCAAATGGAATTTGAGAAAGAGAAAATATTGTGATTTTTTTTCTTGTGTTGTCAATGAGAATGAAATATTTGGTTCCAAGAAATGTATGATTAGAAATCACCAGTCTAAACCAAGGAAAAATAATCTAAAATTCTCTATTGCAAGTTTTCATTCATTTTTGTATATGGGGACAGAAAATTCTATGACTCC
Organism: Ptychadena robeensis; assembly: GCA_036250615.1. Classification (NCBI taxonomy): domain Eukaryota; kingdom Metazoa; phylum Chordata; class Amphibia; order Anura; family Ptychadenidae; genus Ptychadena; species Ptychadena robeensis. Next base: position 96,737,634 of record CM070036.1, on the reverse strand, counting down.
TGCCACACCTTAAAGCAATACTAAAATTAAAAAACAAAAACACACAAAAAAGAAAATAAAACACACAGCTAACTCGCTAGGTACACACAACAAAGCCCTATAGGCAATAAATATGCATAGAAATCTAGAGAAAAGCTTTGCCAGCTTGACTTATACATTTTTATGCTATATATAAAAATACTTATCTATCTGGAAGTATACATTGGATACAATGTGAGGATAAAATTGGATTCATAGACAATAAATATAAAGGGAAGATGTATTCATTTTAATTGTATTTTCACCCTTGACAGATCTGTAGCTTCCCCCCAGAGTGGATGGAGGGGTTAGTACTCCCTTCTGTTATAATAATTCCACTATTGAGCCAAGCTATCACCAACAGGAAAGCCACACCTCTACGCATTCCTAGGATTTTACTGCTATGCTATTTTATGCTATTTTAATTTATTCCAAATAAATAAATGCAAGGCTGATATAATGCAAAATATGAAGTGACTAAAGGCCCCTATACACGGGTAAGTTTCCCATCGGATTCCGGCCCGATCGATTCCGGGCGCGTGCACGCCAAACGATCGTGCCGGAATCGCGCCCCTGCGGATGCGCATGCATACCACACGCAGGGGGGAGGAACTGCGAACGTCCATCTGGAAAAGCGGTGCGTGTAGGTCCTACCGGTATCCAAGAGCAACCATTGGTCGACACACCTTAGCAAGAGAACCTGGCTAGACTGAGCAGTAAAATCACGCCAACGAATCGTGTGGGGAAAACCCAATGGAAGGAGCACACGGGCCCTCGGCTAACCCAGGTTTTACCCCAGGTCATCCATTGGGACCCGGCCTCCACACTGATTGCCGCCACAGGAATCAGCCCTTGCATCGAAAAACGCCCTGATAAGGGAACCACAGTGTCCCGGTTCTCTGCAAAAACAAAACTTCAGGTATACTCCTTATACTCCCTCCCCATGCCCCCCCTGACGACACCGGGACGATGCTTACTCCGGCCTTTGCCACCCTCGCATACTGAAACTCCTGATACGACAGACTTGCTATTCGGGCAGAGCACGCCCTTCCACCGAAAACCCGCGAAGGTAGGGCAGGTGGCCTGATAACCGGGGAACGGAGAGGGGGGGGACCGAGGGAGGAAAAAAAAAAAGAGCGTCGCTGAAGAAAACAACAAAAAAAATAACTGTGCAGAAAACACCAACCACCACAAACTGTCCGAGCCCTCGTCTTGTTGGAGAGCCCAGCACTGGTGCGCACTTTCGGCTACCCTTCCTCCTCCAGCGCAACGTATGTGCGACTCTGACCTCCAGTCTGAACAGGATGCGACCGCGAGGACGAAACGTGAACATACTCCCATGGGCTCGTCCTCTCCTTCACTTACAGGCTCCGGAGCTCCAGCTTCTCCGCTGCCCGCTGCGGAGGGGACCGCACCCCAACTATTTCTCGAGAGCGTGTGAGAAAATGACTGAGCCATTACGGAGGGGCTGAGACAATGTCCCAGATCTGCTGCCCTGACATGTGGGGGCTCCCGATTGTCAAAACAGATTAAAACCGAGAGGGGAAACACTGCTGGGGAGTAAAACAAGTCCTGGCGATCGCATCAGTGGTAAAGCGGAACGGAGGAGGAAAAGAACCGACCAAGTGGTCCTCCACACTTTCTTTTCCTGGCACCCTGGCAACCATGACTGGAGAAGTTGATTCGGCGGGGCTGAGATAACAGGAAACACAAGACCAATTCGTACAGCGTGTATCTGGACGTGGCCCGAGCCTTGAGAAGGGGGTATTTTGGGGTACCAGGTAGGTCTCCAACAAATCTTAAGACGAACTCTCATAGTCTCCCGGGTATCCCAAACGCCGCACGGCAACTTCTGTTCTCCTACCTAAAACAAAATCGCTCCCCAATACCAGATACCTTGACTTACAACATTCGCTCTCCTGCATCTGGTCAAATGCAGCAAAGGTCCATCCATCCCGACATGTTTGGAAATCCCGTGACCCCCCCCTTCGATCTCCCAGTGTCTTACTTAGAGTTGCCGACATCATGGATTGCGGATCTGTCTAGCTCATGCGGGCACAAGTGGCCAGGTTTCGCTCTAAGTGGGCTCCATGGAAACTATGCATGGCCCTCCGACGACATCAGAGATTTATATTGTGAAGCCCGCTCAAGGCAAGATGGTCTGGCAAGGAGCGGTCTGCTCCTCTCTACATTCACCCTGGGGTCCAACCGTCCCGTCCTCACATACGCGGACCCCCTGCAACGCGATCCCCTCATTCTCACCTCTTTCCAAGCTCCCGCATCTGGGGTTTGTCACCAATGTCCCCAGATGTCCTCCAACACTTCCTCCACGACCCCCCAGGGCTGTAAGGGCATTCTGTACAGGCTACAGGCCTGGCACCGTATCCTTCACGGCACGGCGTCATCCAGCGCATGTGTGTGAATCCCAGCTAGTGCTGGGCTTTATTTGAGGCAAGCTGCTGCATCTCTTTTGGCTTTGGGCACTCCCACTTCCTGGGTGGTCTCTGGTGCAACTGGCTATAAAAGGCAGAGTCTGCACACAAACATCCGTGCTGAGCCAGATTGTGTAGCTTGTGATAACTGATACTTGACCCGTTTGTTTTGGTTACCTGTTGCTGACTCTGCTCGTATCCTGAAACCATGCCTGTTTGACCTACTCCATCCTGAACTCCGCCGATTAAAACCGTATCTCGTCTGTTTTGCCCAGCCTTCCTCGACTATCCGCTCCCACATAAAAGAAAACGGGGGAAAGATTCCCTTTTCGCGCTCTTCTGCTAAGCCGCCTGCGCCTTTGGACCCCTCCTGCTACGTCTGACCCTATTTTCGTCTCACTCCTCTTGGTACCCATCGCTTGAATCGCTTTCCACATCGGTATCCGACTCCCCTTACCTGTCTGGGGGGGACTACCTGGTGAAGCAGGACCTGGTCACAGAGTGCGAGAAAGACAACAGGAGTCCCCCTCAGGGACCACTGCCTTCTCCCCTTAGGGGGCCTGGGGGAAAACCCTTGGTGACCACCCTATGACCTCCCTGCTCCCGGGAACCCAGCCTAACCCTGGTTTGGTCCATCGGTGGTGATACTAACCCAAGAACCGGAAACATCCCATTCTTCTCCTACTCCCACCACCTCTGCCCTCCTCCCCTCCCCTCCCCATCCTTCTCCCAGCCGTGGTCCTCTCCCTCCCCACCCCCCACCCTCCCCCTCCACCAGCCCTCTACCCTGTCTCCCCCTTATTATCTATCTGCCCTAACCCCCCCAGGGTACTACAGAATAGCCCGAAACTGACACCAAAATAGCATCATTACAGCAAAGCCGACTTATGTCTATGTTGGGACTATGAGAGTTTGCACCTCTCCCTCCCCCCCTCCATTCCTCCTCCAACCCCTTGTCAACAATCTGACGTGAACCATCCCCACGGGGCGGTAGCCTGGAGTCCAAACCCCTCGAGTCAGAGCCGGGGAAAGACGTGAGAACCCCCCCCTCCCTGGGCCCCCTGTCCCTCCCCCCTCTCCTCTAACCCTCACCAATTGTCATCCCCCCAGGTAATTGCTACTCTGTGGTTTTCTTGATGTCCTGTGTTATGTTTATTTTAATTCAAAAAAATATATATATATTTTCACTATATAAGGGGTAAACTCACATTTGTGATATACTGTACTATTATAACCACTCACCAGCCACTATATTAGGCACACCTATCCAACTGCTCTTTACCAAATTACTGATCACCAACCCATGGCAACTCAATGCATTAAGGCATGTTGTGAATGGGTCAAGAACAAGATGACCCACTGCATCAAACTGAGCTTTAAAATGGGGAAGCAAAGGTGATTTAAAAAGTAAGACTTTAACGTGGCAATTGTTGTTGGTGCCAGTCGGGCTGGTCTGGGTTTTTAGACCCCTGCTGATCTTCTGGGATTTCACGCACAACCATCTACTAGGGTTTACAGAGAATGGTCTGAAAACGGGGGTGAAATCTCCAGTGGGGCAGCAGTTCTGGGGGCACAAATGCTTTGTTGAATTCACAGGAGGTCAGAAGGAGAATGGGCAGAAGAGTTTTCGAGCTGATAGAAAGGCAACTAAATCAGAGTACGACGTGAATATTTGGGCCCGATCTAGCTGGCCCATACTCATATGGGGCCATGGCTGTTTTTGAGCTGGACCAATCATCCCTCTCAAAAACAGCCATACGGATATGTCGATGGCCGATGTCCCGTCTTGCCTAAGACTGTACTGCGGCTGAGCCTCGGCTGAAAAGGTCCTGCTCTCTCCCCGGTCTTCCGATATCTGCAGCATCGGACGCCTGAACCATAGAAATGTCTGTACCAACACACCCTGCTGGTTACTCAATAACCACTCCTTACAACCAAGGTATGCCAGCAAGATGCATCTTCTGACGCACAACAAGGTCGAACCTTGAGGCCGATGGGCTACATGAGCAGAAGACCACACCGGGTTGCCACTTCTGTCAGCTAAGAACAGGAAACTGAGCTCCTTCGCCACATGCTCACCGAAATTGGACAAAAATATTGGAAAAATGTTGCCTTGTTCTAGATTAGGCCATCCGATTTCTGCTGCAACATTCGTATGGTAGGGTCAGAATATTGGCATCAACAACATGAAAACATGGATCCATTCTTCCCGTCTGCTTTGGATAAACGTTTTAAGGCTGGGGGGGTGGTGTAATGGTGTGGGAGACATTTGCTGCATCGCTATTGGGCCCCTTAGTAGTAAATTGATCATCGTTGCAGAACGCCACAGCCTACCTGAGTAATTAGTGCTGTACCAATGTCCATACCCTTATGATACAGTGTCCCATCCTCGATGGCTCCGCTATCTAGCAGTCATCCCTTTATGACTACAGTGTCCCATCCAAATCTGATGGCTGCCACTTCTAGCAGGATAATGCCCCATGTTATAAATCTCCAATCATCTCACACTGGTTTTCTTGTGTACAATCCAATTGGTTCACTGTACTCAATGGCCTCCACCATTCAACCAGATCTCATCCATATAGCACCTTGGGATGGGGGATTCCCATTAGATGTGCAGCCCAAACAAATCTGCTGCAACTGGTGATGGCTATCAATGTCAATATGGACCAAATGTCCATCTCAGGAATGCTTCCAGTACGTATGTTTAAATCTATGCAACGTAGGGTGAAGGGGCAGTTCTAAAGGCAACAAGGGGGTACAAAAAACCCTGTACTGAGCCATGTTGTGACCTTATAAAGTGGGCCGGGAGTGTATGTGTCATTTTCTAGGTTTGCGTTTGATCAGGGTTTACGGTGCGGTAGACAGTTTTTTGGGGAACCTCTTCTCTGTGCCGTTTCGGGCTAATGTGCCCCTCGGGGTCTCCGGTGTATCCCGCCCTTTTTCCTTGGAAATCTGCTTACCCCTTGCGGGAGCGGCTCTATCGGGGTATCACGGACTCCTCTTCCGGTAGTTTATTAACATCTGAATGTTGATGGTTGCTTACCTGTTTGTGTAGGTGTTTTTTTTCCACTGTCTTTCTTTTGTCCTTTTTTCTTCTTTAATTCTCCTTTGTTTTTTGCTCTGATACTGTCTCATCCGCTCTCCGGCGGGTTCCTCTCACCATAGGGCTCCCCATGTTTGCCTCCGGCCTGCTGGCCGCAGTGGTTGGGCTTGATTGCCTATGCCGGGGTGCCCTTTTGATGGTGTCCATGGATCACTATAAGCGTGTACACTTTCCTTAGGTGTCTCATGGTTAAGTCTTTCTCATGAATGTGCAGGGGCTTCTCTAATGTTAGAGGCAGCTGGCGCTGGGGGATATTTGGCGTTCTGGTGCAGATGTGTGTATTTTCAGGAGACGCACTATTTGACAACGGGGGGGCATCCTTTCCACTCCCACTAATTCGCGAGGCAAGCTTTTATTCCCCAATCCTATCTTGCCATCCTTCTGCCCAGTAAAAAGGCGCGGGGGTGGCAATACTGTTTAATGTGTGTGGTTTTACAGCTAATTCCCCCTTAGGTGCTCCGGGACTCCCCCAGATGACACCGAAAAGGTCCTTCCTAAATATCGCCAGGCACGTGGCAGGGTCTTGAGATTTGCTTTTGCAATATCTTACTTGCCCCTATTCTAGACAAATTTCTTTTCTTAACCCCGTTTATCGTCGCCTCTTTTCTTCAACCGCTCAACTCCACACCGCTAACTTAGTGTGGGCGGAGATTTTAATAATGCCGTTTTTCCTTCTCTACTGGGATCGTTGGCCCGTTGCCCATGGTCCCCCCCCCCTCCTCCTTGCGCTCTCTGGGCCCATTTCCGCCACCTGAACAAGGCGCCGTGGGCTGTTCGACCTTGGCGTCGTGCACACCGCGGGGACAAGATCCGTTCCACCTTTTACTCCCATCACCCACTAGACTCATACCCGGCAATTTTTTGTCATACCCTACCCTGCGCTCCTGCTCCTCCTCATCTATCCTTCCCGATTCGGGTCAATCATGCCCCAGTGACCCTACGTTTGGACCTAGGTGGCTCACCCTTAAAACTTGCCATTTGGCAGCTACGATTCTTGCTGAACACGACCCCACTAAATTGGCGGCTTGATCCTCCCTCCGTCAGTATTTCAGGATAATCTGACCTCCTGATGTTTCCCTTCCCACGGTGTGGGAGGCCGCATAAGGCGGTGCTTCGTGGTCAATGAATTTTCGCTTCCTCCTCCTTGAGGAGGGGCTGCGGATGCCGGCGTGTGCCTGTTGAGGGAGAATCAGGTCATGGAACCCAGCTCTTCGCCCCCCCCATCGCCTCTTTTTGTTGAAGCGCATTGCGTCTTATTAGGAGGTCCCCATCTTAGGGAGTTTGCTCTGGGAAGGTCAAGAGATCCTTGCGGCACCACTCTACCCTCTCTCTCTCCCTCGTTATGTTCCTCCTTCTATATCCCCTGCGCATGGCGGAGCATGCCTGGAAGAACCTGTTGCAACACTCGGTGCTCCATCACTGTGCTGATGACATCCCCTTAAACTGTGTTCTTTGAATGTGAAGGGGCCTGACGTCCCCCAGAAAGCGTAAACAAATTTTTGCATACATGCATCAACAACATGTGCAGCGTCTTGTTTACACAGAGAACCCACTTCCTGGCTCCTAACCCCCCTCTTCCCATCCAAATCGCTTTCCCAACACTTATACGAGTAACAACCCCTCCCGGAAGTCGAATGCGTGGCAATCTCCTACACTCCTCCCTTGGCCGTTCCAATTTATTGACAACTTCCCAGAAGGGTCACTTCTTATTTCTGAAATGTAACACTTTATGGCTTTCCGTGTTCACTTTGGTCAATGTTTATCTCCCAATTCCCAACCTACCTGCCAAATTCCTGTTGTCTATGCTACACACCGCTTGAATCTTTCTCCGAAGGACACTTCTTATTGGGGGGGACTGTTTAATATGAACCCTGTATCCCTCTATTGACTCCTCCTCGGGAAATGGCTCCACGCCCCGCTCGCGCTCTCCTGCCGTCAACGTACTACACTCGTTTCAGCTACTTGATGTGTGGAGGATCCTGAACCCGAACCCCCAACGACTAAAACTATACCTTCTTTTCTCCATTCCCCATACCACCATACGAATTGACTTTTTCCCTGTTTTCCTGTTATCAACCTCCTGGACTGGCCCCTAGGGCGTCCATAAGGCAACCATATTTTTTGCCGCCATTGCCCAATCACACTCTCTCTTGACTTACCAGACTCCCCCCACCGTCGGGCCCTTCACTTGCACTTGAATGAATCACTCCTACTATAATACCGAGGTACGGCAAGACTTGACTGATCTCAAATTTGCCCTATTTGTCTTTGCCTCCCTCCCTTTTTCCCCAACTTCCTCCCCACCCAATCAATGGACAGCTCTTAATGCGTCCTTTCGTGGCCGCCAATGAGCACGGCTCCAGGTCTCAAGAATAGCGCTCCCGTCTCATGGACACTCTGTTTCGGACATCTCCACTCTGGAACTCGCCATAAAGCGCACTAGAGACCCGTGGGGGATTTTCAAGCTCATCCAACAGAAACGTCTTGCTCTCCAAAGCTCCTCACTCAAAGCTCTTAAACCAAGGACTTTTTTGCCTGAACATTTACCCTTCATGGCAACAAGTGTGGCCTGTTCCTTGCCGCTCCTTAGAGCTAACATCTAGGACATACAATACCCAAAATCCACATGCGCGATGGCACAGTCGCCCACTACCTCTGTGCTCATAGCCAAAGCGTTTCACGCCTACTACACTGCCCTTTACAACCTGCCCGTCCCCTCTCCCTCCTTCCACATCTGTCCCCACCATCCTTAGAGGACTATATCAATCGCACCGCCCTGCCCATGATCCCCCCCCCCGCAGCCAAAATGAGAAGACCCGCCTCTAGCTCCTTTTCCAATGATGAGCTCAAGACAGTGTTCCCTCTCTCCCCAACGAAAGAGGCCCTGGCCCCTGATGGCTTTTGGGTAATGCTCTACAATTACTACTCGAGCCCCAGCTGAAAACACCCCTACTTTCCTATTCAATGCACTTTCAGATTCCGGTACGACTGCCACTTCAAACTCAGACAGCCACAGCCCACATCACACGAAGCCATAAGGAAGGTAAAGACCCCTTCCTTATGCTCTAACTACCGACAGTCCGCATCTCATTGATCACGTCGATATGAAAATATAACCAACATAGCCAACAGACTGACCCCTCTTAATCCCGTCGCTAGTTCAGTCTAGAACATGGGCTTTTGTTACCTGTCGGGAAGACCAGGGACAGTACCACCATCAAGAACTCTGAACTTGATCTCACTAGCCCAACGCCGTCAGATCCCCCTATGCCTCCTTGCTATTGATGCTAGAATGCCTTCGATTGCCCCAGCTGGTCGTTCTGTTTGCCACCCCCCTCAGACAAATAGGGCTAACCGAGTCCTTTGTTGCCAATATTAGAGTGGCTATATGAACTCCCCTATCCCCTACTGCCTCTGCCCCCCCCAGTCACTATCGCCAATGGCACTAGACAGGGTTGTCCGCTCTCCCCTATTTGTAATTCTGGCTATGGAGCACCTGGCCAGGGGCCACGGCGATCCGGGCTAACTCGTCCGTTCGTGGTATTTTGACGGGCCCCCTTCATAATAAGATTGGTTATAATGCGGAACGATCTCTACTTTACAGTACCACCCAAAACCATAGCCTTTCCCTCCCTTATTCAGGAATTCAAACGTTTTGGGTATCTGAGTAGCTTAAAAAATAATTATAGCAAGTCGGAAGGCCCTGAGGTCACGTTGCCTCTCGGTGACCACTCTCTCCCTTAAAGCCCTCATTTCCCTCAAGGGCAAGATAATGCCTTAAATATCTGGGAGTCTGGATTCCTGCCGACCTGTCCCAAATGTATACACTGAACTTTTTAAACCCCCCTAATTGACTCTAAAAACCAAAAAAGTCTTTGGAATCCCCTACACAACCACTTCCATTCCTGGTTTGGGAGAATCTCTGTCTGTAACATGGACATCCCTCCACGTTTCCTATATCTGCTTCAGACACACCTCCCGCCTCCTTCGCTGCTAGTGGTTGTACCCCGGCCCTCACGCCCAATCAACCCCTCTGCCTTCCGTTTGCTTAGCTCCCTCTACTTCAATGTGTGGGACCGTCAAATTTTTAATCAGGATCAAGTCCTCCATCTCTCTCCCCTCATATCTTGGCCACCCTGAACCCCCCAATCGCGAGCGCAGAACAAAAACAACACAACCCGACAAAATTGCACTCGAACGAGAATCGGCGCTTCGCCCCCTTAACCTCCCCTCTTCCAACCTCCCCTCCCCTGAGCCTTCATCTTACTCTGCGCAACGTCCCCTCCGGCCTCCGCGCTGGAGTCAATGACCCTGATGTGTCCGAGAGAGCCTGTCGATCGGTCGATCGTTAGGGGCTCAGAATTGGATCCGACGGAGAACAACAGTTGGTCTTTCATCCGATCTGCCCGGATAGGGGGTTGCATTTGTGAGGTGGAACGGAGGTGGAATCGCACACGGATCGTGCCGAATCCGCTCGGAAAGGGGTATGCTGCGATGGATACTCTTAATTGGCCCGATGATCAACCTCGATTCCCGGCAGATGCCGGACGATCTATGATAATCGATTGGACATGGAATCCGACACGTGTAGGCTCGCTTACGCCAATCCCCGACCAAATTCGACGCACTCTGTCTCAACCTGCATACCCCCCCACACCCTATCGTGGTGTAAACTGATCAGCGAACATTCCTACCACCCAGACCCCACTTTATACGAACTGGAACGTGAGATCCACCGCCCTATCTGACGCATACGTCCCGCGAC
>CM070036.1:96714025-96724340 GCA_036250615.1 Ptychadena robeensis | reverse complement strand
ATCGATCGGATGATGAATTGATCGGACATGGAATCCGACACGTGTATGGCTAGCTTAACAGCTCTATTATCACCAGATGAATCTCTAAGGAAGCCTGTAATCAGGTGACCACGTTGGATGGATACCAAGTTCACAACATTAAGCGTACATAGAGTTCCTGACCAGATTTGGAAACACAAATTATGACCATTCTAGGTGGTTAAGAATTCAAAGACGAGTTCAGCTAACCATCATTACTAATATCTATCTTGCAAAAACTGATGTAATTCAATTGGATAGTATGATACTGATATGAATTGCTGTATCTATCACATTTTATATAATTTATTTAGAAATTTCTGTCTGCAATTCAGCATGATTCAATACAATGTGGAGGTGATCAGTAATTGTAAAAGTCAACACTGCGGTACCTTTAGAACCCCTTGATAGTTAATATAGTAGATAACTGTATTCACTCCAAATAAATGTTATTATATAAATTTATTTTCTTTATTTATTATCCCAGAGGTGTATGTCAATGGTGTCCCTTAACACTCAAATTTGCTTCATTAGCAGACAAGGAAATTTATAATGCCTAAATATTTCCTATTGGTATTTTATTTTACTTTTTCCCCACATAACTTTTTTTTTACAGTAATAATAAAGTGACTGTGTACAGACAGAAGAGGGAATATTTAGAATGTAGAGGCAGGCAAATCTTTCAAAATCCTTTTTAGATTTATTGAAAGGGGCAATTCTTGGGCTGGTATCCTGTCACTTTCTGTCAAAAAGGCAAGTGAAGCAGCATATTTACCACTGCAAACAGGTTTTAAAAATACAGAACAGTATAAATGACCGGCCAACCTATACTAGAAGTTGATCATCTTTTATATTTAACACACAATCTATTTTAGTTCACTTTAAAAAGAATTACTTTTTTTTAGCAGTGGCGCACGCTTTTTCAGATGGTTATAAATCTGCTTCTTTGACCAGAAAATTGAATGTTCACACTAGTTTGTTGAAGCTGGCCTTTTTCTCAATGATACAAAACTGTCCAGTCATTGGCTACTTTTTCAAACGCACGTACAATATTAAGTAAATACAGTAAAATGTTTACCCCCATTTTGGGACTTTAAATGGTTATTTGAAACATATGAATTATAACAGCGATATAAAATGTCCATATTTTATTGAGACTCAGTTTAAAAGATCAAAAAATATCATAGCAATAATGACACAAATAAGAATTACAAAATAAAAAAACAAGAAAAACTCTATTTAGTGTATGATTAGGGTCACAGTTGCCTTTACATAATCATGCAAGGTAACAGGATAAATACATTATAAAAGAAAGAAACAAATGCATTCACATTGATATGCTTCCAAGCAGCGTAAATAATGCAGTCATAGGCCTATGCAAATGTAGATATCCATATAGACAGATGCTTAGACTCAGAGAGGTGTGTTGTATGCAGGGAAACTTAGCATATTACTGATTTGAATTATCCCTGAATATTCTTAAGTGATGTCTGAGTTGTCCTGATATTTACTATAGGTGTAGGGTTTTATAAATGGAGGGAATGGCACTCGGCTCAAGTAGCCCTCAAAAGGCTCTATGCAGAGGACATAAGGAAAAGAGACCCAACCACAGTAGACTGTGTATTCATATGTTAAATCATATACATATCAAAACATATGAATACATTGCTTTTGTGAACTAGGGATATATGTTCTTCCATTTAGGGTTTAGATCTACTTTAACTGTCCCTTTCAAACATTGGCATTAAAAAAGGATGCATATTATAAAAATGATTAAAAGCATATGAATTATATTAAAGCATTATTTCTCTAGTGAAATAAAATGCGTAAAACAAGATCGAGATCAGGTAAATCACTGATATCAAAAGAATGAACTCAATGCAGACTTTGTATTTCTTTTGGATAAAGTAGATGGTAATCAAAGCTAAGCTGTGTTTAGAAATCTTGGGACTGACTTTTATTTTTAATAAATAAAAACTTCCCAGATTTTAATCTGGTCTAAACGAATTGATTTATATTTACTTAAGCAATGGAATGTTCTGCAGTCATAACATGTCATTTTTTTTTTTTTTGGGGGGGGGGGGGGGGGGTACTATTAGTCAATGTTTTTCTAGTTAAAACAATAGTAAATTACCCTTTTTTTTTTTTTTCTTTTAGTTAGTTCTATTTTGTTTTTTCTAGCAGTGGCAGCTGCCCAAGAACAACCAGTGTGATCATTGCTTTCAAGGAGTATGCATTTATGTTTATATAGCTTTCAGTATGTCGTAGTAGATATGGCCCATGGAATAAAGTGTAAACAGGAACTTGTGTTCCTCATGTTATGCTTAGCTCCATCTCTTTCTGCCTTTTGTGCCATTCTGTTGGTCCATTACTGTGACAGTCATGGTCAGTGACCCAAAACCTAGTGCTATGCTCAAATTCTAAAAACAAAGCTATTAAAAACATGTTCCCCTTGAACCCTGGGCTCTGAACATACTATATGTTTATGATTATGCTTGTAAACACTTTGCTATCTTTAACAGTGTTGTAAAGCTGAATCTGAAATTAAAAGCTCCATTATAACCTATTGTCTTGAATTATCCATTGCATCAATAAAAAAGGTGAAACTGTAAAGCTAAGTTTACACTGGCGGTCTTTGAGCTGCTTTCAGTTCGGGAACCGTCAGCGTGCCCCTTGCAGCTGCGGGAGAAACGACTCCCTGTAAACTGTGCAGGTGATTACAGGGCATCTACTTAAGGACCCCATAGAGGTCCTATGGCACGGCAGCCCGAAAACCGACTGGCGGACACCTAATGTGGTGTCCGCCAGTCGATAAAAAACCACCAGTGTAAACTTAGATTAACCTTTAGTTCTCTGGTTTAAATTAGGCTCTGTGCATATTTCAGGGTAATGAAAGAGCTTTTGAAACGCCCTGGACAATATTGATCTCTGCAGGATTTTAACAGAAGGTGACTGGATTTTATGCAAGCCAGCAGTATGTTACCTACCTTTTTTTCAGTGGTTGGGCTTTCAGTTATTGGTTCGCGAATGCAACATGTTGCATTAACCGAGCAACACATTAGTATTGTTGCAGTTTAACATGGCACAAATCAACATAGTCTTTTTTTAACTATGATCTCATGTATTTAGATAGAGCTTAATCTTATATATTTTAAGTTTTCTCTTGACATTTGGGGGGGGGGGGGGCGTCTTATGGACTGAAAAATATGGTATATTCGTTTAATGACAATTTAATTAAGATTCTCAGTTGTTCACTTCTGAAAGCTACACGTTAGGTTTTTCCTCTTTATACATCTTGCTTTAAAAAATGTTTACACCATGCTGATTGCTTTAGGTCTGCATTAGTAATAGCTACATGGTGCTAACAACCTGCATTTTAATTGCTTAAGTATGAATCTCTTAATATTCCTGCATTTATATATGTTGAGAAACACCAGACATAAAAGTCATGTTAACTTTAAAGTCATGTTTAATCAGATAATGGTATAACCACTATAAAAGTTTCTGATGATCCAGACAGCAATATTAATGTTATAAAAAGTCTGCCTCACTTATTAAGAGTACTATAGGAATTTAACAATTTATATTGTTTACCAAAATGTCACTGGAAAGGATGCGTCTGCATATTCTAAAAGTAATTTTTACAAGAACTGCTGTTGTACTGAAGTGGACAAGACAGGAAGGGCTCAGAGGAAAATGTGGTTTTTCAATAATTTGATCATTTTGACCTTATGCTTTTATATACAAATGGGCAGTTATGTCTGCATTGAAAAAATAACAGAAGGGAAATATTGTATTTTGTAATTGAAACTATCTTAAAATACCAGAAGATACAATTCCTTTTTTTTAACTTTCCCCATGTACACTGCTGACACAAAAGAGGCAAGTACTCTATAGATAAAGTATATACCTGAAAGTGGAGAATGAGATTTGTTTGGGGCATCTTACTGCTATCATTTTAATTTAATTTCATATAAGGATATCTTATATATCTCTGTCTATATATGCGTGTGCACTATGGTTATTTCTGGTGTCCTCTTTCTGACAACTGGTAAAGCCCCCTATACACGCTTAGATTTCCACCCAATTTTCAGTGGTCGATCGGCCGGAAAATTTACAGCTTAAAAGTGTTCCGTGGGCCGAAATTGGCTGTCAAATCAATCTAAGCCATTACGCACATGTCTATAATTTCTTAGATCGATGTAATTACTTTCAAAGTAATGGGATGTCTGCTTTGTGTTCTCGGTGGAGATGTTCCACATGCCTGTCTGCAGCAGTGGCTGTTCTCGTTCTGCCGATCCGCTGACCGGAAGGTACTGCAGTACGTAAGTCTCTGGCTCCAGATAAGCAGAACGAGAACAGCCGCTGCTGCAGACAGGTATGTGGATCAGCTCTAGCATGTCACCTCTGTGTTCTTGGCTCTAACGCCCCCCCCCCCCCCCCCCCCCCCCTGCGCTAAGAGCATTCCTTTGGTGGGGACCCAAGCAAGAACACAGTGGAGACATGCTTGCACACAAAGGGTGCCCGGACGATTTTTACCAGATTTTTCAGTCAATTGAGCATGCGTTGATCGGCTACAAATCGGGTAAAAACCTAAACGTATATGGGGGGCTTAAGGGATACATATTATTGCCTATACTATATTGTCTTCTGGGAGGGTGTGGATATGCTTTTTGGATGAGTAGATAAAAAATGTACAGTAATAAAAAGGACACCACATACAACGTTTTGCCACCATTATTATGCTATGTTGTCTGTATTTTCAAATGTGTCATCTTTTCTTCATCAATAGCCTATTCCAAAGCCTATTTATTTGACTTACCTAAAATAAAAAGCAGCATGTGCCTATCTATTTTACCTATTACAATTATGGCAAAGTGGGCCAAAAAGTAGCAGAACAATCAAAAGCAAAATAAATCAATATTTTGTGGATATTAAACAAAAAGAATTCCTTAATTAGCGAAGGGAATTTGAACAAAAAGTATTTTGAAAATGAGATGGTTTGTTGCCCTGCAGTAGCTGAAACTGGCACCATTTTTATGCTGGAGCTCCTTCTATGTGTTCATATATTTAATTTTAATTAATTGACTTGATGAAAGATGACACCTTCATCAGGCCATTATTGGATAGAAGGTTACTTCTTATATTGGTGGTCAAAGGAGGAACTGCTTCTTATGACAGTGGTCAGTGCAGTAAGTGGTGAATTTCCTTATGTATTGGTGCCCCATGAAGTGTAACTCCCTACACTGATGGATATCAGGAGTTAATCATGATATTGGGCTAAAACCTTTAACTGGGTGTTGTGATTGATATTGTCCAAGACAAAAAGGCACTATTGGTCTGGAGGCTGTTCTATCAAGTACTGCAAACCAGTTGTCTGTTGTTAGACCAAGGCACTTAAAATAAGATCCAGGGTATGTTCCCCTGTTCAGCTAACTAAGAATGGATTATATATCCACAATATATATATATACAATATTTTATATATATATATATATATATATATATATATATATATATAATATATATTGTACAATAAGCTACATTAGTTCAGGACATAATCTTAAATCAGTTTATGAACATCTTAATGCATTGGCGACCTTTTTACAGAAATATAATGGTTTTGGGGTCTTCATAGACTTATACTTAATTAGAGTGTGGCACTGAGAACTTTAGTACACATTTTTAAAATTGCCAGTAATCCAATGATTTCCTTTGTTAATTGGGTCCATGGTGGTGGTATATAATTCCATGCACTTTATTTCTGCCAACACCCAGAGGTCTTAGGTCCAAGAGGAGCAGCCCAGAATGTCTTTAAAAGAGCACATGCACTGCCATTAGGCCCTTTTTAGAAAGGCTTAATGTTAATAGTATTTAAGTGAATGCAATTTCTACGTACAAAAAAATAAAATGTAAAAATTATTCTAAATTCAAATGATAAGCATGTTAATCCTTAATGTAAAAATTATTGCTTTATAAGCTTTACTAGCTACTTCCTAGCCTATAAACAGCATTCCTCCTTCAGCCTTGTACAGTTTATCATTTGGAAAACATGTTTTGTCTAATAGTTTGATCCTCATTTACAGTGGTTGATTCGGTGCCAGTGATGTGTCTACTCATGCTTCTGGTCAGAGTGGACATAATGCTCTGCAGAAAAACCTCTAACCCATAAAATGGACAAAAAAGGGTCTCATGGACCAAATTCAGTAATATTTCTCAGCTAAGCTTATTTAGTCTGCAAAAGTGCAAAGAAAGCACACACAGACAAACCGGCGTCCTTTTGCATTCCATCATGTTAAATAATTTATCAGGGTTGATGCTTATTAAGTGCAAATGAGAAGGGTGCCAGCAAATAGATGCAGGTGAAACAATTTAATTTACCACCATTCCCTATAGAAAGAAATTATCATGTCATCCTATGTAGTTCTACTGGAGCAGCTAGACAAATAAAAACATAAAAGCATTTCCATTTTTTTAACACTAACTCTTGATAACAATTGTTACAACATTGCTATAGTTTGCTAATATCTTTCTCTATATACAATCTGAACATGAATGAAGTATATACTGATGTATATACTGTATGATACAAATGTCTTTTTTTATCTGCATAATGTATGTGCGAGTTTCTGAGTTAGAGCCCAGCAGTAGCTGTTTGAAGAGGCATGTTTCTACAGAAATAAAAAAAAATAAGTCACATTTAGAGTGAGTGTCATTTATAAACCCATGTGAATATGTGGGACAGTTCTAGTAGATTACAAATTGCCTATGCAGTTTCTTCAAGACACCATAAGCAGCATAATTTTGTAGCAGTGAAGATGCAACTGAGGTACATCATCATGGTTTGCAGTTAGGTCTTGTCCCCACAGGTGAATTTGGCGGCCACTTCCATTATTTTTAATGGGCCCGTCCCCACTTGCGCGGATGCCCGAGCTCCCGCGTTTTTTGCCACGAGCCACGGACAGCTGCTAGCGGCTGCATTGACACGTGAACTTTGTTCAGCCGCGAGCGGGACCGCGCCGCCTTGCAGCCAACTTCGCCAGTGGGGACAAGCCCTTACTTTTTTGTATTGAACCATACGTTTTATGTTTTGTAAATCTCATATAGAGTATAGTATGATTATCCTGATTATCATGTTGTTATGAAAGATGCAGAAGTCAGATGAAGACAAAGAGGGAGCTTTTTTATTGTACTTTATATATTTACTGACCTTACTTCTTTATTGGACTAAAGGCACCAAAAGGACTAGAAGTATAGACTAGAAGGTCACAATGACCTTTCAATGACAAATTTTAGGTGAGACAATTTTTCCTTTGCCTACAGGACAGGATATAGAGTATATGGAATAACACATTGCTTTGGAATATAAATATTGTTGTTATTTGTTTTCTGGCTGTAGATTTGCAATTTTTACCTACCTACCTACCTTTTATCTACCCAATGACCTTAATTTACTTTTACTTTACACGTATCTGTCCCAACAGCAGTAAGGTAAACCCCACTTCCCCTCAAAAATAATGACGCATCAATTTCCAAGTTCTAATGCCTGACTACCAACCCATTATTCCTAACTATAACCTTCTTGTTGTTCTATTAACATGACACCCTCCTGGTTAAGACACCAACAATATCAGGCAAGACAACAAGTGGTCCTAGTTAACAATTCAGAAAAGGAGCGCAAAATTTAAATTTGATTTTAATTTGAACTTTTTCCTGAAACAAAATACCAAAATGTTCCCACCCACATGCATAACTGACACTTTAGATGGACTGTCCATAAGACCAAAAATTAAGACCCTAAAACTAGCCATACACGTGTCGATTCCCGGGTGATCGATCAACCATCCGATCGATTCCGGTGAAGCCACAGGTGTTGATCGATCGACCATACAAGTTTGTGCCTACCACCTTAGGCCACCGATTCCTGGACGATTCTGTTACCAGTAGATCGATTCACAAATGTCAACGCCCCTTGATGTGTACTCAATTGATCAGAAAACACCAACAGGTTGGTTCTCTGGCCGATGCGATTTGGGGGCCATGTCGATCGGGCACGCGCCTGGTGATCGATCAGCCAGGAATCGTGTGGGAAATCGACCTGTGTATGGCCACCTTTAGACTTGCCTTGGTTGCATAACTACATTTGAACCTTCATTTACTAAACCAAACCTGCAACTGGACCCATGAGAGTCACCTGGTTTCTGCTGTTGCCCAAAGCTAGACTAAAATAGCTTCAAAGTCGCTCATAAGTTATCGGTCCTGCAAGAAAGAAGAGGGCTGATTATTTAAAACAAAATATCTTAACCTTTTCATTGCTGTTCCCATTGAAAACAAACATCTTAATCCTTTCATTGCTGTTCCCCTTCTCATCCCTGTCATGTAGCCCCCTTGCTTATTTTCTTTTTAGCTCCAGGCCAATCTTTACATCTGCACATTGTTGATTTATTTAGTTGACTGTGGATTCAGCTCTGGAGAAATGTACTCTTACTGTAGACCAAGGGTGTCAAATTCCAGTCCTGGGCCATATCTGGCCCATGGCTCATTTATATTTGGCCCGTGAGATTGTTTTATACATCTTATTTATAGAAAAAATTGCAACATATGTGTACTCTATTTCTATTAAAGAAAAATAGAGTTATTTAAATATAGATAAATTATAAATAATTCCTGTCTTTATACAGTATAAACCTCCCACAATGCCCTGCACTCCAAAACATGGATCTTGATTAGGCTCTATTGCATGGTACAAGTCTGTCAATCCAACACTAGTAGCTTCCTAATATGAGTTTGTGGCCTCAATGGTATGCTGCAGCTTATTTAGTTTTGAATTCCCAGCCTGGGGTTATGTAAATGACAAGTCTGAATTGATTAACTGTGTTATGTAAAAAGTAAGGGTATATTCTTGTATATGCTGTCAGGCAGTGGTGCCTGTTATCACAAGTAGAACTACACGGACCTAAAAAACAGCATGTAAGAAGGTTTATGGTATGTATTTCATTTTTATGCTTATCTGTGTGCCTGTAGTTTGGCTTGAAGACAAAAATGTAACATGTCCACTTTTACATAATGTGTTTACCTAAGTGTGTTGAATACTAAAAAAAAAATAACACCTTTAACACTGCTTTTGTTACAAGGCTACGTGATCTGAAAACATAATAGTCATGAATCACCAATCATTATTTGCCTTGTCCCAATCTGTCTTAGACATTTCCTTTTTAAATGTATTACATGTCAGTGCCTATTGTGATCTTTTTTTCAGACTGTTCATGTTCTTGTGTACCCACTTTTGAAGTGTGCATGACCAAGGATCTAAACATAAAAGCTGCTTAAAAATCCATGCTGTTTTGATGTGTTTGTCATGCTTTCAGCAAAATATTATTCAATTGAAATGAGTCTGATGAATGCATAACAAACAAATTAAAACCACATAAAGATGCCTGTGTGCATTAATGTGGTTTGCACTTATTTGTTTGAACCACCACAAGCACCAACAGTAGACAAAGTAGAAAAATAAAGTCATGTAACTGGTATTGGGCACACTCTTATCTTTTATGGGACAAATTTATACAATGGAATCATGTTTTACCATAACCCCAAGTCTTTCGTAAATAGAGAATGTCTCCACTGAATTCTGATGAAGCACAAACAACAGCAAAACTGTCAATCTCAAGTGTCCAACTTAAAAAATATAGTCTTCACCAAAGCCATGTCTCAATCCCATCCAGCTTTCATTAACTTACTGCATATTTATCAGAATTATTGGGAAGACGTAATGGTAGAGCCCAGAACCATCCTTTTTTTGTGAGGAGGAGAACCAAATATCTCCCCTCCTAAATGGAATGGTTCAGAGACGTTACATATAAATGTTATTTCACACTTAAGAAGGTATTGACTTGGCAAAAAAGAGAGTATCCCATGTGATGCTGTTGACCAGATTGGGTCATCGGTAGTGATGGACCGAACTGTTCGCCGGCGAACTATTCGCGGCGAACATCGCATGTTCGCGTTCGCGCATTTTCGCGAACATATGGCGAGTTCGACCCGCCCCCTATCTTTTTACATTGGTTAAACTTTGACCCTGTGAGTCACAGTCAGCAGACATAATCCAGCCAATCAGCACCCCCCACCTCACGGACCATCCCACCCCCTATAGCATAGCAAGTAGAGGACGCCATTTCACATGCTGCTGGAGAAGGAGAGAGTCAGATCAGAGAGCTGCTGCACTGCATAGGAAACCATTAGCTAGGCAGTATTGTTCTACAGTGTACTCTTCCTAATTGCTCTTAGTCTGCTGTCA
>CM070036.1:96687555-96698851 GCA_036250615.1 Ptychadena robeensis | reverse complement strand
GAAAGGGTATAAAAGAAGAAAAACTAATGACATGGCCTCCTTGTTCACCTGATCTGAAAATCCACGTACCAATCTGGCAAATGGGGGATGGGTATGTCCAGCTGTTCGCAGAAGTGTGGTAGATCCTCAGGTAGCCTCAGTTGAATCATACGATCGTCCTTGTGGACAGCAAGAGCGAAAGGGAAACGCCATTTGTACTTCAGGCTCTTATTTCTCAGGATCTGTAGTAAAGGTTGAAGGGCCCTCCTGTTCTGCAGCGTGGTTGGGGAAAGATCCTGGAAGATGGTAGTCTGGGATGCAGCACACAACATCACGGGGAGGGTCTGTATCTCTGCATCTCATCCGCAGAGACCTGTGGATCCTCTTAAACAGGATAGGGGTGTCAGGAGGCCTTTCTAATAGCTTATTGAACATGGCTTGTACCGCTTTAGCTAAGCTGGATGCTTAAATTTTTCTGGAAGGCCCCTGAGGCGCAGGTTGTGTCTCCTGCCCCTGTTATCAATATCCTCCACATGTCTGTCCATATGAATAAGAAGATTGCTGTGTGATTTAAGGGTGCTATTAATCACTTTGATATATTCTTCATGACGTGTTTGGGTTTCTTCAACTGTGGAAAGACCTTTAGTGACCGTGCTGATTTCAGATTTCAGGTCAGCAATGGCTGATGTCAGGGCCAGTTTGATATCAGACTTAATTTCCTCTGAGAGGGACACCAAATCTGCTCTTTGTGGCAGGTTATGAATGTACGCAGGCACCTCCTCTTCTGTGGCTCGCTCTGGGCCATCCCTGCTAGATGTGGAGGCGTTGGATGCCGGCGAAGCTGGTGATTTTTCTACAGATTGTGGTTTGAACATTGCCGGGATATTTTTAGGGGTCTGGGTGTTCTTCGATGGCTTGGAAGATTTGATCTGGCGTGGGGGATTCCCGATCTTAGCTTCATATGTGTGCGTAAATCTCCCCCCTGCTTTGTAGGGACAAAACACTGGAAATGCGGACTGAGTCTCTTTTAAAGTTTGGAACTAGATCCCTTTATATAGCGAGGAGGGTGTATCTTTGGGGAGGGTTCACAGCTTGTATGTTACTCTCAGTAAGCCGAAGACTTAAATTTTTGGCTGGGTGACCCAAAGGTCAGATCAGAAGCTTGTACGGAATACTTTATTAAGGTGTCTTGTGGTGAAAAACAATGGGGAGAGGGAGAGAGGATGAGCTACTGCAGAGATATGAAGTCTCAGGTCTGCACAGGCCTCAGTTGGACCTTAGCAGCAAGTTCTATTTCAGCTCCCCCAGCCACTTGAAAGGTTCCCTTCTAGTGTAGCAGGGCTCACCTCTAGCTCTGTACAGAAGGGGTGAAGGCCGAAGACCTGGGAGTCGCCTATCCAGAGGGGCCCAGACTAGTAGGCCACAGCCGCAGAGTGGATTCTGATCAGCAGTAAAGATGCTTCAAATATGGAATTCCCGGAATAGTGTGTGCCTTCAGGTGGTAGAGTGGATGCTTTCCCTACCTTGGGTGAGGTCCGGGTGGTCGTCCGCTTCCGTCAGGAGGCTTCTGGGGGTCTTTTCCCAGCGCAATCGACCGCTTGTGCGCATGAGGTAGGCAGAAGCCGGGGCGTAGTTCAGCCGGCCTGGGAATGTAAGAAGGTGGCGCGGTGAAAAAAATCGCCTTGTGCTGTGTGTCAGGCCGGTTCAGCAAGGGTCCCAGCAAAGGGTGAGCGAAGGGGTAGAAGATTTTTTCAGGGTAAAACTGTGCAAATAGCTCGGGAGAGCAGAGGAGCTCCAGACATGAGCGGCTTCTCCCTTGCCGGCCAGGCCACGCCCCCCTATTCCTTTTCATCACGTGGAAAGATGAACAACTATCTAACTTCCTATTGGATAGCAAGTGAAGGAAGACCTCCCTAATGAGACATAAAAGAACAAATATCACAGTTGATTTATTTAATAAAACTAGGCTATCAACTTTAAAGTAGATTTGAACTCCGTCCTGTCACAAAATGCTCTTTGTTTTCAATATCCAGTAGTCTTTCTATAGCAATTATATGCAACCAAAGCAGGAATTTGTGACAATAGACTAGGCTGAAGAAGGTCAACAGTAAATCTAAAATTATATTTATATTTCAACATCATTTTGGTTTGTGTATAGTCTGGGGAATTGGTTAATTAGTATGAGGTATTTTAAGGGTAAATTGTGTACACTCAAAACTGTTAACTGTTGTTCGATTTTGCTTTGCATGGTGCAATAATCTTCCCCTTTTTTCTAATGTATTGCTCTTCCATGACTTGCCATGTGTATGTTTCCAGGGCGTCAATGATGAACGTCAAATGAAGGGATGTTGACACATTCCATTATATTCAATGATCCTGTTCCCACATGCGTTGATGCGTTGCGTTAATGTCAACCCAGAGCCCTGCATTGACATTAACACAATGCAGTCCAATGCAAGTTTGACAGACCCATAGAGAATGCATTAAAATGCAATGGACTGTTTTAAAAGAAAAAGCACACATGCCTTAACGCATGCACAAACTGATGCCCTGATGGAAGCCCTAACGCATCATAGATGCGTTGACGGAGGTAGCTTGGTGGACTGACAAATGTCATGGAAACATAGCCTTACAGCAAAAAACAGCACAGGTAAGTCTCATTACTGCAGGGAAGAGGGGCACTTTTTTTCATTTTATTTATAAACCAGATTATTTTTTTAACAAGTTGGTATATGCAAGCTACAGTGTACAAAGCTGACTGCGCATGTAGCTACTCAACTTTTTTTCTCCCGTCCTGGAATATATTCTGCAAAGACAGCTTATTTTGTTGCACATCTGGTTTGGTGAAAGTGTTTGCTCTAATCCTTCCTATTGTAGTCAGTCTATATTTTTGAAGCATATTTGTGGGTGGTTTCCTAACTCGCAGTTCGATAGCTGATCGCAATTGAAGTCGACATAACTATGATTTGTGATCAGTCGTAACGATTACAATCATAGCCATCACTGGCCTATTTAGGGTAGATGTATTGGCTGGAATAGCCAGGTGCAAAAACACTACTCGTTTCCTAAGCCAAGCATGTAATCGGAAAAGACTGTTCCCATTAAATCAATATGTTGGTCTCATCCGGCCATATTTATCACTCATTTTATGAAATGAGCTTGGAAGTAGTTGTGTCTGATAAGCTGACAGAAAGGAAAGAAAAACACATATGTTTAAAATATTCAAGAGGCCTGTCCATAGAAGCTGAAGGAACTTATTGCTCTATTTTTTCATTAGTGATTTACAGCAAAGTAATGCAATGGTATATATTTCAACGATCAAACACCTCTGTGTTTTGGGGGCTTTTAATGATGAGAGGTTTACCCATGACTCATGGAAAATAACAAGAAGGACTCATATTTTAGTGGCATTGTCCATGTCTAAATTATTTGCAGCGAGATTTCAGGATTTCAAGTGGCTTAGCTGCAATCCTCGGTTTTCTGTGAAAAGATATAAGATGGATGTGTAGCGTAGGCGTTACCAAAACCATAATGATGGATTGTAAGACTTCATCCATATGAATGCCAAAGCAGGCCTTTTTTCATTGTTTCTGCGTTTCTTCAGACACTTGCTCATGCCACTAGAAGCAAATAATATTTTTAGTCTTATTTATTTTAGGCTTAGGCTCCACTATGCGTTTAAACCCTGCGTTTGACGTACGTCAAACACAGGGATGTGGATGCATCCATTGAAAGTCAATGGATGTGTCTACACAACTGTTGGTGTGATCCGTCAGCTGTGTTGCGTTAAAATCAATGCAGGGCACTGCGTGACATTAACGCAACGTAAGCTAATGCAAGCATGGTGCTTTGAGGCATCCATAGAAAATGAATTAAGTCAGTTGAAACACAATGGTATGCATTGTTCGATGCGTTGATGTTCATGAATCCGTTCATGGTAAAAAAACAAACATAAAAAATCAGATACATTGCTTAACGCATCCCTGATGCATCACTGACAGATCCCTAATGCATCCCTAATGCATGGGTTGCGTTTATTGGATCCGTTAACGCATTGCACCCTTAATGCATAGTGGAGCCTAAGGGCTTGTTTCCATTTCGTCCGGACCCCTCCGCTAAGCATAAACGCTTAACGGGAGGTCCTGACGTAGCAGATAGCCTTACCTGTTCATCTGAGGATCTGTCTTCACAGCCCCGAGCCGCTTCGCCGATGTGAGGCTGAACATAGTGGAGTACGTTCAGCCTCTGTACCGGCAGATGTGTAAACAGATCATGCGCCGAGCAGGAGGGGTCCCGACGTATAATCTAAACAACCCCTAAGACTTAAGGATATGTTTCCACTGTGCTTTAAGATTTGCTGCCTCAAGGCATCCATCCTAATGTGGTCTCATTAGCACACATTAGGGATGTGTCTCTAATACAGTGCCAGGGATATTTTTTCCCTGTTTGAATGCAGGAAGAGCGCATCTAAAATGCAATACGTTGCAATTTGATGCTCCCGATTCATTCCCTATGGGTGCATTCAGCGTGTGAGGGAACATAAGTTTACTTGTGTTTCAAAAAAACAAACAAAAGGCAACTTACAGTACCTGTATCCTATTTTATTGGATTGGAGTCTGAAGTTAGATTTCCCCATACAATGACGGATGAAGGATCAATGTCCAAATGTGTCAGGGAAAGGGTATAAACCTTGGACTAATTTGCCTAGTTTGATGCAAACTCTCTGGTCTCTCTGGTCTCTAAACCAGTAGAGATTTTGAACTTTATTGCAAAAAGAAGGCATCTAACAATATAAATTTCATTTGGATGAATGCATATCACTGCATTGCTTTTTTCCTTCCTTCCTTCAATTGATTGTCCTGTACTTGTGTGTGTGAAAGTGTATTAAACTGATACCAATTTTGGTCTACTCTTAAAGTTCTACATGCATTGACCATCTTGTCCAGCGCTGCTACTCCCACTATTGCACTGGACGAGATGGTGCCGTCCAGTGAACATTGGGGCACCAACAGCGCATACATACTGTTTTGCGCTGTCCGGGTGTCCCCAATGCGACATGGCTGCTTGGATCCTTGGCTCTTCCCCCTCCCCCTCTCCGAGTGACGTGATGACGTCACATCGGGGAGGCGGCGGGAAATTTGAAAGTAAATTGCACAAAAGCAGTTTTCTATGAAGAATACTGCTTTCAATGTGCATCTATGTACAAAATATCACCAAAATAAAAAGTCTCTGGTGCCCCAGATGTGCCCATTTGCAGTAACCCTCTCTTCCCTGGTTTGATTTTACCACATCCGTCACACCAGGTTAGAGAGGGTTAACTGCAAATGGGCACATCTGGGGCACCAGAGACTTTATTTGGGTGAGATTTAGTACATAGCAGCATAGCTTTGTGCCCTGATTTTTGTGTTTTCTCATTAATTTTATTATTAAACAAAAAAAAATTATTGTACATAATTGTTTGTTTCAAACATTATTATATTCAGGATGTCTATTAGACCCTTGTACGGACAGATTTTGGGAAGTTACAGGCGTACAACATTCTGTAAAACATCCAAGCCAGGAGATAGGCATAGTATGGTCAGAAAAGCGTGGCACTACTAAATATAGATAGAAGTTTCTGCAATTGATGAAACTTAAGATTTTATAGTTGTATAAATGACAAGGAAAGATTTCATAGAAAAATCTCAGGGAATCAGCATTTACTATATTCTCAAGAGGAGGAGTCATTTCACATAAGAAAGGTACTGCAAACATGATAAAAGGTTGGTTGGAAATTTGAAACATGCTTAATATTGCTAGTGAAAAAACAGCCCATTGTGGTCACCTTATGAATCACTACTTCTACATTTGTCCTCTATTACCCTGTAAAATTACACTCATTGCACTGTTCAGACATTTCACTTTGAACATCATAAAAAGGTAGTAAAAGAGAAAGAAATGAGCAACACAAAAAGGGAAGACAGTTTGAAAGGAATAGATAATGCTAGAAAATGTCAAATGTTACTAGCGTACATTACCTAGACAAGAAAACACTGGCTGCTGGGTACCTAGAGTAGGATGGTACTACAGCAGGGCTATATAAAGCCCCAACCATGGGTGGGTAACTAGGGAGCTTTGGAGATAACCTACAAAGTAACTATGGAAAGGGTTTCTTCATCTTATTTTTCTGTGTAAATGTAATTATTGAGCTGCTATGCTTGACTCCGCTCTGCTTCATTCTACATGCAATTTGTATGCCAAGTCAAGTTTGCAATTTTGTAAAGAATCTCTGGTAGTCAGGTCTTCTACTTGATAAACTAAATAATCCATACACTTCAGGAATTTTCACAATTCTGTAATGAAGTGATTAAAAAAACTAACTAACAGATTACTATATAGATTGTCACAATACAGAGTCAACATAACATTACACATGGTATATTTAGCCCATAGATTACTATACCTTCTTTCTTGTACAAGATGATTCCTGATTTGTGTTTCCTAGGGGAGACATGAATACTTCTACATTCGTATCACAGTATATATCAATGTTTATGCTTGTCGTATCCTCTAACAACACACCACAAAATGACCAGCGAGATTAAATAGTTCAACCTTGCTATGACCCATGTAAGGTTAACTAGCTCCATGTGTAAAAGCAAAGAGGTGAAAAATAATATTTATCCATTTCCAGCTGTCAACTGTGTGTAAAGGACTGATGTATTGCTCCCTCTTGATAGGTTAACATTATCCTTGAGATGTGATGACGTCTCAGGAAACATCCAACAACTTACTGTTCATTTAATGTATGAAGACCTTTTAATTAACTCAAATCATACATTACTTTTTCTAATATGATAAATGCTTTACTTACATAAATGTTTTGAAAACCAATTGTTTTATCTACTAGATAGTGCTAACTAATATATACCCTTTCTATTTTATCGTAAAAATACAGAATGTTCACTTTACTTAGTGAATAGCTGTGATAACATAAATTTTTCATTCATTTCCTCTCTTACAGATATCTTTGTAATGCAGTCCATAAAATAAAAATAAAATGTTAATACCCAATTTCTCCTTAAAACCTCTTTAATTTTATTAGGTTTGCTAGTACACATTGCATACCCCAACAGTTAATTCTTGTTGCTGCCATGCATTGCTTTAGGTTCACCTATTTAAGAATCAACGAAGGTCAACAAACTGTTAAAAAAGTAAAAAACTAGTAAAAAAAGTAAAAATTTACCTACAGGTCCGGATAGCCATGTTGTCTGCTTTGAAGCACTACACAACAGTTCTGCTCTACTGCTTTTTCAGTGAAAGTCCTTAAGTCTACTTATTAAAAACAGTGCAATCCATGTATTTATTTTCTCTGCATTTGTTAATAATAGCGGTAGAATGGTTTTTAATTGACTAACTTATACAATTTAGAAAAAATATTAAAAATTAAATATGTAAAAAATATGAAACAAATATCAAAGTAAAAAAAGGGAAAATACTGTAATAATACATGATCATAGCAATACTACACAATGTCTACTTAAAATAACAGGTTAGGAGGGTGACAACTCATTCCTTGAAAGTTCTCTTTGCATGGATTACATAGTAATTGCATTAGACATGGAGCCTGTACAACTAAGATGTAAAGGTAATTAAGACATAGGTTATTAGACTTTTTTAGGATGACATAAGATTACACTATTTGTCAGTGACTCACTCAAAGTCAATGATGCATGTACCATGAGATTAATACATATGTGTTACCATGCCATCTAGTTTTCATACTGTTTGTAAAAATCTTCATGTTTAAAGCAAAGGTCAGTCTAACAGAATCCATTGTATCGTAAGAATAAAAGAATAAGTGTCCAATATGAATGAGTTTAATTGTTTCCCTCAATAACAACTTATCACTACAGTTGATCTTTTCAAGTAACCTAACTGGAATATTAGAAGCTTAGATATCAGATAATACTGCAAGCTGTGTGGACTCCTTGAGAATGTTCTTTTGTGCCTATCTGGTTTCTGCCATCCTTGTAATAAGAAAACATTAGAGCTATATCTATCACTTACAGAATGAATGATTCTATAGCTTTTTTTATAAACACATACAAGTTAGTGAAATGTTTTGATTTTTAAGATAATTAGATACAACTCCAATTTATTAAAATGATTCGAAACTATTCAATATCAAATGTGAAAGAACTATATATTCCTAAGAGACCAAACCCTGGTGATCAAATCCTAATAGCATAATATGATTTAGGGAGTCCCAAACTGCCACCCCTACTTCTTTCTCCCTAAAGCCCCCCATACACGCATTTTGTGGCCAATCGACCGACATGTGCATTCACGCCAATTGATCGTGTGATCGGTGTGGATTGTGGGTGCCAACATGGAGCCGATAGATGTGGGCAAAAATCTCGATTGGCATGTCCATTTTCCCTTGGCCAATCACATTACTTTGGATGGGGAATGGTATCTGGGGAAGTGCCCAGCACAGAAGAGGTGCCTGCTGATCCTCTGGGCAGCCGGCTGCAGCGTGATGATGTCATCATGCTGCAGTTGGTCCCTTAAAAATCCCCATGTATGGGGGGCTTACGTTTGTGTTTCAATGTAAAAATATGCACTAGAAAGTGTAAAATGTGGATGCTTTTCAGATAATATCTTATAAGAGACGCTGTTACTTTGATCAGTTAGTGACAGAGTCACTTTAAAGCCCATCCAATGGCAGAATTGTATTCACCTTTACTGTGCTCATTCATACTTAGTGCTTTGAAGTCTAGAGAAAATATCAATTCTTATTGCTAATGCCTGAATGACCAATCACCAAGTCCATACACTGTCACATGAGGGAGAGCCTAGAGTGATTCTGTGCCCTTTGCCCTTAATACATTGGCATTTGGCCTTTACATCCAAGTTACTAAGTAGGAATTAGAAAATCCATATCTGTTTATCTATTTGTCCTCTTTCTGTTGTTTACCACCAT
Organism: Ptychadena robeensis; assembly: GCA_036250615.1. Lineage (NCBI taxonomy): Eukaryota > Metazoa > Chordata > Amphibia > Anura > Ptychadenidae > Ptychadena > Ptychadena robeensis. Next base: position 96,689,907 of record CM070036.1, on the reverse strand, counting down.
ATGCACATTGGGCCACATTTAAAAAAAAAAAGTAGTGCCAAACTCCTTCTCAGCACTTTCCTGAGATGGAACTCCCATGGTGCCTCTTTTTGCCATATCTCTTCTTGCCGCTGGATTGAGAGCAACTTTAGTAGAGAACACCACACAGGAAGTCCATGACTGAAAGTTAACATGACCCCAGCTTTACCAGGCAGGAAAGTGGCGCAGCTTTCCATATTTATTTTACCTAAACATAGAATATGTAATTCCGCGGCCATTAATAGGGTTTAAATTCACTTTGAATGAAATTACAAGAAAGCTTGTAATGATCAGAATAATGTGTTGCCAAACTTGTGCATGAAATTGATGTCCCTTAAAAGAAAGTCCACTTTTTCATTTGAAGTTTTTTCCTTCAGTCATTCTGTTATGTTTCAAAGTGAACAAAGCTTCAGTACGAACATATACCCCATTTTGAAAATCTAATACCTATAGGGTAGTTATTCCAAATGTTTGATTCTTCTAAACTATAGAGAGACCACACCCTATATGTGAAAGCATGTATAGGAAAATGGACCTCTGCACTCAGACACCAGCACTCAATGCCAGTGAGAAAGAGCAGAGGAGCATGTGGGCACCCTCAGCCCAAAGGGTGTTTTTGGCTCTCTAGATATTGATATTTGACATCAATAAATACCTGTCCCAATCATTGATTAGAGATTTAAAATAGCATAATTTTATTAAACATAATTTATAAAGACATAATTGTGAACATCAATATTAAAATCATTTACAAAGTAGTAGACAAACATCATGTAACAGAGGGGTTTAGAACATAGGAGGTGCTAGTTTGGATGTACAACGCGTTTCGCCCTTACAAACATCACGGGCTTCATCAGGTAGGTATAATCACATTGACCACATGATAATAAAATCAAAACGAAATTGAATCGACAGTACACCAATAAGCGGTAATGATGGTAATCAGATGGGAGAGATAATCGGCATCACAAAAGATGGAGAAATCCTGAATAGTGTGAATATAAATATATAAGTATAATGCAGATATACAGTTATAGATATCCAAAAGTTGAACACCATAACATATGTATTAAATATCTTCAGTTTCATATCAATTTTAATTTATGGTATTAATATTAATTATCGTTTTTACCTTATTCAAAGTTTGATGGTGGTTAGCAAACGGTTACCTAAGCCTCCTTCAATGGGGGGGGGGGGTCGGTATTCATATATAGACACTCAATATAGTGCGATCCTTTGGGCTGAGGGTGCCCACATGCTCCTCTGCTCTTTCTCACCGGCATTGAGTGCTGGTGTCTGAGTGCAGAGGTCCATTTTCCTATACATGAACATATACCCCATCTTTAGTAAATCAACCCCAGTGAATGTGGTTTGTACATATGCACGGTTCCTATTATATGACTACTGTATGTTTTCATACTTAATCTCTCAATTACCCGTTCAGTACAATCCTGCCTTGTGTTTTATCAGGGAAGCACATTGGAAATGGAAATAGTCTGAATGAAAAATGGACTGTCGAAATCGAGAGAACATTATGAGTACGTAAGTGAGAAATTGATAATGAATTTTGCAGAGGCTGTATCTTGGCATAAGACAAATTAAAATGCATAAATGTTTTCCCCATTTTTGTTTGCCTTGAATCTGCTCATAATGTACCTTTTTCCGTCAAATTTGATTAAATAGCTAGGATAAAGGAAATTTGATCCTTAGATCTAAAGCCATTTTGCATTTTCTTTGTAAGCCATGTAAGGAGACGTGATCTCAGCATAAAACATTCTGTATATAAGTGTCAAAAGTAATTTTTAGAGGATATATTTGGTATATTGCAGCCTTATTCACATTGTAATGTTAACTACCTACAAATAGTACAGTATGTTAAGTTCTACATTTCATGTGATATTGTGAAGGAAGTCCAAGATAACTTATAAGGAAATATTGACAATAGACTGTCTATCAGATATATCTATTAGTTTGTGTTTGTACATTTTACCTTGTCATTCTCAGTATAGCTTAGAACAACACACTTTGCAAAGAAAGCAACTGTAAAGCTTAATGTATATGTATGCTTTCTGGGATACTAATAGTCAGCAGCAGCCCAGAAAGTGACCAGGCAGAATTATAAATGCCCTCATATTAACCCTATGGGACAAGTGACCGAAAACCACCCAGGAAACACCTCATGTCATGTTTCCTGAGTGGCCACTCATGGGTGTTTAATGGACAGTTGACATTCGCCTGTGTAAATGAGCCCTGATATAGCTTGTGACAGTCTGAATAAGATATATTGAATTTAATAAATAACTTAGTATCAATAACCTATTTTTTTACAGTATC
>CM070036.1:96674309-96687545 GCA_036250615.1 Ptychadena robeensis | reverse complement strand
CCAAAAGATGCACCTTTTCCCCCAAAATCATGGGGGAAAATGCGTGTGTCTTATATTACAAACGCGACCATGGGTGGTTGTGCTCCTGCATTCCCCACCGTGGCTTAGCACTGAGCTTAGCCACAGTAGGGAAGCTGTCACAGCTCTGTATAAGAGCGGTCAGGATCGCCTGCTCACATACATAGACCTGCAGACAAATGATCTGTCCATTCATCCACGGAGCAATCATCCATCTGCAGCTGTCACAGCTCTGTATGGGAGCAGACTTCAGCTGCCACTCACATACACAGCCCTGCAGAGGGTCAATCTAGCCATGGACAAATCACCCTTCTGCAGATCTGTATGTAAGCAGGCAGCTTTAGTCGGCTCACATACAGAAGCAGATACCAGATGCCAGTGGGCACATCACTCCCCGCTCAGAGCTGTATGTGAGCAGAGTGAAGCTGCAGCTTACATACAGAGCTGCAGATTATCCATTCATCCCATACAGCTCTGCAGAATAGGGCCAGGAGGAGGGGGAAGACACTGACAGCTTCTCGGCCTCTTTAAACTCCAACCGGCAGAACTGCAGTTGTGGTGTATTTTTTACTGGGATGAGACGCTCCGCTGTATAGTGGACATTGGAGCATCTTATGAGCCAAAAAATACATAACTTTTTCTACTTCTATACCTATTGTATGCACCTATTATAATGCTGAATATTTCATCTATTTTATGTCAACCAGGCACTTTCTTTTAACAGTCACATGCTTTAGCGTCAACACTAGAGATGGTCGAAATGAAGTTAATTTGATTCTACTTAAATGCTGATTTTCCCGATTGAATTTTGATTCTATTGAAACTTTTTTACTTTCCATGCAAATTTTTGAGGGTTACATTTAGACTTTTAAGTTTCTACATTAGCCTTGAGTTTTCATGTGATAGTGTTGATCGAAAAAATAATTTATTCTCATCGTGCATTTTCAATTTTTCAACCACCCCTAGTCAACAACACATCACTACTTGGATTACCAATAATGACAACCAAGGATTATGGATCTGGATTTTTAGCTGTATATATACATAACACATTTACTATCTCTGACAGAGTGTCTGACAGATACCTTAAATTCAAAATAATATCATGCAGAGACCGTGGAACCTGCCAGGCAGATATCAATCCACCTGGGATCTGAATCTTCATTTAGTAGCTGGACTTTGAGGGACACAGATCATCACTGGATCTTTAGGGAAAAGATCCCCTTTGTGCGATAATTGGCCCTTTGTGTGAAGAGATGTATTGGCAATGGTGAAGAGTTGTTCAGGTAATATGTGGAAGGGCAGAATTTTTTATAAAAATATGTTTTTTATCTTGTGTCTAATTTCTAGATCCTTTTTTCAAAACCCCATCAGAATGGGGGTAAGTCTTTGGGACCTATGTATTCATTCAACAGGGTGGTAAGTGGGATCTGGGGAAGGGAAATGTATGGATTTATAGCATAGGGGCCTGGTTGAGGTATGGCATAGGGGCCTGGTGGGATGCTCAACGTTATTCGTGGCGCCTCTTTTCAAGAGCATACCAGAACATATGCCAGAAGGGGGTCTGGTATGCTCTGGGAGGACCCCATGTTCCTTGTGGTCCCCCTTTGCAAGGGCAGTACAGACCCTATGCTAAACGGGGGTCTGGTATGCTGTATTTTTGTTAATGTAATTTTTTTTCAATGTAAATCACACTTTTTTTATTGGATGGTGTGTGGCCTCCATGCTAAACATGGGAGGCAGATCAAATTTTAGAAGTGTTAGCCTACTCACCTGTAATGTCCTTGGGTGATAAAAGAATATATATTGCTATGTGGTTTAACTAGGCTGCTTTTGTAAGAACCCTAAATAGTCAGTGATTCATTTGAAAAGAAAGCAAACAAATATACTAAAAATACTAGAAAGACTATGTTTTTATTTTTCTTACATCAAAAAATATTTTTTGTGGAGATTGATTACTATGGAATCTAAAAATATTTATTTCAATAATCCAACCATGCGAAAATTAATTTACGTGACTGGATACCTGAAGTGAATATTTACATTGTTTATTGTGTGACGATTTTCAACAACTTTATTAAAGCAGCCCACCAATGACAGTAAGGGGATGTTTGTTGCATATGGTAATAATTTTCTGTCTGGGTGAAAAATTTTACAAAATAAAAAATTCAAATGATAACATATACTTTTAACAAAGTTTTGATCCTTTTGAAGCTTTTGTGGAATTTCACAAGTCTTGTTCATATACCACAAAATGATATCACGCTAACACAGGAATTTCTTTAGGTTGGATTATCTAGGCTAACTAATGTTTTATTCTAAAGGAAAGCAAAACCATTCCGTAACACAAACTAGTTTTTATTTTAAATTGAAGCTGACACAAAAGGAAAATAAGTGAACATAAAACTCCACTAGTTATTTTGGTAACTTTAACCTATAATTAAATAAGCACTAGGTGCCAAAATAATGGCAAACTGTATTTCTAATGCAATAGGTGTTTAGATATTGCAGTATTAACTGACAACATGCATAATTATTTATTCATGTGAGCTAATATAAAAAAAAAACATTATGCAGCTAAAAATAGAGCTTTGTGCAATTTAAAGAAACCTTGTACTAAGAGAAGTATGGAACCTGTGGAATCATTCAAAAGAAAATGTCACTTACCAGACTGTCATGCTACATTTAATGATTTTAGTACTGACTTATTCTAATAGAATATTAAAATTATTTTATTGACAGTTCGGAAAGTCAACCATGTTGGTGTTAACTCTCATTTGACCACTGGATTTAATAAAATTAACCTTTACCTAAAAAGTTTAGTAGAGGCCAAATGATTACTTCCCATCACTGCCATTAGAATTCACAATATATTTTTGTGTGGAAGTGGCCAAATGGGCAGCAGTTCTACTATTTACTTTTTATATTATTAAGAGATGTTAACTACCAATAACTGTAAATCTGTTGACTGATAAGGTAAAAATCCACATGAAACATTTACATAACACAGATCTATAGAGTGAATGATTCAAAAACACATGCACTGATGGTCAACTTTAGGCTGGAACTTTGTTTAAAACATCACAACAATTACATTATCAAATAATATTTTAAATCTGGCTAAAATATTGACTTATTAGCAGTCAATGGCAGCAACAGAACACAGATATAAGGCAAAGGTACAAGTTTATGCTGTTTTTTTCATGACATTCAAGTTAAAGGGAGTGTTTTAGTGGGGTTTCATATGGGTTTACTACATAGCCACAACGAGCGAGAAATAAAACATACAGTCTTGCAGTCAGTAATACTTAATGAAATAACTTATTTTTCTGACTTTAAGATGGGGGAAGGCCTGCGTCTTATATTCCGAAGGCACGACCACCCGATGCTCCCCACCAGTGTCTCCACTGTCCAGGCAAGAAGGCAGATCCAGGCAGATCTTTCCTCCAGGTCTGTGTCAAATGTGTTAGCTGGGTTGCTAGAGCCCAGCTCACACACAGCACAGATGCAGGTGTGAGAAACACCCACGGGCATCTCTTTCATCTGCACTGTATGAGAGTTGGGCGCAAGCTGCCCAGCTCATATACAGCTCTGCCGGTCAGGGCTAGAGTGTGTTATAATCCAGTATATTTTGAAATGCAAATAAGTGACAGTTTTTATTTTAATGCTATTGCCACTTTTGGAGTTGCTGTGCCACAAACTATAGAGAGAGAAGAAGCAGTAAAGCAAGAGAATCATGCTGGTACATAAGAGAGGAGGTTAGGGTTCATTCACATGGGTCTCATAAATATGTCATCAACTGGGCAGTCATCGGGCAACTGTCCATACAGATAACAATGTGGATAACATGGGGGTATTTGTCAAAGATCACTACCAATCACCCACACAGTGTGTGCAACCACTGTGCATATTAGCATGGTTTATGTTTCAGGGTGGTTGTGTAGAGATTAGCTCATCATTTTGCTACACCTGTTTTTACAATAACAGAAAGGGGGGAGTATGACCTCTAAGTAAAGATGGGACTAAAGCAGATACATAACAAAAATCCTTCCCTGACAAAATTAAAATGGCTCTGTGTCAAAGTTGTCTATACACCAGGATAGAGATACAAATCTTCTGGCAACTAAGGTGCGTTTCACAGTTACATTTTTTGTCAAATAACTTTGTATTAAATAACTACATTGCATTATTATTATTATTATTTGGATTGTTTTAACCACAACTAGTGGATTCAAAACTTTGTGCATGCTCTGTAATATACAAATCCATTGACATAGCTAAAAACTTGACCCATCGACTGATATATATTAACATGTCCGCTACTTAATGGATTTTATGTAAAATTTCTATCCAATTTCAATCCAATTATTTTTCAACCAAAAAAAAAGAATAGATTTTCAAACAATAGACCCAATATGACCATTGATGAAATGAAATCAAGCCTTGTATCCCCAACTTAAGACATCTCCCATGCCATTTTTATAAGTATAGTTAGCTGTTTACCTGGAGTTTAGCTCTTTCATTTGCAGATGAAAATTCAAAGCAAGTCAAGTTAGGCTCTCATATTCTCTTAAATATATTTCACATATTAATTTCTGCAGCCAAGGTTTGATACATAAATCCTTAGATCCTCTCTATTTAAACCAATAACCATATTTTTATATGTTGAATATTATCACTAAATGCAATTCCTGTAACTTAATGCTAGAAAGTTTAAATTACAACTATAAAAACGGTCATGTCTGTAAAAATGTGAACATTCTCACTCAGAACCACAATATCTCATCAGTTTGATGAGCGATTTGAGAATAAAGCTGTCTTAAAGTACCTGCCCTGAATATCCAGAGTATTCTTTGCATGTTTTTACACTTAGTACACATCTGCTCTTACTCACAAGTTCCCTGATGCGATACAGGGAATGTGACATTAGCAAGAAAATTTATTATAGGGTATCAGTTTTTCTGCTTGTGAAATTACATCAGAACTTTGATAGATATTCATTTTGCTACTACTAATGCTACTTTGAATTTTACAGTATAAAATAAAAAAATATATACCATTATAATTGGGCCTTAGCAAAGTATAATGATAATTCACCAATCCATCTACAGTTACACATATATTTTACTGTAGGGCAGAGGTTCCTAAATAGCCTAAAGGGGAATGAGAGGAAAAGAGATTGGCAAAATATAAGCCAATCAAACTTCAGCTTAAAGGCCTGGTTTACACCTACTGTATATAGGATGTATGGGGAAAAGCCCAGAGTAGAGGTGAAACCACTATAATACACAATATATACTTAGTACTTAAACAAAGTATATAGTGAATGCTTTAATACTTTACTCAGTTTATGCTACTTTTCATTAATGTAATAGACTAGATTCCCTATTATTAGCTATGTAAGTTCAAAGCTTGACCTTTGCAGAATGTCTTAATTTTGCTCTTTTATTTAGTAGCTGGCAGAGCACTCAAGACAACAGTGGACTCAGACACAATTGCATAGGCCAGGCTAAGAATTGGCCATTTATCTAATCACAGTAGCCCTTTGTCTTCTTATAATTTTCATTGGCAGTTTGTTAGGTGCTCAAATATATTGGCATCAGACACTGTGCCATTCTAAAAGAAGAAAACTAAAGAAACCTTGACAAAGATAAAAAGAAACGATATACAGTGATACCACCATATCTCTGAATCAGCAGGCATTCTAGATAAGGTTCTTAGTTTAAATGTTTGCTATCCAGGGGATTGTTTAGTTAAAGGTATCCTACTTGAAATTTATACCCGTGGTAAAAAAAAACCTGAAAAAGTAATACAACTCAATTATACTTTTACCTAGGCTATTTTCTGTATATTAAATTTGATCAGTGATCAGGAGCTTTTAGGGAAGTTTGAATTTCCAGCCACAATTCAACTGTTGTTAATTTTTATGTTACATAGACTGGGAAATTAACATAAAATCTTGAATTGTATGCTTACGTCAATGAAAGAAAGTAAAAGACCATGACCAGACCATTCTGGAACATGATTATCTTGGAAGAAAGCAATATTATTAGCTGAAAATATCTCTTTGCCTGGGAAACATGTAATCTCCCCTTGCTAAAATTTTCAGAGCAGAGACAGCACAGATTTGCCATCTCAGCAAAAATATAAAATAAATTCATTTGGCAAATTAGTTGTGGTGCATTTTCCAGTTGAAGCACAGATGCTGGCAAACGTCAGCAAATGAGACACTGTGGTGTGTGAATTGAATACTGTATTTTTCAGACTATAAGACACACCGGAACATAAGACGCACCCAGTTTTTAGTGCAGGAAAACCAGAGAAAAAAAGATTTAATACGTTTTCACATCAATTGGGTTAATGCAATAATTTTAATGGATGCAATATTCAATTCAGCCAGAAGGTGTCACTAGCAGCAGTACACTCTCAGCAGAACTTCATACTTCACACTGATCGGCAGGAGGAAGGGGGGGGGCTGAGCTGTCTTCTGCTCTCTCTCTCCTCTCCCAATGTTACTGATTCTGTGTCCGTGGGGCAGCAGGGTGATTGCTGTTCCCATGGATAGAAGAGATAGGTAGATTCAAGCTCATCTTTACTCTCTTCATTGCCTATGCCAGTTCAGGGCTGGCATAGGCAATTACACAGTTCAGATGGCTGGCGGGAAGCCAAGGTGTGACCACCGGCGGCCAAGTGGCCGCGAGGGTTGCACATTCTGACCATAAGACCCTGGCAATTTTTGCCCCAATGGTCTGAAAAATACGGTAAATTAGATGTTCCGGGGTAATATTTACAAAACATTCTAATTCATCTGATTCATCATACTTTTGCATTTCGGAGTAACCTTATTGTCTGCATTTCCACAAATGGTACTGGTCATGTGAATAACAGCAAAAATGCAAAAAAAAATGGTTTAACATGCTTTTAATTATGGTAGTATAATTACAGTATCTCAGAAATGCAAGATGGAACAACACTGAACATTCAAACACTTTCCTACAATGTAAAGTAGTCAGTGTACAGCTTCAATGTATAACAGTGTCAATGTTGTGTCCCCTCAAAATAGCTCAACAAACAGCCGTTAATGTCTAAAACTCAGCCTACATAAATAAGGACATCCCTAATTGACAAATGTACAAAAACTTGAAAAATGTTTCAATATTTTGTACGGCCACCATTATTTTTCAGCACTGTGTTTACATGAGCATGGTGTCCCCTAGGTTCACAGGTACCTTGTGTTAAGATATACTTCCGTAGCCTCTGGACCATGGGTAATATTTATAACTTACAAGGTTATGCAAGAATATCCTGAGCTGTACATTTTGGAATAAAGTGTTTGCAAACATATGTTATCTTCTTGCCAATGCAAGGCAATGTGACAATGTGTCTTACCACTTAAACCCACATGCTTAACTTACCTATGCAAAATTACTCCTCCTTGCTGTAATTGCTAGGAATATCCAGTGCTTTGAGGTGTGGGCTGGAATGTAACAAGTTGATCTTAGACCCCAGTATTGTCAATTCCCTATGGGTGCTCCACATTCATTATTGGGCAATGCAGGCAAGAACACTTTAACATGCAATAACAAGAAAATGTGAATATGTGGGGGTTAACTCTCATTTTAACCTATTGAGCGTTCTGTTGCTTTTTAAAGTACGCCACGGGCAATTGCGGCCAGAAAAGTGCTGAGAAAAACCGGCCTTCATAACATGGAGATCAATGGTGCCACCCTCCCCCACCTCTTTGTAATCATTAATGACACCAAAGAGGTAGACCCAGAAGAGATCGGCAAGTCCCCCGATACTCTACATTAGTGCTGGCTCACCAGGGATAGGTGAGCATCCCCGGAAGTTTACCAGGAGGTTAACAGTGTCAGCTTGTCTTGCATGGAATAAATAACCTCTTTTTCACCTGAAATTGCAGATATTTTTACTCTTCTGACCTGTGACTGGATAGTGAGGCTGAATTCACACCTATCCTTGGTGCATCCCTTTTATTCTGTGAATTTATGCTTATACAAACATTAATTGTTGTCGTTGGTTATGTGCTTTTCATGTGGATTTGACATACATATCCCAGTCAATTAAATAAAAGGACTGAGCATAGATTGTTGGGGAGGTGCTTGTTGCTATGCACTTAAACTTACTACAATGCATGGTTACTTGCAATTTTATTTGTTGCAATTTGCATAAATCATAGCTGCTTCATGACTTAAGTTAGGAACACACGCATAGATATGGGCCAGATCGATGGCCGCTCACAGACATCTAGCTGGCCCATATCATATACGACCATCCCTGTTTTCGAGCGGGACCAATCAATCAAACCACAGTCGATGTCCATTACTTTGCATGGAGACTGTGGATCTCCATGCAAAGAATCAGCCGATATCGGGCAGCAGCACGATGGCGTCATTGCCTTGCTGCAGGGAACCTCGAACGTCTCGATGTTCCCTGCTTTAATGCGGTAAACAAAGTAATAAAAATGTTTTTCATTTCAGTGGTACAGTTTATAGGCCACATTAAAGGTGGAAAAATTATTTATCTTCGTCTCATTTTTGTATAGCACAGAAACATGACATTTCACCAGGGATGTGTAGATGTTTTATATCCACTGTATGAACCTGTTCATCCTGTATGAATAGGTTTCAACTAGTGTTGCTCGCAAATATTCTTATTGTGAAATTTTATTGCAAAGTTCGGCACTTTGAGAAATTGGGAAGATCTAGAATATAGTGCTATATGTTCGTAATCACATTTATTTTAGATTTTTTTCATCATTACCCGTGATCCCTCACTCCTTGAAGCTTCTGGGCCAATAAGAAGGCTGCAATATCTTTGTCTGAGCTTAGCCGCAAACCTAGCTGGTTGGAAAGTAGCCTACCCCTTACTTTATAGGAGGCTCTGCAGGAGCCATTTTCTTCTAATACGAAAATTGCAAATGCTGTTCATCACTGGTATTAACTGGCTAATTTATTGAAATGTGTAATTTCATCCCAATACATGTAAAAATGCATAGTTGTTAAACATGTCTTAAGAGAAGCAGGCCAGGGTCACTTTCTGTATCCTGTCATCCTCCTTAGCACAGGTACTGCAGCTCACCTGAATGGCTTCTTATGCTGTCTCTTCCTGCCCATGTTCATCATATAAGGCATGTACACATATTTGTTAACTACTGATCCAACTATAGAGTGCATCCTGATAAGTCCTACTATGCAGATGTCATGTACAATATATAGATCAGTAGATTGGGAAAGCCCGCCATGGTACATGAAGGTATGTATGACTAAGGATAAGGACAATGACAGTAAAATAAACTTCCACTTTAACTAATATAATACATTGTTTATCTCACTGTTGCTTTTGATAAGCACTTATGAACAAGATCTGTTTAAAATGACTGTTATTCCAAGTAATTTATCTCTACTGTTTTCACAGCATTGAACTGCTTAGTTTCTTAAACAATGAAAGTAATTGATACAAATCTGGGAAACCACATTGGAAATTCTGTATAATGTGAAACTACAGGGGATTTTAGTATTATTGTGAATTCCCTTTACTTACAATAAACCATCAGCAGTACACTGATGGTTTCATTTAGTTGTTCACACTTGTTGATTGCTTCAGAAGAATTGTTATTAGATTTGTGAAGATGTCTAATTCGTTTATGTCAGCAATCTGGCACACTATATTTATTTTTAGAGAAAGGAGATGTAAACATAATAATAATAGCATAAAATAAACAATTCAGTTATCAGTGGTTTTATGGTCAGCTTTTTTTGTTTTATGGTTAGCTACTGTATATGTTACTTTGTAGTATTTTTGACACAATTTTCATTAAATGTATACTAAGGCAGTACATATACAGTTGAATGCCTTTGCAAGAACACATATCTTCTATCAGCCAGAATTGTCTGACAACACTGTGGATTATTTATTTCTGTGGATGTGGGATAAGATGTTTTGAGATAACACAGGAAAATTTTTTATGAAACGTCATACAAAACTGGTATGATAGTATCCAGGAAGACAGACGATTGTTTGCCCTAGCCATAGAGCCATTGGGACAAGCTATACGAGAAAATAGGGACATAAGGGGGATAGAGATAGCAGGCCATGTACATAATTTGAGTTTGTTTGAAGATGACTTTATCCTATTTCTTGCAAACCCACATATCTCCATGCCAAAATCATTGCATCTTTTCCATAATTTTTCACAAATGACTGGACTTCATGCAACTGGACTACATTTAATGTGTGGAATTTAACGGTATCACAAGTAGAATGATCAAGTTTACAGGCTAAAGCACCTTTTTCTTGGGTGCACTATGCACTCACATATTTGGAAATTCAACTCACTGCACACTAGACAACACTTTATGCTTCAAATTATGCTTCTTTATTACTAAAACACACTGCACTACTGAAGACATGGCATCCCTATCATTCTAATCATGTATGGGTTGCACAGGAGATTAGCCCAGTGAAAGTAGATGATGTATTCTGGAAACGAAGAACAGGAGGACAATAACTAATCCTGTTATAGCACACACTATACTAGCTCGGTGTTCTTAGTATGGCAAAGAGTAAAACTAGAAGGAGGCACAATCTCCTTGAAGAAGGTAGGGTTAAGTCGGTCCAGAGACTTCAAGAATCTGAAGAAACATCTGATAGGAAGATATTTAGATACCTACACAAAAACATTTCATGCAACAAAACCAGAGTAAGATTTTGGGAACTGTGTTTGAGCAGAAATGTTTGAGGGACCCACAAACCTCAGGAACTTTATCTCTAGTATATAATGTAATTAAGCAGAGTCAGAGTAAAGCTAGCCATACATTCCCGTGCAATCGACCCCCGACCAATTACAGCGTGGTGACATCATCACACTGTGATTGATCGGGGATCAATTGAGCGGAAATCAATGTGCACCACATGGGCACATCGATTCCCATTCAATGGGGACCTCCAGGACCCTTTCCCCCCAGCCTCTAGCCTGTGTGAATCAAAACACATTCACACAGGATAGAAGCTGGGAAGAAATTTCTGTTTCTCTCCTCACAGCAGCGTCTGCCTCAGTGAAGAGTGCTGGCTCCGCCCCCTTCACACTGTCAGGCTCAGTGTGGAGAGAGAACACAGAGCCGAAGCTGTCCCTATACTTTGCATGAAGATTCTTCTTTATTTAAAGTATTGAATAGGGTTTTCCAACATGTTGGCTCTATTGATCCTGCTCGAAGGAAAACACACACAGGTAGGTTTGTAAGCAGATTAGACTAAAATCAATCACCGTGACCACGCACGTTGATTATTTGTACTCAAATCTTTTTACAAATCTACCCGTGTGTGCCTAGCTTAAGGCTCCCCTGCCATATAATTTTAAATGGTCAAGCGAGATAGGAGAGTAAAAGGCAAGAATTGGGAGCAGTTATGGGACACTGTCCGGACTTCATCTCCAACAATGGAAACAGTGACAGAAGGCAGGAGTACCTGGATATCCCACTGAGGTTTAGAGGTTCTGTACCTATTACCCATACTATCCGGTTTATGTACAGCCTACCATTCATTAGAAAATATTAATATTTGCATAACAGTTAATTGAAAGATTATTGCTTAATATGTAAATGCAACATATTTTATATTCATACAAAGGATAACATTTTTGCGTTCTTATCATGTGATGTAATTGTTTAGTTTTAAATGAAAATAAAATACAGACTGATACTGTTATGTTCCTTTTTGTTCACCTCGGAAAAACACAAGTCAGCTTAGCAAATATAAGCAATGTGTCAAGCTTTTGTTTTTTTGTTTTAGCTACTGGTTTGTTTTATAAAGGCATTGGCCTTCAAATATTTATTTCTTCATGTCTATTCCCATGAGGTTATCCACAGAGAAGTTGCTTTTTTATGTAGGGTCATTATGTGCTAAATCTGTTGTTGAGTCTCCTTGGAGTCTCCTCACTGCCAGCAATCTGATAGTATTGATAGCTGTGTAATTACAAGTATGCTATGAAAACAGAACACTAAACTAAAGGCAATGCAACAAATCCAAGTGCATGCCTATGATAGGCTGTTGTGCCAATGATGGCTGTTTACTAAAATGTAATGTAAACAGCATAACACAGATATTCCTTTATCTATCTAGCATTCCAGAAAAGAATGTAAAATAAGGTGTACAAATAACTTGACCCTTTGTCATCTATCAAAATATAGAATATTAACAAGTATAAGTATAAGTCTAAGTATATTAACCCAAAACATCTACACAGTCCAACTCTGAATTGCTAGGGCCATGCAATAGGGAATATGGCTTGCTGATAGTAGTTTCTCTTTTAGTTAAACCAAGTCAAAGCAAATATATTGTGATAACCATTACTGGCCACCAGTGATGGCAGAACATGGGCCATGGCCGTTCGCGAACTGGGAGACCATACTTCCGCAAATACCCACCATTTAAATTTTCGCGGTGCACCGCTATTGACATTAATGCAGGGAGAAATTCTCAAACATTCAGGTCACAATTGTAGGCACAATACCAATAAAAAGTGTCAAAAGGGTGAAGCCACCTAGACAGTGTCATGTCAGAGGGGAATCAGTTATTACATTTTAATAAAGTTTTTTTTTATGGAGTTTTTTTCCCCTACCAATTAAAGAGTTAAAAAAAACTGTATGGGGTACCCCCAGAGTCCACCAGGCCTCCTGTTTGCATAGGGTCTGGTATTCTCTGGAAAAGAGCAAACCAGACCCCTTTAGGCAAGCATGAAAGTACAGGAAGTGGGGCACCCCCTGTCCCACCGGGCCTCTATTCAATAGGATAGGGATCGAGATCCGGGAGTCCTCTAGTTATAGGAGAATCCCAGATGCCTGGCCCATGTTTTGGTAAAGTGACCCCCCTTATCTTAGCGAAGGGTCTCACCTTCATTGAGATATGGCATAGGGGCAAGGTGAGATGGGGTTTCCCATCCTGTCTTTCCAGGCTTATCAAAAGGGGTCTTGTTAGCTCTGGGGGGATCCCATGCTGTTTGGGGTTCCCCTTTCCCAGAGCATACCAGACCCTGTGCCAACAGGGGGTTTGGTATACTCTGGTGGGCTCCCACGCTGTTCATGGTCTCCCTATTCCAGAGAATACCAGTACAAGCAAAATGACTAACCTGGTGGAATGCATCATACAGGGAGTGCAGAAATATTAGGCAAGTGGTATTTTTGAGGAATAATTTTATTATTG
>CM070036.1:96647468-96658694 GCA_036250615.1 Ptychadena robeensis | reverse complement strand
GACCCCCCCCCACGACCCCCATTGAACTGGACCGGGTACATCGCACGCCAGGGTACCGCAACCCGAATAATCCCCAGCCACGCGACGTTCGCTGCAGGGTCAATTTTTTCCGAGTCAAGGATGCCATTATGGTGAAAGCCAGGGAGAAACGCACAGTGGACTTTGACGGGGCCATGATCTCTTTCTACCCTGATCTCTCTCTGTATCCTTTACTGCCTCGGATTCCTGCCAGGTGATTCCTGCCTACGGGCCCATCCTCTGCTCCATGAGGCTCCTGGTTTCCGACCTCTGGCTCCCTGGATCTGGAGTGTCGCTTGATTGGACTGCCACCTTTGGACTGCCAACCCACTTCCATGCCTGCCCTGGACACTGGCCTGCCGCGGACACGTAAGCTCCTTCTCCCCCAGGGGGCTTTCCCACTCATTGACCAGGGCGTGATATGTATACCTTGGAGACCTCGGGACTGGGGACGTTGGCGATGCCCTCCCAGGGCCTGCTTTCCTTATGCCTATGCCCCTAGCTTAGTCGCCCTGAGGGGGAAGGGGTTTTTGTTGCTGTCCCCCTTCCCTCCCCCCATTCGGAGCCCCGTTTTCACCGCTGATACCCGGGTGGTGGTGCCCCCGCTGTTGCTGGTCCTTAACTCCCCTGGCTAGTGTTTTTTTTACTGTTCTGAGTGTAATATTAATAATTTGGTTTATTACTGTTTATTACTGTGTTTCTTCCTTTTTGGTTTTCTCGTCTCTTTGTGTGTGTTTTCTTTCCTCCTTTCACTTTTTCTCTGCTCCTTCCTTTTTCTGTTCCCTTCCGCTCCCCCTCTGTTCTTGGTTTTTTCCTTCCCTCTAGTCCCCCCTGCCCTCTTTTTCTCCTGACCCCCTATCCCTACCTCTCCTCATAAGTGCTAGGTGCGGACCCCGCAGTCCCATCGGTCTCTCTCAAACAACGGGTCCAGGTGGCCTTCCTCCAGGAGACCCACTTTAAAGCCGGCTCCTCCCCTGGTATGCCCTCTAGCTACTTCTCCTCTTGGCACTTTAGCTCTCACCCCGATAAAAAAGTCTGTGGGGTTGCTATTGGGGTTCACAAATCTGAGCTGCTCGCAGAATATCCGGATGCTGAGGGGCGCTTTCCTATGCTTAACTGCAAAATTTTTAATTCTCCCTACACGCTGGTCAATGTTTATGCCCCCAACCAGGGCCAGGTGTCGTTCCTTCTCTCGCTGCTGGACGCTCTGGATGGCAAGATGACGGGACCGATTGTGATCAAGTTGGCGATTTCTTTCTCTGCACTTAATCGCCTTAAGGCACAACTGCTATCTTACCAGTTGATTGATGTCTGGCGCACTCTCCACCCTACTGACAAGGACTATACCTTCTACTCTCACCCGCACCTTACCTACAGCCGACTTGACTACTTTCACATTTCTCACTGCCTACTTGACCGCTCCCCTACCTCCACTATCGACATACAGGCGTTCTCTGACCACCACCCGGTTATGTTCCCTTTCCTCCCACCGGATTCCCCTAGGAAGCCCGGGTCGACGTGGCGTCTCAACGACTCGGTCCGCCTGAAACGTTCACGCACGTTCATCTCTAAGCTCTCTACCCCGTCGGGCCCCCCCCCTTCAGTCCACTTCCCTTATCCTCTCGGCCTTCCACAAATACTATCAGGATCTGTATAATCTCACTCCTTCTGTGGACTCGTCCGTCCCCTCTGGGACCCTTCCCTCGCTTGCCTCTTACATTGCAGACACCGGGCTTCCCCGGATCCCAGATTCGGAGGCGGAATCTCTAGCTGACCCCTTCACCGTGGAAGAGCTGTCCACTACCATCAAGTCCTTGCCCTCGGGTAAATGCCCGGGCCCAGACGGTTTCCCCAACCTTTTCTACAAACAATTCCTCGATCGCATCTCCTCCCCCCTGCTTTCCTCTTTCAACGCCATCGCCCCGGACTGTCTTTTTCCTCAACAATCTCCAATGGCGCTGATCACTCTTATCCCTAAACCAGGAAAAGACCCGTCCCTGTGCCCTAGTTACCGCCCCATCTCCCTCATCAACACGGATCTCAAGATCTATGCGAAGATGTTGGCGGACCGCTTGAAGCTTTTCATACCGTCCCTGATCCACACAGAGCAGGTGGGTTTTGTGCCAATGCGTGAGGCCAAAGACAACACCATGCGGACCATCACCTTAATGGCGCACGCCTCCAAACGCTCCCTACCACTTTGCCTTCTGTCTGTCGTTGCTGAAAAGGCTTTCGACAGGCTGGGCTGGCCTTTTCTTTTCGCGACTCTCCAACAGATAGGTCTCCCCCCTTTAATTCTGTCTCGGATTCGAGCGCTGTATGACGACCCGACGGCAAGGATACAGGTCAACGGGGCGGTCTCCGCTCCCTTGTGCATCAGGAATGGGACGAGACAGGATTGTCCCCTGTCGCCGTTCCTCTATGTCCTTCCCCTTCCTATGGTCTTCCTCTGCGATCACATACCTTGGTCTTCAGATCCCGGCCAATCTGTCCGACCTGTACTCCCTTAACTATTTACCCCTGCTCCATTCCACTCTCCAGAAACTGAAGGCTTGGGCCTCATTGCGCCACTCATGGTTCGGGCGCATGTCCCTCTTCAAGATGGACATTCTCCCTCACTTCTTATATCTTTTCCAGACTCTGCTTATCCCTGTGGCCCGTACCTTTTTTCGCTCTCTCCGTTCTGCTCTGCGGTCCTATGTCTGGGGCCCCTCCCCGCCCAGAATCAGCTACGATATCTTGATCAGACGTGAAGAACATGGGGGGGGTCGCTCTCCCCAACATGGAATTCTACTATAAAGCTGCGGTGCTCACCCAATCCCTCGATTGGATTTTCTCTAAAGATTACAAGCTTTGGGTGCGTCTGAATCTCTCTCTGTCGCCTGTTCCCCCCCCAGGCTCTCCCCTGGATCCTCCCTGCTGACCGCCCTCCTGCCTCCTCCTTCCCTTTCTTTATCCCGACGTTTCTCAAAGTGTGGGATTCAGTGCAACGCCTTTACCGCTTGTCCCCGGCTATCAGTCCGCTCACGCCGATCGTGGGTAACCCAGCCTTTGCCCCGGGTTGCGCACGGGACACGTTTCTCACCTGATCCCACAGTGATTTTACCCCCCTTTCCAGACTTCTCGACGACGTATCGCTCCGCCCCCTGACAGACTTACTGCCCTCCATCTCCCTTGCCCCCGGCAGCTGGCTCCAATACCTTCAACTCCAACACTTCCTTCAGACGTTACTCACCAAAGGCTTCCGCAACCGACCGACGACCTACTTTGAGGATCTTTGCCTGTCTGACTTAAAGGTGCCTAGGGCGCTCTCGGCCCTGTACTCTCTACTCCTGACAAAAGCTACCCCTTCCAGACAGCACTACGTCCTGGTGTGGGAGTGGGAATTGCACTGCTCCCTGGACACGGGTGATTTACAAAAAATATTTGCGCTGACACATAAATCTAGTATGGCCAGCTCGACGCACGAGCACAATTATAAAATTCTCTGCAGGTGGTATAGGACCCCTTCGGTCCTTCATAGGATCTTTCCATCAGTCTCTGCTGACTGCTGGCGCTGTGGCGCGGCCCCTGGGACCATGCTCCACATCTGGTGGTCTTGTCCCCTGCTTCTCCAGTTCTGGCATCAGGTGTTTTTGATCTACTCCAAGACCTCCCGGTCTACCCTACCCCCCACGCCCGAATTGGCGTTGCTATCTCTGATGCCGGACTCTCTGAAAAGTGCCAAGAGGGGAGTTTTGCGTTATTTTTTTATGTTATCCCCAGACATTGGCGGTCGACGACTATTCCAACCATTCTGGAATGGCTTGCTGAGCTCAACTGCTTGCAACGCCTGGAGGAACTGGTTGCCTCTACTCAAGAGACCGCCCCTAAGTTCGATGATACCTGGAGTGCATCATTTTCAAGGACTCAGTGGAGGGGCGGGCGCTCCTTGCCCTCCCTTGAGTCTTAGTTCTTCCCCTGGGCTCTGTTTCTGCACCTTCCACACCCCCTCCCCCTTCTTATCCCCATGCCCTGTCCCTAGTCGCTCCTTTCCCTTTCTTGCCACTCCCCCGTTTTTTTTTCTCCTCTCTCTCTTTCACCTTCTTCTTTCAGCTACCCACCTATTGTATCTATTTTCCTTCTTTCTTGTCCTGCCTCTTTCTCTTCTCTTTTCTTTTGTTCTTAAGTTACTTGGACAGAGCGCTGATGCTACTAATCACCTGTACTGTCACTGTGCCCCGCACGGCGGCGCACAACTCACATCCCGCCTTGCTACCGGGCCTGCCCCTGCGGGCTTGACACCATCCCCATCCGCATCCACAATGGCACACATAAGCCTGGGGCTCGTTGACCCCTCATTCGGACTAGTTCATACGGTTTGCTCCTGGGGCGCTCCTTATTGAGGTTAATCTGCTTTGAATACGCCAGATTGCTGTCAGACCCTTTTCCCCGGCAGGGACTCTTTTGTTACACAGCGCCTGTCCTATAGTGTTTTGCCAGCAGTATTATTTTGTGCTGTTTACTATTGTCATTTTGCTATGTCTGCTGTTGTTCCTAATTGTTGTGATTTTTTGTGTAAACTCTAATAAAGATTTTGAATACTTAAAAAAAAAGGTTAAAGTAATAGTAACAAATGTTGTGACGAACAGTCTCTTCTTCAGATTAGGGTGTGAACACAAATTTCAGGCACAGCTAGAGGAGAGCATTTCACTGTCTGTCGAGCTTCAGTGGCTAGTGATGGCGCGAACCCGGAATTTGATGTTCGCGAACGGCGAACGTGAACCTCCGCAAATGTCCGCGAACCTGGTGAACCCCGCGAACCCCATAGACTTCAATGGGCAGGCGAACATTAAAAAACAAAGGGACCCTTTCTGGTGTTGGAATAGTGGCAATAGTTGGCAATAGTTGGCAATAGTGTTGGAAAAGTTATTTCAAGGGGACTAACACCTGGACAATGACATGACAGAGGGAAACCATGGCAAAACTCCCAAGAATTTTTGTGTTCACGCAATCAATAAATCCGCACGAAAGGATATTTCTACAATGATAGCAAAGGGATTTGAACAAAGAGGGGAGCTGGAGAGCACTAAACAACATGGTTGGTAAATTGCCTGTGTGAATTCACCTGAAACAACCTGTGAAGATCTGCTTTCCACGTTGCCTACAGCTTAAAAGGTGAATTTTGTATGGAGGGGGGGGACACTGGTGGAGATGGACCGTGTGGAGCGACACTGGGGGAGATGGACAGTGTGGAGGACATGGTGGAGATGACAGTGTGGAGGACACTGGTGAGTGATGGTCGAGTATGGGGACATGGGGGTGACGGTCAGTGTGGAGGCACTGGTGGTGATGGTAAGTGTGGCGGACACTGGTGAGTGATGCGTCAGTGTGGAGGACACTGGGGAGAATGGGATATTCCCCATGGAATGGCGGGATGGAGGGATATTGCAGTGAAGACTATAGATTAACAGAACACTGCCCTAGCTAATGGTTTTCCTTATTAGCAGCAGAAGCCTCTCTCAACCTCCCTTCTTCAGAAAGAATGTTGTAATGGCGTCCTTTACGTGATATGTTTATAGGTGTGGTAATGAGGGTCTGTGAGGTGGGGGGTGGGGGGTGCATCATTGGCGGATTATGTTGCTGACTGTGACTCACAGGGGTCAAAGTTTTCTGGAAGTTAAAAGGATAGGGGGGGGTGAACCGAACTAGACCATATGTCGCGAAACATGGGCGAAACATGCGATGTTCGCCGCGAATAGTTCTCCAGCGAACAGTTCGGGCCATCACTATCAGTGGCATCATATAAATGTGTAATTCTATTAACCGTATAGTTAAATATACATCTGCTCCTTTTGATATACTGTATATCACATATGTGGGTGCTTGACTGTGCCTGTACCACCCAGAAGTTTGCCACCTTGGAGTCAGGATTTATTCACAACATTTAAATTATTTGGCAGCCAGGAGTTTGAATGTGTGACCAGACCAATAAAAGTGTAAGAGTTATCTAGCAGAAGTTTGTTTCTCCAAGCTTGCTTCCAGATTTTTTTAACTGAATGAAGGATCTTGCAGTTCAACTACTAGGCAAGGTATCATGGTATAGGCTGATTTCATGGGACCAACCCTTAGTGCTAACTGTTTCTCCAGATCTTTTCGGAAAGAGCTCTTGTGACAGGAGTTAGCTTTTCTATACCTTGATTGATATTCCTTCCTTGGAAAAGCAGTGTATCTATAATGCTGGCTTCTATTCCATTTATCCACAGAGGATCATGTTCAGAATGAATAATTATGAATTCTTAGGGCTTTCACTGACATCATTAGTTCCTGCAGTTGCCAATATTTTAAGATAACTTCTTTCTTTCATGAAAATACAAAACATGCTCTGTAGAATTATATACTACTTTTTTGTACATTTATGTAATGTAATGTATTCATATATTTATGAAATGTATTTGTTGAGGCAGTCTGAGAGAATATTGCTATATTGTAATGTCAGTATCATTAAGCATCACGTAGAGGAAAGGTGATAAGTCAGAACATGGTATTCCTGTGTATTAAGGTTGATGTACCAATCCTTTACAAATGACTATCCACAGATCACTAACAGTGTATCATGTCTCATAGGATATGAGGCACACAACCTAGTACAACTAAGTAAGGTACTGTAAATGGTTAAATAAAATTAAACAAAATAAAACAAAAGTGGAAATACTCACATTAAAGTAGGTTTGCAATGATTGATCTCTCAGGGCCATGTTTTTTCCAGGATGACATCACTTCCTGGTTAGGGATGAGATCACTTGCTGCTTAAAGATGCTAGAGGGCTCAACAGAGAACAATGGGACGCGTTTCAAGCAGAAGCTCTCTGTCAACCACCACTTCCGCTCAAAACCCACCCTGAGAGATCACTCATTGCAAACCTCCCTTAATGTGAGCATTTTGTTTTATTTTATTTTTTTGTTTTCATTTGTTTAACCATTTACAGTACCTTACTTTGTTGCACTAGGTTGTGTGCCTCGTGTCCTTGTTCCTGTTTGTCTGTTACAGTGGGGCCACACTCCTCCATTTTGAGAGCTGTACACCTACATGCAACTTAAACATGCCCTTATACTGCCCCAATTTTACTCTGTGATCTTTTCCAGGCACCCATAGGGCCTTCTGGCCACTGATATCACTGTTACTGTGTAATCACAGCTGACGGTTGTGAGCAACTATCCATTAAATTCAATCAAATATATATTTTATAAATATCATAAAGAAATAGTGTTTATGGTTTTACCACTGTTATTACTGGATAATAGTCAATTATCTTAGATATTAGATAATGTAGGTGTGTGCATTCACCTGTTTTTTAAATGGCAGGTAGGAGACACCATAAATGAATTAATTTGTATTTTTGTTTATTATGGTGGTTAGAAAGATGGCGAGACATAAGGTTTGCTGTCCCATAAATGCAAATGAACCCTCCTGTTTACTAGATAAAACAGATAAAACTCTAGAATATACTCCAAAATTCCTTTACTTGCTCTATTTATTTTCAATGGGGAGGTTTCTTTAAAGCTTTCTGTTATTTACCAGTGTACAAATATGATATGCATTTTCCTAACATTTCTCATTAGCAACACCCATCAGCTGCTGAAATGTGTACTGGAACATTGCTTTGAATGGATCCTTTTTAGGTAAATACATTTAAATAAGTCATTTGAATCTTATCTCTCTTTATAGTTTATTTTTATAGCTTTTCATAACATTGCATAGCATTTCTAGGCCCAGATAAAACCAAGTATTGAAACCCACTGCTGACAAATTTGTAAATGGACCCATGCACCACCCAAAAGTCAACTTAAGATATAAAACATGGAATAATTTTATGTACATAAAGCAGAATTTAACAGGAGAAACAGTTCAATATTTATGCACTTTCGTTGCGTTTGGTCTTACCTTGATGCCATGTTGGGTCTTCTCTGCTAAAATACGCAGCCCAAACATGCAATACATCTCTTTGAAAAGACAAATTGTTTTCAAGCTTCAAAGATGTCTCCATACGTGTATTCACACAGGGCTTTTTAAAAGACCCACATGTTTCGTGCACATTTTCGCCCACCAATAAACATCACTTTTTAAATAATATGCCCAATACTGCCTGAATATATTTGTCTAAAATACACATTTTCTTTAAAGCTTTTTTGTACCCAATTTTGCTCCTCAACAACAGAGCTCAACAATCATTGTACACTGAGCAAAAATATAAACACTTTCGGCTTTGCTCCCATTTTGCATGAGCTGAACTCAAAGATCTGAAACTGTCTAAATCAGTGTTAAGGACCCCACACACGTATTGAGTGGGAAACCGACAGATGAGATGTGAAGAGCAGCGTGATGGCGTCATCACCCTGCGCTCTATCGCTCACAGCGCCAGCGGGCACACTTTGTGCGGCCAGATATTTACGGACGTGTCTGTTCTCTGGCCGACCGTGCTTTGTGGGCACCAGCAATCAGCGGGCAAGCGGCAGACGATTTTGCCGCCGACCATTGTGCGTGCATTGCGGCTGTCGGTCGGCAGCAAAATCATCTGCTGCTCGTTGCGTGTGTGGAGACCTTTAGTGAGCACTTCTCCTTTACTGAGATAATCCATCCCACCTCACAAGTGTGGCATATTAAGGTGAGGGTTAGACAGCGTGAATATTGCACAGGCGTGCCTTATACTGCCCACAATAAAAGACCACTCTGAAATGTGCACAGTTTTGCTTGGGGGGGGGGTCAGAAAACCATTGAGTATCTGGTGTGGCCACTATTTGCCTCATGCAGTGCAACATATCAGGTTGATCAGGTTGTTGATTGTGGCCTGTGTAATGTTGGGCGATCCAGAGCGTCCCAAACTTGCTCAGTGGAGACATGCTCGGTGAGTAGTGATGACCGAACATTGGCCGCGACCGTTTGCGAACAGAAGGGTCAAACTTTTAAAAAAGTCCGCCGTCCGCCTGTTCGCAAAGAACTTCCAATTCCCTGCCTGTTGGCAGGAAATTTGAATAAGAACTATACCGAAAATGACGCTGCGATGTCACTTCCGGTATATGGAACGCACAGTTCCTGGTTCCAAAACCAGAAGTGAAGTGACCGGAAGTGAGAGATAGTCGGACCAGATGCGGAAAGGTCTGGCTTCTTCGTAGGCAAAGGGGGCGTCAAACACCCGTAATATTCGCCGGCAAGAAGAAAACCGAACATACAACTGTCCCGGCGGACAGTTCGCCCATCACTATCGGAGTAGATATAGATCACACATAATGAAAGGGGGGAGGGCAGGGAAAACCAGCAGGTTACTGTGTACTCTGATGTGTGCTTTGATTGCCCATGCCATTTTGTTGAAAATGGTCTGGTAGAGGCATTCTGCCAAGTAGTTAAAGAGGTTACAATGGAAACTCAGCTTTGAATTGGCATGGCTAGGGTATAAAAGATGTCTCTTCTGTCTAAAATAAATTTCTGTCTTGGAAATGTCTCTTTTTCTTCAACAACCTTCACACCCAAGAACCTAAACTGGAATAATTGAGAAGCGCACAAAGTGAAGTTTGATGGCCCTGCAGCCTTTTATTGCCAACATAAATAACCAAATATAATACATAGCAATCATAAAAACAGAACATCATCAATTGAAAAGTAGGTGATTTGAAGGCAGTTATCCTGTATCTGCAACCTCCAGCTGCACTATACAGACTCGGGGACATTTACAGAAAAATGAGCATACCACCTTATGGCAATCTTCTTCCACCAGTTAGATTTACAGTCATAAGAGGAATACTTATCTTACAATATTGTCACCTCTACATAGTAAAAAAAATGTTTTAGAATAATGCTTAGGTATTTAGTTAAGGTAAGGATGAGCTATGGGAGCCTAAACCCTCATGAAGTTTGCATTCAAAACACAATCCTATGTGATCTATTCCAAATGTCTAATTTTTAAAGCAGTTTTCAATATTTTATGTTCTTACATTTATAACTTTTTGTGTTAAAAATAATGGTTGTCAGAATGTTTTGGTGTCCTTAAAATAACACGCAGGGGTGCTCAATAGTACTTTATATTTAATGAAGTATGTTCAATAAGAAGGGAAGCGTGGGTGAACTAAACTAATAAAGCAGGCTGTCTATTTTGGCGACTGTTAATGGAATGCTATGCACTTGCTATTCTGGAAAGGGAACAAGGAAGTTACACAGGCCATGTTGTAGACATTTAGTGCATTGGGAGGGACTTTACGTCTAAAACTATTGGCCATCTGTGACATAGTCTTATTGTTGTGCTCTTCCACAATACTCAAATGAATTTTAGGTCACAAACTTTTCAACTTCAAATTAATGTACATTTATAAATATATCACCTTTTCTGTTTAATTGGTACTATCCTAAATACTGTATTTATTCTTTCTTTTACATTCTAAAGGAAAGATCAGAATCAAAGTGAAAAACTATTACAGACCTGAAAACCAACAAAGGGCATGTTAAAGCTATAAGGCTTTAAAACCAAGTGTAGGCTACATTCGGTATGTATGGGGTTTATTTATCATGTTAAATGTATTAAATTGTGCAAATACTACAAAGCCCCCCAAAGACGGGCTAATTCCCGGCCATAGTTCCGGCGGCCGAGCACATAAAGGTCGGTCAGCCGCAACTATAGGGGAGCCCACCTTGAGGAACCGACCAAAAGAGCCGGCAGGTCGGATCGCACAACGATCCGTCTTGCTGGTTCTTTTTCTGCCCGATCCTCTGATCGTGTGCTGCAGGCTGTTAACTCGGAGGGGGAGTCTCTTCCCCTCCGAGTTAATTGGCTACAATCTGACAGGAATCGCGTGTGTTAGTGGAACACACAGGATTCTTGTCTGTTCTGTAGCCGACTACTCACAGTGACGTCACCACGCTGTGAGGAGTTGGCTAAAAGCCGGCCATAGATCGAGACGTCTATGGCCGGCTTTAGACAGATCAGATCATCAGGAGCCACATGTTTTACTTGCCTTACTTTTGCTATGTTCCTTATATTATGATTAAAACCTTATACTTTTAAAATGCAAGCAAAGAATAATTAACCTTTAAAGTACCTAAAGGCCCCCATAGACACCCCGATGTTATCGCCGATCGATTAAAATCAATCGATGTTTTTCGATCCAAGAAATTTTGATTGATCGGACGATACTTCTGTATACCCCCAAATAGCGCAACCAATTAATGTCCGATTTTAGG
>CM070036.1:96618054-96629458 GCA_036250615.1 Ptychadena robeensis | reverse complement strand
CCTTGCGGAGACGAGCTGCAGACATGAGCGCCTCCTTGGTGTTGTAATAGGTAGGCTTAACGATTACGTCTCTAGGGGTTCCCTCAGGTTTCACCAGGGCCAAGGCTCTGTGTATCCTGTCGAACTCGAGGCGATCCACTGGAATAGATGGGGCCAGCTCCTGGAACAATGCGGTGATTGTAGAGGTGAGGTCGATAACATGCTCGGGGACCCCCCGCATTCGAATGTTGCCCCGGCACTCACGGTTCTGGAAGTCTTCAATCTGAACCATGGCCGCTTGTACCTCAGCAGTGACAGCCTCCAGACCCTTCTCCTGGGATTCCTCATCAGTGATGACCTCATCCATCTTGCGCTCCAGGAGGTCAGTGCGCGCACCCATCTCGCAGATCTCGTTGGAAAGTTGGGAGGACAGCGTGGATAATTCCGCCTGTAGCAGCTGGCGAAAGCGGTTTAGAAGTGCAGCATCTCGGAGGGTGGGCTGCATGTCGTCAGCCGCAGCGCTGTCCTGTGAGGAGGAGTTCTGTGCCTCTGAAAAGAGCTGTGGCGAGATGCAGTCCTCCAGTGCGGGTTGTGTAGAGCTAGCGGTGGCCATCTTGGCTCCACGCGTCTCAGGCGGGAGTGAAGAGCTTGTGGTGCGCCTACTGTGCCTAGAAGAGCGGTTGCCCTTTCGCATACTGCTCCCGGGATCAGGAGCGGGTGGGGGGTAGCACTAGGTGCAGGTTGCAGCCAGGGTTAGTGGAGTAAAAGGCTCAAAAGGGGGGCCGGCAGCCACGGGTCACATTCAGTCAGTGGCCATCACGCTTGGGCGGTCGCGCGCGCCGCCTAGGGAACTGTGATCCGAAAGTCACTTGTAATCTCACTTGGTATAGAGGTAGGACACGCGGTGTGATGAACCGTATGATGGGTGATAAGTCTGAGAGGCAATCAGGACGTTAAAGCAAGTAGCACAGGCCAAATGCCTGTGCTATGTTTGG
The DNA here is from genome assembly GCA_036250615.1 of Ptychadena robeensis. Classification (NCBI taxonomy): domain Eukaryota; kingdom Metazoa; phylum Chordata; class Amphibia; order Anura; family Ptychadenidae; genus Ptychadena; species Ptychadena robeensis. Next base: position 96,628,484 of record CM070036.1, on the reverse strand, counting down.
GTTACAGTGGGTTTGTGGTTACCCCAGAAGCACCACCAGTCACGGCCGTTGAAGCCTTGGGTCGTCCAGGGGTGCTCCCAATGATAGATGGGGCGGTCGTGGGTGCTCACTAGGCCGCAGCCTCGGTCTCTGGTATCCGCGGCCCTCTGGTGGAGAGGGCTTGCCGCGTGGGTGCCCCTGATGTGGGCAACAGGCGTTGGTGGTATGTGGGGAGATCTCCAAAGGGGCCCAGGCCGGGTTAGCGTCTCCACCGAGGGATCACTGGGGCAGGGAGGAGCACTGGGCTCTGGGAGGCCTAGGTAGGCCGAAGCCCCGGGCTCAATTTCTACGCCCCCCGCCTCCCAATGCTGATTCAAGTTGGCTTGGGGCACACAGGAGGGACTGACTCACCCCAAGCGACTCTTGGGGGGCTGCTTCGTAGATTGGGGGAGTCCAGGGACTTTGCTTGTAAGCACTGCGGCCTCCAGTGGCTCCAATATAGGCCGGAGCCGGGGCCTCGATTTTGGGGGCCGAAAACGCTTTGTCCGTTGGGCACCCGGAAAACGGCAGGGTGGAAGCCCGGGTCAGTGTGGGTCACCTCAGGAGTGGCGATGGCCTGCTTACCCCGTCCCAGGAGCAGTCTGCAGGGCGGTGTCCTCCGTCTGGCCGGGCCGAGGTAGGCCGAAGCCTCGGCCTCGATTTCAGGGCTTGGGGCACAACGTCGGTCCGGAAGCGCCGGACCCTATGGGTAGGGTGCCCGGTGATGAGCGGGGTGTCCACGGATTGCACACAGCTGGATTGAGGGCTCCCCGGAGCGGAAATCAGCCTTCAGGGGCCCCGATGCAGGCCGAAGCCGTACCGCCGGATGGCGGAAAACTCTCTGGCAGTGTGCCCGGGCGATAGGCAGGTCCCCGTGGATGAGTGGGGGTGAGATTGGGGTCTCAATTAGTGATGGACCGAACTGTTCGCCAGCGAACTGTTCGCGGCGAACATCGCATGTTCGCGTCCGCCACGTGTTCGCGAACATACGTCGAGTTCGACCCGCCACATATTTTTTTTTGATTGAACAAACTTTGACCCTGGAGCAGTCAGCAGGCACAATACAGCCAATCAGCACCCACCACGTCACGGACCATCCCACCCCCCATCGCACAGCACAGGAGAGACGCCATTTCACATCTTGCTGCAGATGGAGACAGTTAGTTGAGATGCCATTACTTCGCCTCTCGCTTTGAGCAGTCCCAGCTCATCTGGCCACGGTCAGGTGTCAGTGAACACCCATCCACGACCCATTTTCAGTTCCTGGAGATGGGCAAGGAGGCTGTGCTCAGGATTTCACGATACATGGCTCCGTCCATTTTTCCTGTTAACTCGATAAGTTGTCCTGTGCCTTGCAGAAAAACACCCACAAAGCAAAATGTTTTCCACCCCATGCTTGACGGTGGGTTTGGGGGTCATAGGCAGCATTTTCTTCCTCCAAACACAGCGAGTTGAGTTAATGCCAAAAAAGTCTATTTTGGCTCATAAGACTACACACTTCTCAGTCACTCTCTGAATCATCAGGTGTTCAATGGCAAATTCAGGACGGGCCTGCAAATGTTGCCTTTCCCTGAGCAGGGGAGACCTTGTCGAACCCTGCAGGATTTTAATCCATTGCGGTGTGATGTTTTCAAGTGTTTTCTTCGGTGACTGTGGTCCCTGCTAATTTGAGCGTCATTAACTAATCCTCCCGTGATTTCTAGGATGCTTTTCACCCTTCTCAGAACCATTGAAACCCACGAGGTGAGATGTCTTGCGTGAGCCCCAGAGCGAGGTCGATTGAGGTCATTTTGTGCCTCCTTTTTTTTTCATTTTCGAACAATCGCACCAAAAGTTGTTACACCTTCTCTCCAAGCCTTCTTGCTAATGGTTTTGTAGCCCATTCCAGCCTTGTGCAGGTCTCAATTTTGTCCTGACCATCTTGGACAGCTTCTTGCGTCTTTCCCATGTTGGAGAGTGGAGTCTGACTTGATTGATTGATTCTGTGAAAGGTGTCTTTCTACAGGTGACTAGTTAAGACAGGGGTCCTTAATGAGGGTGACTAATTGAGTAGAAGTGTCTAACCAATCGTGGGAGCCAGAACTCTTAAGGGTGGTAGGGTTCAAAAACGTTATTTCACTCAATGAAATGCAAAATCAGTTGCTATCTTTTATTTAAAGTTATTTTTTCGATTTTCTTTGGATGTGCTCTCTGACACTTGTTAGACAATAACCTACCATACTGTTGGAAATGATACTGTTCTTTGAGAATTTCATTTCTTTGTCATTGGACAAAAACTTACAAAATCACGTGCGGGTAAATAAGTAGTTCCTCCAACGGTTATTTGATTACCCTTCTCGTACTTAGAAATCATCTCTCCCTGGTGTGCCATAGCTTTTTGAGAGAAGATGACCTCCATTTGAATGTTTCGGAGTGGACTCTAATAGATTCCAAGTAAATCTGCAATTAGGTTGGCCAGTAACCTCCGTCCAGTGATTGGGTTGGTGCATTTTCCCACCACCGGGGGACTTTACCCTTCCTCTGCTAAGGGAGTGTGGGAATTGTTCCATCTAACTTGGACGCGGACAATTCACCTATGGTCTTCCTACCCGCCCTGTCTCTATAGAGTCCTTCCGCGGTTGGGACTCCACCCCAAAATTCTCCAGAATCTAATTAAACTCTCCTTACTTACAATTCATCAAAACAGCAAGAAATCCCTCTACACAAAATTACGGTATTTTGAAAAAAACTGTGAGCAATTATTAATGAATTCTGTTTCACTGTTTTTATAAAATTTTCAACAGTTTTACAAAAATGCAAACTTCGAAGCTGTCGTTCTGTGTCATATTTACAGAGCAAATAAAATGAAAAGGAACATAACAGTGAATCGCCTCGCGTGAGGCACGAACACCAATAATGAAAAGAAAACAAAAGAAAACCAAAAAACTTGTGGACAGACTCCCCGTCACCCCCTGGTCAAATGGGACCCTATGGTCTTGCTAATAACATCGTGGGCACCAAGGGTGATAACAGGGTGTCACCAAGAACAAAAAAACTTTTGAAAAAAAAAACTAAATAAAAACTATCGCACCATCCCCGAGTACGAGGAAAAAAGCCACTGACGTGCAAACACAACTAAATGGGCTAAATGAAGCCAACCAAGAACTTTAGGAAGAGAAGGGGTAGAGAAGAGTGGGCGGAAGAGATAGAAAAGAAAGGAGAGACGAGAAGAGAGAGAGAGATGGGTCAGGTGGGGGAGCTCCAAAAACGGGCGGTCCAGTATCTACAAGTGGTTTGGTGTCACCGTTAGGGGGGGTCTGGGGAGGCTCGAATGGGCCTATCTGGTTGAAAAGCGGAGGATTCCAGGGGTCCCTAAATGGAGAGGAAAAACTTTCATGTTGATCGTTCAAATGCTCGTCAGACCTCTCATTACCATGTCAGGTTCACCTTCCGCCAGGACTCCCGAGTACGGTAGTTGTTGCTTCCTCCAGTTACTGCTATGCAAAAGGTTGGGTTGCGATGAAAATGGTGTGTCAGTGCCTGTTGCCTTAAGAGTCAAAGTGCGGATCCCCGTCTGTAAAAAGGGTGACCATGGACGTTTGGCAATGCGCCTAGTCGAACAGGAAGAGGAGCAGGCGGAAAAATTTTGGACCAAAGCCATAGCAACAAAGGGGAATGTCCACCAGATGGGCATCATGTCCACGGGGGAGCGCAGCAGCGAAGCAGAGTCCACTGCAGGTGGGGAGTTGTGTGGGCTAGTTGGTGGGTACCATGTAACCATAGCATGAGGACCTTGTATGCCGCTTCCGAGTTAGTGACATTCGTGGAGCAACGCACCAGGGACTCCCATAAGCGGGACCAATCCGCCTCAGGCCTGGAGGCGCCCAAATCCCCCTTACCAAGGGTAAAATAGGAGTGAGCAGTGTGGTCGGGGGGGGGGAGGGCATTGAGCAAGACGTACGTGTAAGAGACCAGCTTCGCGGGGGCCGAGCGGCGAAGCACTGCATAGGAAATTCGAAAGGGGATCCGGGCAGGGGAAGAACCCAGTGCCGCGGAGCATAGCCAAACCAAGGGCGGATCTGTAGGTACTAAACAGCTTCGCTTGGGGATGGCCTTAGTGTTTGCAGATAGCTCCACATTGACACACCAGACCTGGTAAGTATTTGCGAGCAAGCCGCAACATTATGCTCAGTTAGAGGTGCAGCTAGTGAATTGTGTTCTTGTGCGCGAGATCGACAGTTCACGGTTTCGACTGGAATGCTGTCCAAACACCGGCGCACCAATAAGTAGGCCTTGAGTGACGTACCTCATCACTAAAGCGTGCTCGGAAGCGGTGTTAAGACGGGTTTGGTATCTCAGCCGTAGGGCACCGGCTGAAGTTTGTGGGGGAGCTTGAGCCACACGGCCCTGGTTTTCTGGCCCAGGCGCAGGCGTGCTGTTGTTAGCGCACAAGCGCCAGCCAGATTGGTCGCGCGGCAGTCCTTCCCTGCCATTGTCATGGGCTTTTTCGACCCCGACGGGAGCGCCAGCTGCCCATTGTGTATGCGGCGATAAGCAGTCACGGTTTTGACTCCTGCTGTGTACCGCCAAAGGCGGGGGAGTACGCGGACCCGTATTGTGCCCGAGTGCATACTTCGCCGACGCACGTTGGTGCATTGCTTGTTAACTGAGTTGAGAGTGAGCCAACGCCCCGCCCCCCCCTCTAGCGCCGCCCTAGCCTGTATTTGATCCCCGCACCATATTCAGCCTGCGAAATCCCCCTAATATCGTCTTTGAATTAGTCCTGGCAGAACTGTTCCCGGAAGCTGGTTTCGCCGAGATTGTGATATATATGCCGATGATCCTTCGTCACCGAGTCCGGCATATTTGGTGATTGTGTTTGTTCACTGTGTACTACACGCCTCTCTAAGCGCAGTCGATATAATTGGTCGACAGAGCACTGCCCTAACAAATGTTAGCCCTTTGTACCGCCCACAACATCCCTGCTGACCACTCATCAACCAGTCTTTTATATTCTCCCCATCATTTGGGTTTCGTGATCGCCCAAAATATGACGGTACGCATTGCGATAACTCGGGTCCACTTGGTAGTAATATTTTGTCTTCGACGAAAACTTCCACAGTTAGTCGGCATTCGACACATATAATTGTCGCCACACTTTTTTGTCTTGCATGACAAGCCTTACCAGTCTTCACAAGGGAGATGTTATAATCCCACATATCATTCGCCCCTGATGACTATAACATTCGCCATTTCATAAATCACCTCGTTCCCGATTCTTTCCACTTTACGCTATTATCCAAGAGTCATGCACTGATTGCCGAGTATCAGAGATTATATGCTTGAATGCGAATTATATCTTCTCGCCTATATGTGCTGTTTGCACATATCTATATTCCCTTGGTTATTTATTCGCACACACGCACAGGCCGCGACCGCCGCACCTTACGACATGTTCGCCATTTTATTCTGTCTACGCCTCCATTTCACCATCTATTTTTTAGTGGTACCCCCCCACCACCCCACCCATCACACCTTCTTAGTTGTACCATCGTGAAACCTATTATGCGTGGCCTCTTAATGTGAGATGGTCGAATTTTTCGACTTGCAACTTTGTGAGCTTATTGCAAACCCTGAACATGGTATCATCACCAGGAACTGGCTGGAGATGTAGAGAAGGGTGTAGGGAAACATTTTTAAAAGAAAAAGTGTTGCTCTAAGCACTGTCGTTTTGCATAATTAAGTCAAAGTTAAGTCGAAATTCAGATTCGAAATTTCTACTTGACTTTGAAATTATTAATTTGTGAAAAAAAAACTATTTGTGTTAGAGACATACTTTCTTTTTTGTAGTATACCCAACCATTTTACAGCTCCAGCAAGTTTAGTGATGATACCATGCTAAGGGGCTTTGCAATTAAGTCGAAACCGTCGGAAATGTCGAATTTTGAAAAAAAATTGACCATCTCTAGCCTATGGGACCCCCAATATGAACTTAAAAATGAATAATTTTGCCATGGACCAAAGGGCCGAAAGGAGGGGATAGAGACTGGTAGGACCCGGAAGAGGTGAGAAAGCTGGGGGAGAGGAGAAGGGTCATTTTATGGCCCGCGATCCTACCAAACCACGAGAGGTGGGTAGAAGAGATAGAGTTAGACATGGGATAGCGAGGACAGGAAGCGAGGAAGAGAGGAGGGAATTCAAGTTGTCGGAATGAGGGGCAACATTAGAGGCATATAAAGTGGAGTAATGACTCTGGTGGCTGAGAGGAGAGAATTCTAAGTAGGGAAGGTGGAGGAGGGACCCCCACCCTAAAAGGGAAAATGAGGTCTGGAGGCCCGCTAACTGTCGGGGAGGGAGGGAAGATGTTGTAAGGGCCGCCCAACCTAGCCCAATTGACCGCCAGGACCCGTAAACGTAGAAGGAAATATGACAAGCGGCGGAGCAGGGGTTTAGGGGGAAAACAGGGGTTGGGTCTAAGGAGTAGCAGAATGCCATTCTGGCGAAAGCGAAAACTTTTTAATCATGGACGCTATGGGCACTCCATGGATGTTCGGTCGATCCGGATCAGGTGAGCCAAGGCTCAATGCCAGAACAACGAGGCTAGGGGAAAGAGGGCATCCCTGGCTCGTTTGCCCGGGCAACGCGGGGGGAAGGAAAGAAGGAAACGAGGGAAAAGGAAAGAAAGAGGAGGAAGAGGAGGAGGAAACCCCCATTATAGCGAAAAACCTGCGCCGTAGGCCCGTCATAGAGTAGAGAGCCGCCAACCAGCTGAAAAAAGGGGGATCGAAACGCCCCATTTCTGGAAGCACGAATCGGAGATCGTCCACGATAAGGGATCAAAAGTTTGGTTATGGCCAGAGACACTAGATACCCTGCAGGTTCCGGGAGTGCATGAGAGATCTATCAATGAGATGGTCCTAACGGATATTTGGTCCCAGCCTGCCTTGCAGGATGGAATCCCACCTGGTCCCTGGAATGATCGCTGCTAAAAAAGGTGTTGATTCTGGTGGCCTATGGACCTTGGACAGCAGCTTAATATCTAAGTGGAGTAGAGATATGTTATCGGTAAGTGCGAAAATTGGCCGGGTCCGAGGTGTCCTTCACGGGCGGTGTAGGATCCATGAGATGGCTGGAACGCCATTAGGGGAGGAGGCCCCCCCAGTTTATCATCCCACTTAAGCGATGAAAGAAGCAGTGAGGTGGGGGACAAGGCGGGGCTAGCTTTTATAGTACAAGGGCAAAGTATCCGTCAGGGCCTGGGGCCTTTAAGAAGAATGCATAGATTTAATAGCGGAGAGCACCTCATCTTCCGAGATGTCATCATGCAGACGGAGCGGAAGTCTCTGGCCAGGGCGAGGTCGGCTTGGTGAAACCGGGGAGTATAAATCTTGTCGCCTGGCCACGGAGGAAATTTTCTCACGTCTAATTGGTCCAACAGCAGATTCAGTTACGTGAGTTACTGCTCCAGTGTCGCACGGGTGGGTAGTGGCAGAGGTGAGCGTTTTTGTTTAAACGAGCCTCCGCACCCTCGAGCTTTGCGTTACATTGTCATGGAATTTGCGGGTTGCGTGCACATTTCCGCCTGCACAGCTAAATCACAATCAGGCGTCCCGATTGTCACTTTAGTGCATCCCATCGTGGGGTGAGAGTTTAGAAGGTGAAGTCCCAGTAGTGGGGTCAGTTCCTCCACACGGTCTACCAGGTTATAGGAGGCCAGAACCGGGAGTTCAGGAGGATCGACCTGCGCCACCTAAGTGGGGAGAGGAATGGAGAGGAATGAAACACAATTGTGGACCATTGGAATTGTCGGACTGGACGTTCAGTACCATGTGGAGTCACCCAGCAATCACCAGCAACCCCCTTTGCGGGAATGCTGCGACCTTAGCGAAGGACGGTGGGAGGGGAAAAAAAAAAAGGAGAGAAGGAAAAAGAACAAGCGCACTTGATGGGAATTGGGTGGCGTCGTATACCACAAAGGAGACCGGGACAGCCACCAAATAGAGCCCAATAAAATAGGTACCTACCTGTAGGACGCGATTTTGGAGGTTTCACAAAACAAAGGGCACTGAGTTACGAAAAACGTTTAACAAGAACCCCCTTTCTTTTCCCTAAAGGTAGCGACATAAGCAAAAGAAATGCGGATAATGTTTGTTGTAGGTTATGACGGGGCCGGAAGAAGAGGATTACAAATTCCTAGTCTTCTGCAAGCAGACAACATCCGCCTTTACAGGAGTTGTCGAGTAAGTGAAGCTTACGAGTTTGTTTTAGGCGAGTTGTAAAGCCTGTAAATTGTGAGAAATGAGCAAAGGGAACTAGCCCATAGAAACAGGGCAGGAGCTCACGATCAGGATGGAGGAGACATGCAAAGCGACAGCCCGGGAGATCCCCAGGGAGGGGAATCGCCCACCAGACCCACAGCCAAGGACTCCCATCCGACCGAGGGGGAAAAGGGAGAGAAAAGGATGAGAAAGTGCAGAAGAGAAAGAAGAGAGGAGAAGAGTTAAGAGGACAAACCCATAGATAAATTCCGTCTAAGACAGGAGCAGGCACAGAGAAACAAAAACATTGCTGACCTATGGTGCCCATAGTGGGGAGGGGCAACTACCGCCCCCATCCATCGTGCGCTCCAGGAGGTTCAGTGCGCGCAACCATTCTCGCGGAATTCTCGCTGGTAAGATGCGCGAGGGAAAGCGGGGTGGATAATTCCGCTTTGTAGCAGCTGGGCGAAACCGGTTTGAAGTGCAGTGTGCAGTTGTCCCGGAGGGTAGGCTGCAGTCTTCGCTGGAGCTCTGTCTTGCGAGGAGGAATCCTGCGCCTCTGGGAAGAGCTGTGAGACGAAAATGCAGTCCCAGGCGAGGTGTTGGTGGGTGAGGTGGAGCTGGCGGCGGCCCATCTTGGTCCACGCGTCTGAGGCGGGGAGAGTGAAAGAGTTGTGGTGCGCCCTACTGTGCTTAGAAGAGCGGTTGCCCTTGCGCATTTACTGCTCCCTGGATCAGGAGCGGGGAGGTGGGGGGGTTTAGCACTAGGTTGGCAGGGTGCAGCAGGGTGTGGCAGTAGAAAGAAGGCTCGGAGGGGCCGAACAAAAAAAAAAAAAAAGCCGCGGGTTTACTTTCAGTCAGCGGCCATCACGCGTGGGGGGTCGCACGCCACCGCCCAGGTATGTGAGTGGAAACGTTCAATTTGTAATCTCACTTGCATAGAAATAGGGCACAGGCGTGTTGTGAAATAACGGTTTATGATGAGTGGATAAGTTCTGAGAGGCAATCGAACTTTAAAGCAAATAGCAAAGGCTGCCAACCCCTGGTGTGAGATGATGAGTAATTCCGCAGCCCGATTGGACAGTCTTGGGAACGTGGGCTGCCGTGTGGTTACCACAGAAGTAACCACCAAGACTAGAAAGCGTTTGGGTCCATCCCAAGGGTGCAGCCAAGTATAAATGGGGGGTGGCGTGGAGGCCCATAGGCCGCAGCTCGGTTATGGTGTCCGCGGCCCCCTGGTGGTGAAGATCGCCACGCGTGGGTGACCCCGAGTGGGCAACAAGGCGTTGGTGGTTAGTGGGGGGTCTCCACGGGGCCCCAGGCTGGGGTGTGGCGTCTCCACGAGGGATCAATGGGGCAGGGAAGGAGAACAGGTTCTGGGAGGCCGCAGACGGCCGAGCCACAGGCTCAAGTTCTGCTCCACCCTATACAGAGAAAAGTAAGATCGGCGCCCACAGGAGGGACTTGACTCACCCAAAGACTCCGGGGCTGCCTGTAGGTTGGGGGATCCAGGGACTTAGCCTGACAGCAGCCAGCGGACTCCAGTGGCCCCGGTGTAATGTAGGCGCAAGCGGGGCCTCGCTTTTGGGTCCGAAAATTAGATGTCCACCGGAGACGCCGGGAGAAAGTGGCCCCGAGTGGAAAGCCCAGGTCAGTGGCGGGGACACCCAGGGTGGTGCGTCCGGTTTGCCACGCCCGGGGCGAGTCTCATACGGTTGTGTCCTCGTCCAGCTGGGCCGAGGTAGCCGAAGCCTCGGCCCGATTTTGGGGCTTGGGGAAGTAGTATGTCTTCGGACGGCCGGACCCAAAGAGCAAGGTGCCCGGAGATGAGGGGGGTCCCCACGGGGTGCGTACGGCGAATTGAGGCACTCCGGCGCGGAAATCCACACAGGCACCCGGTGGGGACGAAGCCGCCCCGCCCGATTTGGACCGGTCCAAGGAGCGCCGCGGGTGGCTGGAAAACTGTCGGCAGTGTGCCGGGTGGTAGGAGGCCCCCGTGGGTGAGTGGGGGTGAGTTGGGGGTCTCAAGTGCACGAGTTTTGCGCTTCCCGTTCGGCCGCTAGGCCACGCCCCCCATAACATGAATCAACGTAGTTATTACTCTCGAGGTGCGCTACAATGAGCCAAAACTTCGTGACAAGACTGTCAAAGTGTAACCACCTGCTTTTACCCGTT
>CM070036.1:96593509-96612405 GCA_036250615.1 Ptychadena robeensis | reverse complement strand
ACTTTTACGGAAGTTCGCGTTCGCCGTTCGCGAACCCGAAAATTTGGGTTCGCGACATCAGTAGTTACCATCAGTGTAACAGCAACACAGGTGTAGGCAGAGCCCATTCACAAGCAGAAGGAACAGGGAGGGAGCACGCTGAAGTGTAGTCAGAAACAAGTGCAGGTCAGTAGCCAATGGTGTCAAGTACCAATGGAGCAAGATGTGGAGTAGTTTGGTAATCAGCAGCCAAGTGTTGGTACACAGGTAATGATGATGAAAGCACAAAAAGCGATATGCAGCAAGAGCAAAAAAATGTCAGGAGCACAAAAATCTGGTAAAGCAGAGAAAGGACATGTTTTTTTTAATAGGAAGTATATGGGTGGAGCCAGGAGTTCAGGATTCAACACAAAACTGGGTTACCAGGTATCCCTTTAGAAGGGATCCGACAAGGTACCAAATCAGACATTTAGGTAGCTCAGTAGACAGAGCTGCAGAAAGACACTGAAGCATGTAGTGTTAAGCGGGAATATTCAAACAGCTAATTTTTATTTTGATGTCAGCACTTTGAGAATTTGCGAATATTCTGGTCGATTTACCGTTCTATCACCAGACGTTCGCCAATCTTACATTAAAAAAGCGTGTCCGAGCAAGTTCAATGTCACCATCACATTAAGATTCACAATCTTTGCATATAAAAGTACAGATATTCGCAAAATGTAAAGAGGAGGTCTCGAATTTACTTGGAATATATGCAAAATATTTAGCGAAATGTTGCAAATTTGAATATTGCTCCTCATCACTGTCCCTGAGTTTTGATAGTGACAATTGGGTTCTTGGTCACCTTCCTGACTAAAGCCCTTCTCCCCTCATTGCTCAGTTTAGATGGCCGGCCATCTCTAGGAATCCTGGTGATTTTTAACTTCTTCCTCTTTGAACATTTAAAGCAGCAGAGATTTTTTTGTCGCCCACCCCAGATTTGTGCCTCGAGACAATCCTGTGTTGGGGGTCTACAGGCAATTCCTTTGACTTCATGCTTGGTTTGTGCTCTGACATGAGCTGTCAACTGTGGGACTCTATATAGACGGGTGTGTGCCTTTCCAAATCATGTCCAATCAACTAAATTTACCACAGGTGGACTCCAATTAAGCTGCAGAAACACCTCAAGGGTGATCAGGAGAAACAAGATGTACAGTCAGGTCCATAAATATTGGGTCATCAACACAATTCAAAATGTTTTGGCTCTATACACCACAACAATGGATTTGGAATGAAACATGATGTGCTTTAACTGCAGACAGTCAGATTTAACTTGAGGGCTTTTACATCAGGTGGTCAGTGTAGCAATTACAACAGTTTGCATATGTGCCTCCCACTTGTTTAGGGACTAAAAGTAATATGGTAAAATTGACTTTGCAGTCAATTACAATCTGAAGTCTTCTTCCCTTCTTTACTTCTTTTCCATAAAAAATTATTAGGTTGCTTTTGCAGTATGCTTTGGGTCATTGTCAATGTGAAGCACCGTAAAATAAGTTCTGAAGCATTTGGCTAAATATGAGCAGAAAATATTGCCCAAAACACTTCAGAATTCATCCTGCTGCTTTTGTCAGAAGTCACATCATCAATTAATACTAGAGAACCAGTTCCATTGGCAGCCATACTTGCCCACACCATAACACTAATAGAGATGGTAGAATTTTTTGACTAGCTGACTTTGAGCTAGTTTGCTAGATTTGCTAGATTGCAAAGCCTAAACCCTCTTTCATCATAAAAATTGCTAGAGATGTAGAGAAAAGCTGTGGGAACATTGAGAAAAAACGTTTTGCTCTAGCACATGTTGTTTTTGCATAAATTAAGTTCAAAGTCATAGTTGAAATTTTGACTTTAGAAATTTTGACTTGAACTTCATTCATGCAAAAAATATTTGTGTTAGGGTCATACGTTTTTGTAGTATACCCCCAACCCTTCTCTACATCTTCAGCAAGTTTGGTGATGATACCATGTTCAGGGGCTTTGCAACTAACTTAAAACTGTTTAAAACAAAATCAACATCTCTAGACACTACAACCACCATGCTTCACTGATGAGGTGGTATACTTAGGATCATGAGCAGTTCCTTACTTTTACCACACTCTTCTCTTCCCTTCACTCTGGTACAAGTTGATCTTGGTCTTATCTGTCCACATGACAGGTTGTTCCAGAACTGTGAAGGCTTTTTAGATGTTGTTTCGCAAACTCGAATCTGGCCTTCCAATGGTTTACATCTTGTGGTGAACCCTCTGTTTTCACTCTGTGGTGAAATCTTCTCTTGACTCTTGACTTTGACACACATACACCTACCTCCTGGAGAGTGTTCTTGTTCTGCCCAACTTGTGAAGGGTGTTTTCTTCACCAGGGAAAGAATTCTTCGGTCATCCACCACAGTTGTTTTCCATGGTCTTCTGGGTCTTTTGGTGTTGCTGAGCTCACCAGTGCATTCCTTCTTTTCAAGAATGTTCCAAACAGTTTTGGCCATGCCTAATGTTTTTGCTATCTCTCTGATGGGGTTGTTTTGTTTTTCAGCCTAATGTTAGCTTGCTTCACTGATAGTGACAGTTCTTTGGATCTCATCTTGTGAGTTGGAAGCAAACGATTCCAAATGCAAACTTGCAACTTGAAATGAACTCTGGACCTTTAATCTGCACATTGTTATTGTGATAATGAGGGAATATCACACACCTGGCCATGGAACAAGCCAATTGTCCCCTTACTTTTGGTACCTTAACAAGTGGGAGGCACATATGCAAACTGTTGTTGTATGCTACACTGTTCCCCTGATTTGGATGTAAATACTCTAAATGTAAATGTTTGTTTGTTTCATTCCAAATCCATTGGTGGTATATAGAACCAAAAATATTTGAATTGCATCAATGTCCCAATATTTATGGACCTGACTGTACTTAATTATGAGCTACAGGGCAAAGGCTGTGAAAACTTATGTACATGTGCCTTCTCAGTTTTTTATTTATTTATTTTGTCATTATGGGGTGTTATGTAAAAAATTCTGAGGAAGAAATGTTATTTATACAAATTTTTGGAATAAGAATGTAACATAACAAAATGTGTAAAGTGATGTGCTGTTTAAAAAAGTGAATGGGAATGTTTGCCTGATAGTAACATCTCTCTACTAAAAACTGGATGCTATTTCACATTCTTGTCATGTCTCCACTTTTACTCTCATACTTTTCAAATATGCAAACATGAGTGACATAACTAATTCCTGGCATAAAATATACATAAATGCTCTTTTTATGGTCATATGGTGCTCTAGCTCTGGGACCTTCTTTTCATGCTTCAGCGTTTACAGGAAGTTTGGGCCCTTTTCCAAGTGTGTCCATGTCACTGCCTACATGATGTAAGCACCTCCAGGTGATATGTTAAAGATCAGGGGAAGCCCATAGTTGAGAGCTTAAAAGGATTGCTCTACAGAAAAAAAAATATAAATGCCATGTTTAACCACTCACTAGTTTCTGAAAAGATGCACTAGGTCCATCCGCCAGTAATAGGTTATATGAGTTGACATTATTCACACAGAAATTAAAAATAGATTTTAAAGCTGTATTTCAAAGAGACATGGGATTGGTTTGATTTCTTTGAAGTTCCTCTAATGCTTAGCTTCGGGGATAAACATCAACTTTCTTTAGGTCAACCATCATCTTTATCAATGGAAAGATGCAGGAGGTGGCAACGGCAGAATAGTCCTGGAGTTATGCCAGGTGAGTGGAAATGTAAATATGAGAGCTCCCTGGTCTAATCATCCTGGGTTGAAATGAAAGATGATTATGTACAAAGAACATACCAACACTTAGATGTGCTTTTATGGAAGCTAGAATGTGGTTATATAGAGACTGCAGAATGTTTCATTTTATCAACAAATTATTATAACAAAATATTATTGACTACAATTTGTTTTACTGATCCCTGCACATCATTTTAACAATGCTGCTACACAAGGCATAGTGATGTAACTAATTCACAAACATAATTACATTTTACAAGGACAAGGTCAATTACATTCCTTGCAGCATTCCCTTTTAAGATCCCCAAAAATACGTTAGGAGCATGACCTGTGTAATATTTATTTTTCTGTTACCAGTGGCAATTTAGGCAAGGCTAACAATGGGTATATATATATATCTAGAGATGGTCGAATTTTTCGACTTGCTAACTTTGTGAGCTTATTGCAAAGCCCCTGAAAACGGTATCATCACAAAATTGCTGGAGAAAGGATTGGGGGAACATTTGAAAGAAAAAAGTATGGCTCTAGCACATGTCGTTTTTGCATAAATTAAGTTCAAAGTTAAAGTCGAAATTCCGATTTTCGAAATTTTTACTTGACTTTGAACTTAATTTGTGAAAAGACTATTTGTGTTAGAGACATACATTCTTTTTTGTAGTATACCACCAACCCTTCTCTACATCTCGAGAAAGTTTGATGATGATACCATGTTCAGGGGCTTTGCAATTAAGTCGAAACCGTCGAAATGGTCAAATTTTTTTTTTTTAATTCGACCATCTCTATATATATATATATATAAACCATATATACAAAGACAAAAAGACTGGCCTAAAACAACATATATATTACAACGGGTATACAATGAGTATACATACTATCATCATGCAGTTCCATTTTGTTAATATTTTAAAACAAGATAATGAACTTTTGAAAATGATTTGCTTTAAATTGTAATAGATAATTATGATCTTATCACATTTACAACAAATAACAGGGCCCTCCATGGGTATCTACTGCATGATTTCAGAATCCATAAAGAATATAATTTGAGAAACTGAACCATGGTATTGTTCCTCACTGTTCTGTTTTATCTCTTGTAATCTTACTCTTTGAATCTGGTGATTGATTTGGTGTATTCTTTCAGACATGTTCTCCTCATCCTATCATGTTGGAATTCCAACTCTGTATCTAATATTCATGTGCAATATACACTGGTGTTAACCAAAGGGACACATAAAAAATATGATGACACCAGTGGCCCATAAACATGCATTTGTTGCCTTTTATAAATCAATCTTCACAATTTTATTCTCGGAGAAAT
This sequence comes from Ptychadena robeensis, assembly GCA_036250615.1. Lineage (NCBI taxonomy): Eukaryota > Metazoa > Chordata > Amphibia > Anura > Ptychadenidae > Ptychadena > Ptychadena robeensis. The sequence goes on along the minus strand of CM070036.1, from coordinate 96,607,327 downwards.
AAAATGTAGTGTACATGGTCTCTGTGCTACAATGTCCTTATCTCCTATTAAAGGTTTCTATTCGTTGTTAAAGGACAAAACTCAGGGATTTAACTGTAGAAAGGTTCATGAGCATTCCATAGCAACCAACAAATAAAGCCCATACACTACCATAACATAATTGCTCACAAGGAGTGATGGAAGTGGCAGGGAAATTGATAAGGTAACTAAATAGTAACTCTTCAAGTCCTGGATACTTCCACAATACATGCACTCACTTCTTTGCCTATAGAAACGGTGACTTGGTTTCTTGAGGCTGCTTTTTATTAATGTTTGGATTTCTTTTCTGCTGCTGTGAGATTTACAAGATATCAGTTGTCTTCAGCAATGTTATTATATCCCACAAGGTAACCATAATTTTTTGTGTTTGTAAAATCCCCCGCAAACACATGAAACACATAGATGATTGTTTGGCCTGCACAAAATGGGCATTGAATGAAAAACAAGCTAGTTATAGTGGATTGTGGTGTAAGTGAACATATCTATTTGGGTTATTAGATGCAGCTGTAAACATACCTAGGTTGTCTACATTTGTACTTTCTTTTTTCATACAAAAAACATATAGGGTATATATTTATTTCCTTGGAGATGTATGAAAATATGTTAAAAGTATTGCACAGTTTAATAACACATACATTGTAGATTATATATAGTACTTATATATCAGCTACTGTTTAAAGTCTAACCAAAGATGAAAAAACATATTTGTTATTAGATGTTTGTGTACTTATGAGCTTTTTTTGGCTTTATTATTATTATTACATATAGTGTTAATAATGTGAAGGGGTATGTAAGCTTGTATACTCATGTCAGTCTACCCATCAATTTCAATCCCAAATTGAGGTGAATTTGCTGTGTGCATTGAATGCATTTCGTGCGCCCCACCACCCATGCCTCCGACCTTCGACCTCCTACCCATGATTAAGCTATAAGTGTGAGCATGAGCATCTAAAAATTCCAAAGATGAGACCCAAGAAAAGGTGAAGTAGCCTTCAGTCAAAAGATCCATTTGGTTTCCTTACGCAATATAAATTATCAATACTCCCTCTACATGATCCCACGGGTACATGGAACAACTATGTAAATGATAGTACATTTGGGTCATAACAATGTTGGGAACTGACATGGAATGACAAAGGGGTATTAAGAACTCCGTTCCTAATATTCCTGACATATTCCTGAAAGTAGGCGTGGAAGGGTCTCCTGGTTTTGCCCACATAGAACCTGCCACATTGGCAAAGGGCCAGATAGACAATGCCCCTTGTTTTGCAAGTAATTGAATTTTGGATCTTAGCTATCCCACCGTCTGGTAGGTGAGCCTCTGATCCCTCAATGATGCACCCACCACATCTCTGCAGACCAATTTTCTCAGTTCCTCCCACGCCCTTTGCGGTAAGTTATTTGAGGATGGTCACCAACCATCTTCCCCAAAATGGGGTCATTGTATATATGGTTGTTGTTGATTTCTGTAACACATGGAGTTGATGTATATGGAAGTGTTTAACCTTTGAACATGTCAATAAAAATTAAATGTTTACCTTACTATTTTGGTTAGAATTTAAGACCTACTCAAAGTACCAGGGACTAGCCACCCCTATCTCCAAGAATTAGTTTACCACTAATTCTTGTTTCTTTGTATTTTTAATGATTCATGAGATCATTTAACTACAATATTACATGCCATCCAATGAAGGAAGATACTGGTTGAAATTTTTGAGAAGACCATCTTGGGATCAGTGATGGTTGAATTTTGTTCTAGAAATTTGATGCTTTTGAGTTAATTGCAAGGCCCCTTAACATGGTATCATCACCAAACTTTTTAGAGATGTAGAGAAGGGTTTGAGGTATACTACAAATTTTTTTGGGCTCTAACACAAACAGTTTTTGCCTAAATGAAGTCCAAATTCACGTAAAATTTTTAAAAGTCAAAATTGTGAGTTTGAACTTAATTTATGCAAAAACTACATGTGCTAAAGCAACAAAAATGTTTTCTAATGTCCCCACAACCCCTCTCTATATCGCCATAAATTTTGGTGATGATATAATTTTCAGAGGCTTTGCTATCATCTCACAAATTCAGCTAGTTGAACAATTCGACCATCTCTACTTGGAATAGAAATATTCAGGATCTGGACATGATGCTTTACGCCAAAGCTTTCAATTCATTTGCTGTTTAGTACTGGAACTAAAACAGTTTAATACTGCATACACAGACTTTGGAATCTGTAAGTAAATTAAATCTGGGGCTGTGTTAAAGTGGTATGTATACAATGGTTTCAGTATATATAACAGCCAGAAAATTGACAATTATATGTTTGCCTTAGAGAAGAAATATCATATTTAAGGAAACCAATAGCAGAACAACAGTATGAATATTAGAGGATAGCCCAAATATATCTGGTAGTGAAGAGGTTACAATCTGTATAACTCATCACCACTAAACAAGAGACATTCTTGTAAGATTTGAACATTACTTCATTTCCTTGGCCTATTAATACAAAGCACACATCTGCCGCGAAAATGCGCAATTTCCAGACGCCCCTATTCGATCTAACCATTCTAAAAAGATGCGTGAATTCCATCTGACCTGATGAATGAGAAGCCATGCCAGACCATGTGGTTATATCTTATATAGAAACGTAAATTCACAAAACACATTGCTTTTTGTACCTGCTTTTTGTACCTAACACTTTATATTGCTGCACTGTGATCATTTTCAAGGTTTAGTGTGTACGCTGCTGTATAGTAGACAACATTTATATGCAAGTAACATGCGACCTTTCAGCTACTGAGAAGGAAAGCCACACCAAGCAATGTTTTGGCTAATAGATGTATTTAAGGTAAAGAAGGCATAACAATTTTGTTTTGCATATGTTGTAGGTCAGAAATGACTAACTTTAAAATAAAAGTAAAAAATCTCTTAATATATAAGTAGGATTACAGTAGAAATAGGAATCATTGCAGTACATTTTTGGAAGTTAGACTACTTTTCTTGTGGACTACTTACTAGGAGCTAACCCATTTTATCCATCCCTCTACACCCCAACTCCCACCAAGTTCAAAGCTGGTTTTAGCCCCTAATTGTTATGGTATACTTAAATGTCCTTACTGCTATGTTTTTATGTTTTATACTAGTGTTCGAAATTTGGCAAAATTTTTTAATTCACCAGCAACTTTGTCACAACAGGGTCAGGTAATAATGGAATGATTGATGCAGACCATTCTTCATGGTCCGCATCTAATTCACAAAATGTCAAGTGGCAAGGACCCACCAAGCAAAATCTGAAATGGACAAAAAAAGCTCTTGATTACTAGGATGTGGTGGTGTCGTAATTGGTCAGGTATAGGAGAAGGGGGACCCAAAAAGGAGGAGGATAAGGAGCAGATACATCAGCATGGCATCACATGGGGGACCTAGTGTTACTTATCAATGTATGATGGACATACTTAACAATGAATAAATAGTCTATCTCTGTCCCTGAATTATACTATAAAACCACTTTTCTAGTTAATGGGAAATATGTATGACCATGGGAACTGCTCAGCAGATATTAATCAGCCTAGCATCTTTATAGTTTCATTCAGTCCCAGGACCAGGACCTAGACATATCACTTGAGCTTCAGGAAAAATACCCCATTCATGGTACACTTGACCCTTCAAGGGAAGAGATTGAATAACAATGTTGGAGTAGACACTTTTCGGGTAACTATGTGGAAAAGTAAAAAAGTTTCATAAAAAAATCTTTCTATCCGCATGGTCTCCTAGATCTTATTTTTAGGTATAAACTTTAAAACACCCCTTGTGAATGGGTAAAAGGTCATTGGGACCTCTTTACTTATTCAATAGGATGATGATTCCTTTTGTGTTGTGGGTCAGAGGCCTCCTTACCTTAATAATGGGTATCCCCTTTGTTGAGGTATGGCAAGGGGCCTGGTGGGACAGGTGAAGGGAGTGCCTCCCTTTCTGTCCTTCTAAGCTTTCCAAAATGCTCTGGGGCCAATTTAAACCTAGAAGCAGATTTCACTTCATTTTCATCCCTTTACACTTCAGACATTGGTTCATAAGTGGGCAGACCTCTAGCTATGCTATGCCCTCTAGCTATGCTATAAAGCCAATGATATCCTAAAGGGAGGAGGGGTAAAAACCACATTGCATCACTGTAGTGCTGGAGCTTGACCACAGGCGGTGTCTTTAAAACAAATGAGTGTGGATATCATTTGTTTGTTGATAGGTGTCCATCTATAATGAATGCCCATGTTTATCTAAAGCCACCTTGCACACTCAATTAAAATGGTCTACAGTGCTGCTTTATGGACATAAAAAAACAAGAATGTTTACAGATGTGTTCAACAGACATGACCAATTATTTGTATCTGTCAGTGTATTTTTTGATACTAAAAGTGACATTAGATGGTCTAATCTTTATTTTCATCCCTCAGGTCTTAAAAAATGTGTTCCTAGCAGAAGCAATATAACTACTAGCAATAATATCAATATAGTTCCTGTATTCCTAGCAAATAAATGTTTAAGACACTAAGTTCCATTTTACGGCGCTATTTAACCTTGCCAAATAACTATTACCTTGTCCTTAACGGAATATTTTGTTTTGTTTTGTTTGTGCTTATTTATTATGATTGACAAAAAGTTGCTTTAAAAATATAACTGGCAGGTTGCGTCAGCTACCTACATATAAGTATCTTTGGAGAATATGTGGGTAGATTATATTTTGAATTCATCTCTTCTCAAGTGGGAAGTAAACTGGAACAGTGACAAAATATAGTAGAAATAAAAGTGCTTTGCATACGGCACATTTAAATATATCTTACAGCTTTTCTTGTTATGATAAATAGAAGTGGGCTCAGCTCGTGCGTGGCTAAATGCCATCAATAGAGATGTGTGCATATCAGCAAAGAATTGACAAACGGCCATGGGACTGTGCTGGCTCAAATTGTTAACAAGAACATGACTATAGGGGACAATGCATCTGATCAGGAATCTGATCAGGAATCTGATCTAATTTGTTCAAATATATATGTATATACAACATATACTACTGGTCCAAAGTTTTAGAGTAGTCAAATGCACTTTAAACTTTGAGCTTATCCAAGTAGCCATATTTGGTAGTTATATGCGCACTCCTGGCATTCCTCCCAACTCTGTTGCAGAACTTGTTTGGCATTTGCAGGTTGCTTTGGTTTCACTTCTGTCCAGTTCATCCCAAACCAGTTCGATGGATTAAGTCTGAAGACTGTGAGGACCACTCTATGTTTTCATGTTTACCATTTTCCATTTTTTTCATTTATTTTTTCATGTTTTTTGATAATTTAGCTCTGGCAAAGCTTGGATCTTGTTGATGTTTTGGCATATTATCTTGCTGTAGGATAAACCCCTGACCAACAGGCACATAACAACGAATACTCCATGGCACTGCAGAAAGCTATGGTAGCCATTTTTTAAGAATGCTTCTTAGACTGTCACCAGAGTCACCAAACCTTGATCCAGCAGAATAGACCCCGATCATCATACTTCCTTCTCCATGTTTGACAGTTGATGTTCCTCACACATTGAGGAACTATGCTTTTACTTACTTAACAGCATACTAAATTAATAATTCCATAAAACTTCGGTCTTTGTAGTTCATTTGCAATGATCAATGGCCTAGTCAATACTCTTTTTCTCATCCTAACTTTTTAGCATTTTGATTTTTTTCCTGCAACTGGACATCTCTAATCTACAGCTCAAAATCTCCTCTGTTTTGGCTTTGGGTCTGCCAGACCTTTTCCTGCCAGAGTTTTCTTGAGTTTCTGAGCGTCTTTTAATGGTTTAGGAGACTGTCCTCACTGATACGTTGACGTTGTTTGCAATCTCTATTTGTTATGGTTGTCTGTCTTTCCTCTATTGTTAATTGTTTTTTTCACAACATTTTCATAGCAATGCAGTAAATTTTTTAGGACCAAAATGTGTATTTTATGCACATTTTTTGAAGACAGAGGGGTTGTAAGTTATTTGGAAAAATTTTATATATTGGTAGCACCACCTGGATCAACATGGATCAACTTCCATTGTTGCAGAACAGTTTGATGTTATTAACCACAATTACATTTCAATTAAGAAAAAAGCTGTAAAAACCGAGGTGTTCTGAAACGTTGACAGTAGTTTGTAAATATTATATAACTTCAATATGACTGAAGAGGAAATATTCAACAATTCCAATATCTAAAAATAAACTTATCTTTATCTAAGCATTTCAATATTAATAGAAATGCTGTGCCTCTAGTATTGCCAGACTACCTTATTGGAAGAGGTGGTACCATGAGGTACAGCTGAAACAGGCACACAAATTACTTAGCACAGGGTCTTTTGGGTATATTGTTGAATACATCATATGTATCATTTTTGTACCATATTTAGCATATTTTTTAATAAATATGTAAAAGTGTTTATTTATTTATCATGTTTATCAACCTTTAAATGGAAATACTTTAAATGTCCCAGGGGGCAGAGGTGGGAATTCCTCCGGCCTCAGCTTCTCTGCCTCCTGAAACTCGAGAGCAGCCAGCATTCCGCTGGTGGCTTCTTAGCCACCATATCCTTCTTTACTGATCAAGGCCAGCCACCTGCAAGTGACACACGCAGCTCAGCTGACCTCTGTATACAGCTGTACACATTACTTTTGTGGATGCAATATTTACAACTCCAGTCCTTCGTCAAATCTATTCCAGACCGAATGACATTGATAAATTACAGACTCCGTTTGATCCAGTGGCGTAGGAACCACCATAGCTCCCATAGCAGCGCTATGGGGCCTGTAGTCACAAGGGGGCCCGCTCCCTCTTTTTTTTTTGTCCGGGCCCCACTCCCCACATCATCCCCCCATCCACCAGCCGATGGGCCAGTGTTCTGTCGATTTTAGTTTCCCCATCGAGATCTGCTCCCCCTGTAGCGCAGAATCACTAACAGTGGGGACACATCTCATGAGATTAGATAGGTGCAATCAAATCTAAATTCTAGTCAAATCAAATTTTCTTCATTTTAACCATGTCTATTCTTCATTCCAGTGGCGTAGGAACCACCATAGCTCCCATAGCAGCACTATGGGGCCCGTAGCCACAAGGGGGCCCACTTCCAGCTGCCTCTTTTTTTTCTGTCCGGGCCCCCCCTCCCCCATCAACCCCCCATCCACCACCTGATTGGCCAGTGTTCTGTCGATTTTTAGCTCCCCCATCGAGATCTGCTCCCCCTGTAGCACAGAATGACCAACAGAGGGGGCACATCTCATAAGGTTAGGTGAGAGGCAAGCTGATATCGACTGGGGACCCACCAAAAGCAGTGCCCAAGAATCTGTCACCTACAGCAGCTACTGTGTCCATGCCCCCTGGTCTCCATGCCCTCCATCAAGGTGTGCTCCCCCTGTAGCACACAATGTAATGCGGTACATGTGGTAAACTTCGGTATGGATGGGGCAAAATAGGTTGTCCATATCTTTATCTTGGGGGACCAAGCACCGCTTTCACAAAGTAACCTCCACCACCACAGACCGGTGCATAACTTGAAGATTACCTACTCAATAAACAGCGGTGGCCCCCCCGTTCCTCCCGACTCTTCAGGACGCTACAAACCTACAAGTTACTCTTAATATGTGAGTTTACAAACACCTCCTGATGAAGATGTTTGAAATTGTCAGCCCTCCATGTCCCCTGGGGGGCATGCGGCGCCATCGGGGTCCCCAGTATGGCTAGTGGGGTCCCCGGGCATCACAGTGTCTCCCCCAGGAGGGGACTAACCTGAGGGTGTTGGGGATACCCCTGCCATGGGGTACCCCGGGTCTCCTGTGGGCTCTGCACGCTGCCTGCGTGCAGAGCAATGGCGCCCGCTGTGTGGCGTTTCTGCGCATGCGCGGGCCGGAGCTGATAGGCGGGGGCGCGCACGAGAGTGCACACATTTAAAGACACATACCCCTCCTTTCTGCAGGCACTTCCTGCAGAGGGGAGGGGTGCTCAATTAGTGATTGTCCATATAAGCTTCAGCACAGCACCAAGTAGGTGCTGTTGAATTGCAGTTTATCAGTAACCGTGAGTTAGATGCGTATACCCTTCCCTCATTCTGATCGACCTCCCGTGTACCGACCCTTGGCTTGTCTACCCGTTTACCCCACCTCCAGAACCCCGACTCTAGCTCGTTTTACGGTTACTCTCTTGATTGCTGCCTGCCCCGACCATTTGCGTGTTTTGACTATCCTGACTTCTCCTACCCTTGTGACATCGGCTTCGGTTTTTGACTACTCTCTCTCAGTTGTTGAGACCTCTGCATTGGGGCAGTTTACCCGTACCGCCTCCTCCCACGGGGTGGCCGACCATTTAGGGAGACCTGTCCTGCCTGCCGCAGAAACACCACCGGTGCCCCCTCCTGGGACATCGGCCCATCTCCCATTAGGGGTGCTCTGGGTAGAAGACCAGGCTCCACGGACTAGACTCCTCCCTCTGTGGTCGATTCATCTAAATCCATCCATAACCCCAGGGAAAGGCTAACAGAAATGCGCGTCGAGGTGGATTGAATACCATATTTATTACAGATGAATTGAGTTGAATCCATCCACGTCTGGTCCTTGAAGTCGCAACATGAGAGGGCTTTCTTCCTCATGCTGTTTTTAAAAATATCTGTAAAATAAAATTTTCGAACTATATCCGCAACTCAAGAACCCATTATTATTACCATATGGACTTCCACTGGAACTAAATGTTTAAAACTTTCTGTGCTGCACTTATTTGTTTACTTGTTTATTTTTTTAGTGACCTTAATACCTCTGATTTAAATCCCCCAACTGGGGGAAATGTTATTAAACCTATAGGGTGACCCTGTCAAAGTCCCCTTGCCCCAGTGTTACACAAAGGAAAATCTGGTGAAAGGATAGGCCAAATTATTGGCCTCTCCTTCCACTTTTCTTTCCTTGACTTTATTTTTGGGATGGGGGTTACATGCCTATGGGCATGACTTGGAGATGCAAAGCAATTAGTGATGGCCGAACATCGGCCTGGACTGTCCGCGAACGGGCAGGTCGGACTTTTAAAGAAGTCCGCCATCCGCCTGTTCGCAGACACATTCAAATTCCCCGCCTCTAGGCGTTCCTGGTTGCGGGAGCCGGAATTTTCACTAGAAGACCGGCTTCATGCCCGGTCTTCTAGTGAAAAGATTCTTCCTCCGGCACGATCTCGCAGGTTCTGATCCTGCCGGAGGAAGAATATAGATCTTCTTCTCGCCGGCGAACGGGGAGGGTCGAACACCCGTACTGTCCGCCGGCGAGAGGGAGGGCGAACATGCTTGTTCGCGGCCGAACTGTCCGCCTTCCAGCCATCACTAAAAGCAATTAACATTATGGTTTTCTGCTTCAACCAAGGGTATAGTGTTTAAGAATTAGGGGTTGATGAAGTTGGAGGCGGGGGGGAGTGAACCGGAAGGAGGCAGGGATGACGTGATGAGAGGCGCGCACGTGCACGCGCAGCCTCGCGGGACCGCGCCAGCACGCTCGATAAGCTGTCCCCTGGGTCTGAGCTTATGAGCTGACTGCACTTGCTGGTGGAGAGAGAGGCATGGGGAGACGCCGGAGGGAGATGATTACGCCCACAACAACACCACGAGGAGGCAAAGCATCCACCACGCCGCGAGCGTACACGAGGGGACAAATGGAGAGACCTCACCCCCAAAGCATCACAGCATACCTCAATACCGGAGGGAATCCTGCAGCCCCGCAGCAAAGATCGGACCATCAGGAGGTGAGCACAACCAACATGATTGAACCGAGTGGAGGAGGGGAGGGGAACAGGGAGAGCACATCGAGGAATCCAGCTGGGGGCAGGCAAGCCGAAGCAAGACAGATGGACAGTAAGGGGTCCCTGGGCACAGTGGTTGCAAATGAGGGAGCCAGCGCTATCTTAAACATGGTTCAAGCCCAGGAGAAAGACTGCCCACCCACCCCCCCCAACAAATTCCGAGCACCCCTCCTCAATTCCCTCCAAGTAGAAGAAATAGTATGGACTCTGCCCTACAAATGGACAATAGCCAGGGAGAAATAGACAAAGTGATATCAATACCCCCGATACACAACTATATAATCACATGGACAACTCCAGTACATCTATGGACTCTTCAGCAACATCGGTGGCCGGGATTGATGCTATCTGGCACCAATACTCACACACTATCCCAACTAAACAGGACTTTCAGATATTAATCAGAGAGGTGAAGGAAGTGTGTAGAGGGGAGATAAATTCCATACGGGAAGATATCCATCAGCTCTTTTCCCGGGTAAATCAAATAGAGAATAACCACCAAGCACTTATCCATACGGTTGATACCCTCCGACAAGAGGTCTCCCAACATGCGGTAACAATCAGAGAGCTTCAACGTCAAAATGAAGATCTAGAGGAAAAAAGAAATAATATAAGGCTCAGAGGCCTGTCCGAAAAGGTACAGGATGTAAACCTGAGAGAAACAGCTAAAGCTATCTTTAATAAACTCCTGCAAAGACCAGATGCAGCTGAGCTAGGTATGGGCAGGATCCACCGGGCAATGAGGTTAAGGAATACAAATGGTATACCCAGGGACGTGATCGGTGTCATTCAGGATAGTACAGTGAAGGTTGAGATCATGCTAGCGGCGAGAAGGAACCCTGATATAAGACACCAGGAAGAAAAAATTCAGCTATACCCAGATATATCCTGGATGACGCTGCAGCAAAGAAGACTCCTGTTCCCACTGCTGGAGATACTGAGGGAGCATGGCATTCAATATAGATGGGGCCATCCGTTTGCAGTCGTTGTCAATAGAAATGGGAAAACATACTCGGTGAGATATCCGGAGGACGTCCCAAAGTTTTGCCAAGATCTTGGACTGAAACAGCCCCATCTGCCAGGATGGACACCATTGACTGACCGGAAAACACTTCAGACCGCAGAAGTGTGGCATGAAGTGAAGCGGAGGGGTGGAGGGGGGGGGACTGAGATGTGTGAGGGGATGCGGGGGGGGGGTGATGGGCAGGACGGAAAAGACGGGAATACTGTATACTTATGCCAGCATTGTTGATATTATTTTGTATTTTTGGTCTCCTCTGCCATCCCCCCTACCGCACCTAATTCTCTCCTGTCCAAGTTTGTTCCATCCCCCTCCCCCCCCCCTTAAATCAGACAGCCCTACACCTTTTGCTGGACGCTACACCTTTTGCTGGACGAGGCCTGTTGCCCTGGCCTATCACCCATGCACTATCCCCGCTCTCTTATATACTAGTGTAAGCGCATTTACTTTCATTATTTATGGCCCCCCCACTACTACTACAATGAATCTGTTTCTTTTTTCTCCGAACTTAACTGAAAACCAAATGTAGTAAAAGACACCCGAAGGACATGAGAGAATTAGTAAAGTGGTCTAAGAGGTCACCCCCCTGTCTTTGACGGGAAATCTCCCCATGATGGACACCCTTGCCACTAAATGGAGAAGAGAGAGTGGCGACGGTGCCCATCCGGGAGAACTTTAAGCGGAAAAATTTGTACATGTATTTTGTTCTACGAGATGACAATAAGGGTTGTATGTGTGTGTGTGGAGTTGAGAAAGAATGGTACTAATGCCTTGTTCTTAACTGTCACGGTGAAATGCGTTCAAGCAAGGGATAAAGAAGGACAACCAGGGCCCTGCCGTGGAGGTATGGATAAGTCAATCTGGAGGTGGAACCACAACAGAATGGTATGTAGACTCTTGTATAGTAATCCACATAATTACTGGGAACCATGGAATACAAGTTTAAATTTATTGAAAAATTGTACCCCAAATCATACACAGCACCATCTCCAAATAAAAGGGCGGGAGTGGCGATTCTGATGGGCCCGAGAGCACAGTGTGAGTTAATGAAAGCAGTTTATAATGAAGAGGGCAGATTCATAATATTAATTAATATTAATATTAATATGAGTCAAATAAAAACAGACTTACAAAGAGAATTAAAAGACCTTGAAACAAAATTGCCCTTAAACCCCTCAATGACTGTGTTGCGGAAAATAATAAGAATTAGAACTAAACTGAAACAATTGGCCATAGGAAAGGTGGAACATGCTTTGCTCTATACAAAACAAACATTTTACGATAAAGGAAATAAAGCCGATCGGCTGTTAGCAAGAAAACTAAAAGCAAGGAAGTCAGAGGGGACACCTCAAAAAATTAGAATTGTTTAATGTTTTTTAAAGGGGGAGACAGTTCGACAGCGGATGAACTACACTTTTATCTCTGTCTTCCTCAAACCAGGGAAGGACCCAGCTGATTGTTCTAGTTACAGGCTTATAGCCCTGTTGAATTCTGACATAAAAATATATTCGAAGTTGTTGGCAAACAGACTTTTGCCGTATATCCCACAAATAATAGACCTGGACCAAACGGGCTTTGTTCCAGGCAGACAGGCGGGGGACAACACCCGGAGAACAATTGACCTAATTGATATCATAAATAAAAGAAATATCAGTGCGGTGGTACTAAGCCTCGATGCCGAGAAGGCGTTCGACAGACTGAGTTGGCCCTTCTTATTAAGAACTTTGGGGGCCTTCGGTCTGGAGGGCGCCTTTGTTACGGCAATTAAGGGGCTGTATGAAACACCCTCCGCATCTGTGAAGTTAATGACTGGACAAGATATTCCCGATCAGAAATGGCACCCTTCAGGGATGCCCTCTTTCCTCCATCCTCTTCGCAATGGCAATAGAGCCATTAGCGGCGCAGATAAGGGAAAATAAGGATATAAATGGAGTGGAGGTCGGGGGGGACAGATATAAGATCGCTTTATATGCAGACGATGTGCTTCTTACGCTTACACAGCCCCTAACTACTCTCCCTAATCTCCAAAAGGCCTTAATAGCATATAAGTTTCCGGGTATAAAAACAATACCGGGAAAACAGAAGCGATGGAAATCCACAGAAGAAGGGATAAGGTATTTAGGCGTTAACATTGCTCCTAAGTATGACTTACTGTACGGCAATAATTACCCTAGTTTATTTAAAGAAACAGAAGACACCCTTAAAAGTTGGAAAAAACATACCATCTCGCTGTTGGGTAGAACAGAAACCATTAAGATGATGATTATCCCTAAATTTATATACTTACATATATAACACTTCCTGTGAAGATACCATATCCTAAATTACAAAAAATACAACAGAAAATCATGGAATTCGTCTGGGCCTACAAAAACCATCGAATATCTACGAAATTAATGTGCAGACCTAAGGAAAAGGGAGGACTGGGTGTCCCGGACCTCCATAAATATTACCTAGCGGCACATCTCAAAACAATAAAAGAATGGACAGACCCGATAATAAAAAGCAAGTGGGTACAAATTGAAAAAAAGGCAGTGGACATGGGGGACATGAGAGTAGCGATAAGGGGCAATCACCTGACCTTGATCAATCCACAAACAGGACCAATAACACATACCAAGAAAATATGGGAACACAACAAACTAAAATATAGATTAATGAATGAAGTATCGAGACTGGAACCAATAATAGGGAATAAACACATACCAATAGGGTGGAGCAAAGGGAGGAAGGACATCTGGGAAAGGGCTGAGATTACTCAGATAGGAGATCTATTGGACCAACAAGGGGAATTAGAAACATTTGAGAGCTGCAAACAAAATAAATACTTACCAGAGAGCGAGAGATACACCCACCTCCAGATTGCACACTACTGTTACGCCTCCACAGGGGTTATGACGATAGGCTGGTAACACCGGCGACAGAGGGAG
>CM070036.1:96561274-96587635 GCA_036250615.1 Ptychadena robeensis | reverse complement strand
ACCAATGTTAAAAGATAGGGGGCGGGTCGAACTTGCCATATGTTCGCGAACATGGGGCAACGCGAACATGCGAAGTTCCCGCGAACAGTTCTCCGGCGAACAGTTCGGTCCATCCCTATTCATGACACCACAATTTCAAAATTTAGAAAACACTAAAGGTCTCCATACACAAGTCGATTTTTTGTTCGATTCCTGAACAAACACGTACGGTGATTGATTGCTCGGAAATCGAGAGCAGCCACCCTTTCTTCAAGCATGATCAATTGATTCCACTCGATATAACAGGGAACCAAATTGCTGGTACATCCCTGTTCGATTGCCATGTCTTTGGATGGGGACCAGGGTCTGCAGGCGGCGGGATTTTCTGCTTAGAAAGCTGTATTCAATAGAGTTTAAAGTAAAGTAAATATCTAAATAAAGTTTTTGGTGCCCCTGTAGTCTCCTTTTGAAATTGATCCTATCTCTTTCGGTGTGATGGACTTGGTGACATCACATCAGGAGCGGGGGTGCCAAATTTAAAAGGGAATTGTACTAGATACAGTGATAACTATATCCAATACCATTCAAAGTAAAAAAAAACACATTTACAATTGAATTAAAATTGTAAACAAAAAATATATAAATACATACTGTTTTGAAATCTATTATACAACAGAAGTATGATTTTATCATTCAAATTATACCCTTTATTAAATGTATCTGTTTGACCAGATTTTTGTGTTTTCTAATTAATTTAGTTATGAGACGTTATTTTTTTTTTTCATAATTTTCAGTTTCAAAAATTATTATATTCAGGGTGTCTACTAGACCCTTGTATGGATATATGTTGGTAAGTAACAGGCCTACAACATAAGAAAGAATTTCCATTTTTGGTACAGAAATCTGGAATTCAGGTTAAATTGCACAAGCCGATTAAATCCAAGATTGACCGTGCAAAATTCAAACTGTGTATGGTTAGCTTTATTGCTAACAAGATCACATGGGTGAAAATACATCTATAAAGTCTTAAAGGGAAAACCAATGCTGACAAAGCACATTGTAAACTAGGATATTTTAATTTAGTTTTGGGTTTAAAGACACTTTGGAAATACATTGAAACTTTGGGCAGAAGTTGACTTTAGGGTTTCTTTAGTGAATAAACTATGATGTTGAACTAGTCAACTTTCTTTGCTTTATATACTTCTATCAGCAAGAAGCACTGAGGTTCCATTCAGGCAATGTCTATTGTGTATATTGTGTGTTACCTTAGCACAGTAGTCTACATAGTCCCTTAAAGTGTCCATAGACATCAGAAGAATGTTTTTTCCAACAAGACTTCGACTTAAGGTGCCGGACATTACTAAGTAATGGGATCGGCCGGGTATCTACCAACATGACGGATCACCGTGCGATCCGACATGCAGGAGATTCCCGGTCGATCTTGCCAGGTGGGCACATCCAATTTTCGGACGAGCAACTTCCAGCCGATTGGTGGGAAGTCGATCGAGTGAAAAATTAGGCAGGAATCTGCCCATATATGCCTACCTTAAGTCAAACATTTGAACTGCATGTGTCCATATTCTATTTGACAGAATTCCAGGTAATTTCTCTGCAGTTTTATTTTACATCTCCATGTCTCTGTGATGATTTACTTAATCCAAGAAAACTATTTATGTAATGGATGTTGTCAACACAAATTGTTCTATGCCAATCCACTCTTGTTTAACAACACGGTATAATGTGTGTTGGTGCTACAACAGTTTCATCTGTCAGCCTAACTGTTGTACAACTCTAAAGCATTCCTTACCATTATTAGTGTAACATGAACCTCAAGGAGTGTCAGTGCTATGTAACTACAGAAAAAAAAAAGTAAAACATGCAATGTAAAGTGAGATTATGTAATTTGTACCAGTCTGTTGTCTGGCAACACTTCCTATGATCAGAACATGATTCAAATGTAAGATTTTATATCCATAATAGGCAATCTGGATGTATCCATTTCTAACTCAGCTAAGTAAAATTTTTACATTAATTTACACAAGTTCTTTTTAAGGTCATAAAATGAGCCCTGCAAGTTGTACAATCTACTCCAGAACAGATCAGTTATAAGGCAACCAAGCAAAGAAATCAGTTATAGTTCCCTGAGCTTTTCCTTTGTCTGAACAGCAAACAATGCAACATGTTGTTTGGGGTTATAAAACCCTATAAAAAAATATTTTATGTCATTATATACAACAAATATGCAATCACCACCTCTCACTTTTAATTTCATACTCTTGAGATTAACTGTCTACAACTAAGACTAAAGCTAGCCATACACGTTCCGATTCCATGTCCGATCGATCACCCATCCGATCGATTCCGGCGATCTCAGCGGGAATCGGAGTTCCGATCAATCGGCCAATTAAGAGTATCCGATCGCTGCATACCACCTTGTCCAACGGATTCCGGGACGATTCTGTGTCCGAACGCTTATTTCACACATGGCAACTCCCCCTGATGTGTGCAGAATCGGATCAGAAAGACCAACATGTTGGTTCTCTGTCCGATCCGATTCTGGGCCCCTGATCAATCGGACGCGATCGTTCGGACAAGGTGGGCTGCACGCGATTCCGGCACGATCGTTTCGCGTGCATGCACCCGGAATCGATCGTACCGGAATCAGATGGGAATCTGACCCGTGTATGGGGGCCTTAAGATGTCTTTTCCACTGCTGAAGACCCATTTAATGATGCATGTTGGTTTTCCCTAGACCATACTAAGGCTAACAGCTAACTCCAGTTAAACCAATGGGTGATCCCTTACTACCTGAATGGATGAGAGCTCCATCTTTGCCTCATTATTGATTTTCCTATAAAAATTCTAGTAATTCTTTAAATTTTTCTATGAGAAACGCAATACATTACAATCTATGCAGGCTAATCAACTGGATATACCAAATACCTTAAAGAAATTGCCATAAAAGAAATTCAATTACAGCAATTCTGACTGCCTTCTAAAAAAGTGGAGCTCAGGTGATTGTGAGTAAAAAGGACCAGGGGTATAGAAGGTCAGTAATAGATTGCTCGATCTATGATGCCACAACCAAGATGGCAGCTCATATAATGGCTACTGGGAGGGGAGGGTTGCATTCCAAACCAAGGTTAGTGATTACATAAAACTTATTGCTAACATCATTTTTTTAGTTTATGTCTGCTTTAACCAGAGGATGAGAAATATAACCAGTTGACCTCAATTTTAACAAGAAACTTATAAATGATTGTTTCTATAGAAAAGCAGTTGTACTTTAATGTTTAAGGTTCATGATGAAAATACATTTTAGACAGGTATTTAAGTGACATCATAAACCACGATTTTAAAGACGCATTAGACAAAAGTTAATAATGTAGTCACATAACATGATGTGGTTGAATGCCTAATGATGATCAGATGTAAATTAATTCAGCATTTAGGCTCAATGCAATACATCTCATCAACCCAAACGGTAGATTAGGTTAAGGAGTGAGCTTTAAAACTTATTTGGATTATATATTAGCAAATCTAGTCAACCAACAATCAAAGGTGGCATTCTGGGATAGAAGTAATGGTAAAAGAAAGGTGATACTGTGCTCACTTTTTTCATATTGTTATTATGGGATAGTGTGTGTAGAAGGCTGTAACATAATGAAATGTGAAAAAAGTTATGAGCTGTGAATACTTTTCAGATGCACTGTAACTCTTTTAGATTTAGGGGCATTCAAAACTAGGGTATGATTTTATTTGGCTAGATTACAGTGCTTTCCAAAGGACATGAGACATTCTTTGGAACACACAGCTGATCATACAGGGGTAAGCACCCAAAACCCTAAACTTTCCCATTAGCCAGTCCCTCCTGTCTAAGAGAAGACAAATTAACTCCCAGATGTACCGTATGTAACCCATGAAAGGAAGAACAGATAGTCAATATTTTATTTTAAGGAATTTTGGGCCTAGAAAAAAAGCAATATGGAACTGTACAGACTGCCTAACCCTTTGTTACTTCATTGACCTAGACAATGTATGCATAAAGGAAGAAGGTCAGTAATGGTAGGCTGCTTATTTATTTAGGCAAAGGTTTACGATAAAAGGTCATTTACACATTAAAAGAGATAATAAGATGCCACTAACATGTTGAAAGATGACTTTTAAGGCCAGTGATATAAGATACCCTGCATGTTTCTGCTTACAGGTGTTTTTATAGTCTGCACAACACTGTGAAAATGTGTACCTGGTAGCAGGAGGAATTTAAACCTCTCAATAAGTGTATACAATGTCATAGTTATAGTCTGTATACAAAAACATGGCATTCTTGGACCCGAGAGAAACATTTTGCTCATGTACTTCTCCCCCATGTCCAAGTTATATTTCTTACCTGAAAAAAAATGAATAACGCAAAACCATACATTAAATAATTAATTTAAAGCTGACAAAGCTATATATAATATTTTCAGTGAAAACACAAAATGTTATCATATTTAAAAAATTTTAAAATTAATGTCTTTAAAATATACCATTCTGAAGCTGGGTACATGATTTATAACATGAGGACTAGAGCACAAAGACTAAAAATGCTCTAATTTGTTAGGCATGGGGTCCAAAGTGTACCTATAAATCCCTACAATGAGACCTGTCACCACATTGTAACTCTAGAGTTAGACATTATGAAATTAACCAGAGGCATGCCAGCTCCCTGTTTTAAAGCCATATGAAAGCTACTCACTTATGAAAATACACGTGAAGTCACACAGCAGTTTCACAGTAGGCTCTATTACATTTTGCAGCTCTTAATTAGAACCAGGAAAAGTTATACGCTAATGATATATATTCTCTGTGTCCATGTTTTCCTTGTAATAAGTTACCCAATGTAATTGTTGCAGGGCAGTTTGAAGAATAGTCTTTACTAGCAACTTCTATGCACTGGTTTCAGTTATTTTCAACTGGCTGATTCTTTAAGAGCAAAGACTTCAAACATCATGGAATACCTTAATTAGCACATATTAAAATATCATAAATCCGTGTAATTACCTCTTTCAATAATTATGGTAAGGTTGAAAGATCAAGCGAAATCCATTAATAAAGTTTAAAAGATAATATGTTAAATGCAACATTTGAAGGCCACTGTAAGAGATGTAGTATAATGTAGAGTACAGATTTACACTTTATACCATGACACAATGGTTATGCTTATAGATTTGAATAAAAGTGTCTATATTTCTAAAAAGCAAATTAAATATTAATCTTCGTATATTAAAAATGCAGTACCATGCTTTGGTCTATGTATCCTTTTACTGTCTGTATCAATGTTTCTATGTTACAAAATGTAAAAAAAAAAAAAAAATCAACCCACAAATCAATGGGTTCGATGGATAAAGGAAAACGTTCCTGAGGTAGATTTTTTTGGATTCCTGCTTTGCAATCATTATCCAGCACAATTAATATCAAGGATTCCTCTAATAACAATCATCAGCCTGTTGGCTTGTTCCCCACCATTTACTTAACCAATGTGTCAATATATCAATCTATAATTAGTCAAGAATGGCCTTATTTTAATTTTTTTACATTTAATAACTTACTAAAGTTTGAACATTTTATGCTCACCTTGAATCTATATTTTTACCCTCAAAACCACAGGGAAATTGTCTTTGTGTCTTAAAGTGAGAATGTGTGGGGATTTTTTTTTAATTATGAACTCCCCATAAGCAAAAGCACAGGATCCAAAGAGGCTGGTATTCCACTACTACCAGCCAAGCCAAAAGGCCAGTGGCAGGACTTTGTTCTATACTCACCAGCTTAGCAAAAAGGTCAGTGGCAGGAGACAGGGCTTAGCTCCAGCAGAAGGTTTTTATGTTCATTTACATTCTACATTTGTGCAAATATATTATGTGACAATTTCTCACATGTAAATAGCTGTCCATGGTAAGTTGGCAGTGCCAGATTATAAAATGTGTCTTTCCATAAGTTGGTATATGGGTTCAGAGAATGGGCACTGCTAGTGTAATGGCATATGCTAAAGATTCAGCCCTGTACTGCTGGAACTAAACCCTGCCTCATAGAACTGGCCTTTTTTGCTGTTTGGAAGCATTTATAATGTTTACTACATACATGCGCTTACAACAAACATTTCTCTGTATGTCATATCACAATTTTTTTAAGTATTAAGCCTACCACTTCTAACTAGAAAATTACCTATTCCTAGTTGTAATACAAATACTATTTTTTATTTAAGTACTGTACAGACTATTGTCAAATTTACATAACTTTACATAACTAAAACACAATATGTAATTATGCATATACTGACACATACAATAGAATTTCAATGATGCTATTCCCTGCATTGTCATAAGCAGCCAAGTACTTAGCTGTGCTTATGAGAGTGTGAATAAGTGTACATTTATCTTTTTTATCATGTTTCGCTATGTTATGTTTATATGTGTGTTCTAATTGTTTACATATCCGGTATATCATATGTACATGCATTTTTCTAATAATGTCCCAAAAAATCAATAGTGACAATTGTGACAAATTGATGTCTTACGGTCAGTGATGAGTTAAACTCAAAGGTGGTAAAAGAAGTTAAAGGTTATACAAACAAGCCATACCTAAAACCCATAAATATGTTCATCAAATTTTTAATTGTCATTTAAAATGTCATTAAATATGTTCCACCTAATAGTAAACAATGACCTACACATTCCAGATGATAATGCAGGCTCTGGTATCTCTCAGTTAATGTCATATGTCACAAATTAAGTTTCCCTGGAATTATTAGTCCTTTAAAGCGCATAGCTATTAAAATACATTGGCAGATAAACAGCCTTTATCTGGTATGGAAGTTGTCATGGACTTATTCAGTTAAGTACCATCCTCCGCTCTACCAGAGTAGTCCTATGAACAGGCATGTGAAGAATGTCCATAGTTAGGCCATTAAGTGATATACCAAACATAACTTGTTAAACATTAGTGCCTAGGAAGTCTAGCACGTGTATTGGCTTTAAATTCCTATTAAGACATTGGTTCTACAGTTCTCATTAGCATGGTGTAAATGTGTTTCCTGCTTTCTACTTATTTTTTTTTAAATTACAATAAATAAGCATTAATAAGAGATTCAATAAGTCATAGAGCAATGTCCAAATTGCATCTTTATCAACCTTCTTAAATCTTTTTATTCATATCCTTAATGTAAGTAATATGATATTTCAAACAGCTATATGTTTACAATGGGCAAATAATTGTAGCAAGAGTTATATAGCATTATCTTGTCTTATACTTACAAATTACTTACATTATTGCTGTGATATGTTCACAAATCAGAAGAATGGATCAGAAGAATGGCACCTAAGGGAAAAATATGTCTTGTATAGATGGGTCATTGTTAAGATGATATTTTACAAATAGAAATGGATAGAGGTTAGTTTTTAATAATCACTGTAGGTCTAAGTTAATTTGCCACATATGGCTATGATATGATGTTGTACTATCTAGTCATGAAATGATGTGAACATGATGAACATTTCACTGCCATTAGGTTATACAGGGGGTAATAAACTAGGTTGCTACCTTTTAAACAATGGGAAACAGTACGTTTAGGGGAGGTGTTACAATGTTAGTAAATGGAGCCAGGCTGGTATTTCTGTTACCAAAATGCTTTCTTCTATCTACAATTGAAAGAAGTCTATGACTCACCAAAAGGACAAAAGTTAAAAAAGTTGTTCTGAGACAGACAGAGTTAATACCATTTTATTAGGATTGACTTGAATAATAGGTGGCTACTTCATGTAACCAACAATGGTCTGCTTTTAATGATATTGGAAATTTTAAATATAAGGAGCTTACTGAGCAGGGTCACTGATCTGCAATTCTATTATTTTACTTGCAGAAATGTAAACATTCACAGGTCCTGACTATATTTTACAGATATATAACCAACATTAAATTAAATAGTCTGCAATGTTTTAATTACTTATACTAGAATACTATAATGATATAAACATTTGTTGAGCAATTCCACAGCACATCCAAACTTGGTGATTTTCACTGCTACTGTAAATCATTTAGGTAAATATAAAGTAGAGGGCCTTGTGAACCAACAACAAAATTAAATCACATAAGCTGAACATTAATCATGACACAAGTTTAGTACCACTCTGCCTGAAATATTAAAGTATACTGCTGTTCATTTAATCAAACTGCTATACTAAGGTTTTCTTTTAAGTATTTCCTGTGCCAATTACCTCCCCTACCCCTGCCCAAAATGTCTTATAAAATATACAAGATCTCGCAGAATAGATAAGTTGTTTTTTCTTTTTCTAGGTTAAGAACTAAATTTTGCTTAAATCTCGCTATTTTCGCTATATACCCGTAGCATTGTCACCGCAGAGTCACCAGATATTTGCTTGCAGTTGTAAATCTCATCCCAAAATCTTTGCTGGCTTTACACTCCTGTACAACCCCCCCCCCCCCCCTCCTCAGGTCAACCAGATTCTTTTAAGCAAAGAATGCCATGACCAGACTTCTACTATAGACAAAAATGCAATTTCCACAAACTCTGGTCTGATGTAAGGTATAACTAAACTGTCAAGAAATATATACAGTCTTTCACTATATCTGTAATACCAGACATAGGGCACAATCCGTAGGGTACAAGCAGTTGCTTAAGAATAATAACAATCCAATACAAAAGTTGTTGAGGCTCTAACCCAGTAGAGAGGTGCGTATAGTGTAACAGGGGTGGAAAAAAGTCTTTCTTCACATGTTAAAGTTACTCTGGCACAATCCCACCATCGACATCCTGGGGTGTCACACAGGACTCTGACACGCAATTTGATGTTCCAACTTCATGACGCATCTTCTTGCAAATGTATACCCAAAAATTGTGTTTGTGAGTGCAACTCAGATTTAGGTTTTAATTGCAAAAGTGTTCAATAAAAAAGAGGTCAGGGCAATGTTGTACATAAATACAAAATCTCATATTAAGCAAGGATTACTATATAACATAACTTATATATTGGCAACTAAGTAGAACAAGGAGCCTGCATTTATTTTGAAATAATAATATTAATTAAATAATAATTAAAAATAATACCTGCATGACTGTAGAAGACAAAGTAAATAAGATAAAATAAACACTCTAATACATCTATCTTTGTATGTATTTATATATTAGTGAGTACAATTTAGTTTTGACTCCCTGCTGCCAAAACTGTGTGACATACCTCATGGTATGGTATGTTATCATGCCAGCCTTATTCAGTTAATAATGATGGCCTAATTTTTGTTATGCGATAAGCACCTAAATACTTATGCCTTAAATGCTTTCCTATATTTAAATCCTACAACAGTATGGATTACAAACAACACACTTGTTTTTATTTCATAATTGGTTCTTCTATTTATCATTAGCTGGCCTAATTGGAAAGCTACACTATTTCATTAGATCATGTCTGGAATAGACTGCATGTTTGGCAGAGGATTTGAAGAAATATGATTAGAATGCATTTGAGTTGGTTAGCTGGGCCAAGGTGAATTACTAAACATCATGTTCATGAGCAGAAATGAATCTGAGGAACATGGAAATAAGGGAGATACAAAAGTAAATAGCATATCTATTAATTTGAAAACTACATTATATTTCCCTGTACCTGAAGCCATACAATGTAAACAACATTGGCAACATATAAGCAAGACATTCCAAAATGAGCTAAATGTGTGGCCAGCAAGCATGCTTTCTTTCTAACAGGTTCACAAAGAACCAGTGAGGGGGTGCTAAGAACAGCTACAATGTACACTAATTAAATTTTGTCTGTCATGGGTGAACCATGGAAACAGTGGACCAAGGTGCACAGTCTAAGGAGCTCCCGATATTCACTTCAGCTCCCTGCAAGGAGTAATGGGCTTTGCTGTCTAAGGCTTAGTTTCCACTTGTGTGGAAGCCGGCGGCGCGGTTGCCGTCGCTAAGAACCGCATCTCATGCGGTTTTTAGCGGCGGCCATTCACCCCCTATGGCCGCGGACAGTGCTGGGCGGCCGCGGAATCGCGCGGACGGCCGCCTAAAAACTCGGTCGACCGAGTTTTTAGGCGGCTGTCCGCGCGATTCCACGGACAGGGGAATAGCCCATTGAAATGAATGGGCGCGGATATATCCGCGCCGCGCACAACCGCGGGCTTCCGCTTCTAGTGGAAACAAGCCCTAAGGCTCCCAGCTACACTCACTAGCAACGGCTGACAGCAGGAAAGTAAAAAGGAGGTACAGAATCAGCAGATAAAGTCAAATGGGCAGGCAATAAGTCAGGGCAGCAAACAGTAATAATTAGAGCCTGGCTAGCAGAGACTAGTAGACATATTTGTTCAGGCAGCTACAATCTGCCAGGTACTTCCTTGTATACAAGGTCATATGACTTGATTTGTCAGTCTTACGAAATTTCGACTAGTCCAATTTCAATGGGGTCGAAAATCGACCCTAAAAATTTGTAATTGGAAGGTTTAGAAAGGTCCTAATATTACAAAGAAATTGTATGGTAAGATTGAAGGGTGTGTGGGGGCCTTTAGACCAGATTTTATCATGCTTTGATACATAACACCATAGTTATAGGGGTGTAATTTCTTTTTTTATGACATGTCATTTATGCTTTTGCCTACTTGAATATAATTTAAAAAAGACACAAAAAAGTTACCCCGTCCTTAGGTGAGGCTACGGGGTGATGGGATTTTTAAGGCATTTCACAAACACCAGTATAAGTAGTATATATATGTAGTATTTAGTAGTATAAGCAGTTTTAATTTAATAATTTCATACAAACATGATACAATTCTACAGATAGTAACACTGGTATTATGTCATAGCAGATATAGTTAAGTTTACAAATTCATGATTGCCAAACCATATGCGATGGTGTGTCACATGCTTTGTCTTTTAAACTTTAGCCCAAGGCTCAACTATCTGTTTACACCACTGCGTTGAACACAGGGACTTTAACAGAGTACACAAGCTGCCCATTGACTGCAATGAGACTATGATAGAGCTGTCTCCACAGCCCGTCAGAGCTCCACTCCGTCAGGCTAATGTCAACACAGTCCATCTGCGTCCACAGTAAGAGTATGTCTCCACTGCATTCTTGGCTCCGTCAGTCCCCCTTCCTACCGGACCGGCCTTTCTTATGGCGTTCTGTCGATCCCCTGGCATGAAGGTCAACGTAGTGCAGTACGCCAACCTCTGGCCTCCGTATCAGCAGAACTTTGTGAGAACAGCCGGTCCGGTTGGAAGGTATGTGGATCGGCTCTATTGGGTCCCCCACCAAGGAATATGCTTAGCGCAGGGGAGCCGACAGAGCCGAGAATGCAGTGGAGACATACCCTAAAGTGA
This sequence comes from Ptychadena robeensis, assembly GCA_036250615.1. Lineage (NCBI taxonomy): Eukaryota > Metazoa > Chordata > Amphibia > Anura > Ptychadenidae > Ptychadena > Ptychadena robeensis. The sequence goes on along the minus strand of CM070036.1, from coordinate 96,576,276 downwards.
TGGAGGCTTGCGTGGGCATCAGCGGATGCCAGCGAATAGTGGAGCCTGGGGCCAACTTAACATGTTTTGTTATATCCATTGCTTCATCGGACAGAAATTGTTATCTGCAATTAACACACAAAACAATATACAATATAATTCAAAAAAATTATTTTGTCCATAGGAATGGCTAGACTCAAATAAAAAATGTATTTGCGTTCTATTACATTTTCTTACATTTTCCACAATATTCTAACTATAAATGAAATGTCACCATTTAGTAGCTTGCTTTTTTATTGAAAGGATTAGCAAACAGTCTTTTCATTTTCATTGAAACCAATGAAGTTGTGAAACATCATACAATTATACAGAAATACATTTAATATGCTTTAATATATTCAGTGTGTTTGAAAAATATGAGAAATCCGGTGCATGGGCAATATTTTCCGGGACAGTAGGAAAAATATGATTTATAGCTATACATATCCTGTCTATGAACAGTTTAATACATTGTGAAAATCTACTAGTTTTTTTTCTCTATACTCTTCTTCAAATTGCCAGGTTTAAAGTTTAGTTTTAGGCTAAATAATTAAAAAACAAAAAAGAAAAATGTATGTTGTATGTACGGCATTGGATATCAAGTAAAGGAAACCAGTGTTACCCCCACTTACCCAGTGTTTACCACACAACCACCTACAGCAGGCTCTGGCTGTTTGGCAGGCAAATCATTAACACATCAACAATATCTCCTGTGAGGACGTGTTCACCCTGTGATGTTATTGTGAAATTTGATACAGATTATTAAATTGACCGTTTTTTATTGTCTTGCGCATCAATAATTATGTAATTATGTGAATCACTATTTTGGCCCCAAAAGTCCCCATGTCCCAGTTTTGGTAGAAATATTAGTGAGGGGGATATATTCTCTGTTTCCTTCAGCCTCTTTGTTTCTGTTTTGGGATGTTGGCCCATGGATGCATTTTAGGGAGTGTAGTACCATTGAGTCAAATCATCAACACATACTGTACTTACAGAGCTTGTCTTATGCATGTCTTCATTGGAATTGTATAGTTTCATTCAACCTCAACTTTAGTGGAAGATGCATGCGTCCAAGGAATTTATGAAAAATCAGCATAATACCTGGTCCTTAAGCCGAGCAGAATTATTGTTTTTGGTTAAGAATTGTCAAAAAGGCATGGTGAGCAGAAAATCAGTTAAGTCTTGATCTGTTTTTCATGAAGCAACATCATAAACTCTGCAAAAAACAGTTATGAAAGCAGTTGTGAACATGCCTTAACCCCCTGGAGGTATTCCAGAGTGTGGCTCGGGGTTGCCACTAGTGATGAGCAGCATAGGCAATATTCGTATGCACAAAATATCGCACATTTTTCACCTAATATTCGGAATACATTTGGAAATTGGAGAATTCAAGATCTCCAGTCATTATTACCTTAATTGCGCAAATTGGCACTTGTAAATGTGCACATTGCGAACGCAATGTACTGTACTTTCCACAGATTATCTTCATTGCGCAAATTGGCACTTGTACATGCGCATATTGCAAATGCAATGCACAGTAGTTCTGGGTACTGATGTAAAAAATCTCTTATACTTACGATTGCGAAGATATAGGACACGTTCCTGTTGTCATCCCTGAAGCCAGGGACATAGGGGCAATATACTACTGTCATAGGTGTCCAACGTACTCACTTTCCCAGAATCATCAATGGCAATACATTCGAACAGATTACTTGGTGCTTTAGCACTGTGCTTCAGTAATACATAGGAAATCCTGAGTGACACCATTGACTTTTGAGACCTATGTGCCCTCATAACTTGCATTGGCAGTTGCTGCATAGAGTAAAAGGCTATGTTGCGTTGGTTTTATGGATGTTTACTGCCTAGCAATTGTACCATAGGTCATGCATCCCAAACTTTGGCGGTGCATGGTTTGTGTACTGGATGGAAAAATCTTTTATGCCGTTTAAATTAGTAACCCATAATTGCAAGTGTGTTTTTATAAAAAAAACATACTGTCTAAATTAAAAGCAAGTCCTTAATTTCTACCAATATATTAGTATCTTGCTCATCTTAATGAAGCACACATCGCCAACAAAAAGCAGTTGTCTTGTGGTTGAATTAAAATAAACACTCTCAACATTTGTATGTAGTTGTACAATTTATCATGTCCACATGCACTGACCCTCTAAAGAAATAAGCTCCACATGTAGTTGCCCTTTTTCATATCCATATGTGTTGAATTAGTTTCTTGTGCAGATGGTCTTCATTTCACAAACCTGACAGATTATTCCACCTTCCTAACGAGCCGCTAATTTAGCCTCAATGAGGTGTATAATGAAACAGCATATATTCATTATAAAACTATATAATATAAGGGTATATTAAATAAAATACATTATTGTACATGGTCAGTTATTATTTCAAGGCAAACAGAGTTAATGGGAAATGTAGCTCTACTGTACATAGACATACAACTACCATTTCCATAAATATTGGCATACTGTGTAAAATACAAATAAGAATGGAATGTGATGCATTAATAATAAATTGAAAATATATGCTCACTCTGTGATGGCAGCAAAACAAATGTTAAAGTTGCAAAAGGAATAAAAAAACAGGTCAATGTGCAACAATTTAGTTACATTACTACATAGAAAAAGAAGATCACAGAGAGCCTAAAGGCTGCCATACACACCCCGATGGGTGCAAGCAGACCAGTCCCGATCTGCACCGGGATGCAAACGTGATGACGTCATCACGTTTGCACCCTGGTGCATTATAGGGCCCCTTCAGTCGGCCGGCACCCTTTGTGTGCCGGCCATTAGCTTCAATGAAGACGCCGGTCTTCATTGAAGCTAATGCCCTCGGCTCCCATCGGCCAGAGATTATCGGACATGTCCGTTCTCTGGCCGGCCGAGCAGTGGGGCGACAGGGAGCGCGCACGCCCGTCGATCAGGTCAAAAATCGGCCGCTTATCGGAATGTGTATGGCTAGCATTAGTCTCTGAAAAATTTGGAAAATAGCCAAGGAGACCTACATTTTAAATAGCCCCAACGTAAAGAGGCAGCCGATGCTGCACGCTTAAATCCCATGCCATGTTTAGGTTCCCAAGTAGTGGCATTTATTTCATAAGAGCAGTGTCAAGGCCAATATTTGTGATGTAAGAGATGGGATAAATTTCAAACATTTGACCAAGTTATGTGACATTATAATGTTATAAAAAAACATAAATAGTCAAGGGCATGTTGGCATTATTATATTTTGTTACAAGTAGGATACACATAAACCATCTCAAATAAAATATTAGCCTAACCCTAATTGCTATTTTTTATTATGATTCTGATGATTTAAAAAAAATTGCCAATTGTAATGGTACTACTGCTCAAAAATTATATATTGCAAAAAGTTCAAATGTAGTTGTTTCAAGACAGTTATTGTCAAGCATTATAGATAGTATAACAGCAAAGGTATAATTATAAATGATGCAAAACTGTGGCACCTGCTTAACAGCTTGTAGCCTTCACGTTTGGGTACACCAAATACTTCTTAATACTCAGGGATGGCTTTAAATTGTTGGAACATAGGGTGCATACCTCAATCAAAAGACTTAACCAAATAGATGGACCTTATTTTTTCAAGGGATGGACCTCCTAAATGATGTAACCATAGTGCCTTTTTCTGTGTTATACTTGGTGTTTAGCAGGCTTAAAACATAAAGAACATAAGAAAACTGCCATATAACGCTCTTTGATCACTTTTGTTTTCAAATGTCTCCCAGTTAAATGCTTATGAAGTAATGCAAGGCCCTGTAACTAAATAAGTGATATCCATGATGACAAAGGTATTAGAGTAATATAAACTATAGTACCTGGTCACAATAAACATAACATATCAATTAGAGGCACCCAATGTTATTAATGAAAGCCATATATGTTGATCTCCACTTTAAGTAATTGTAACGTTGTATAACTTGCTTAAATTTTGGTGTTACTTTTGACCTATACATATAAGAGTATTCTACACAGCACCAAGTAAAGGCATGTGCCCACAAAATTGAGTTAATCAAGTAACATAAACCACACATGCAGCCAATACAGCATGAAATTTAAGCTGGCCCCGGCCATGAAAGAGTTAATTGAGAATATATAACAAATGTGACAAGTTAAGAGAGAACATACCGCTATCATGTTCCTTGCTCAGCTTCTGTCCAACATTATTAACCCAAATTAAAATGTAGAACATTTGCCAAATGTTTACATTGATTGGACACATCATCAGGCATTGCCAAGGTTACATGCTTTAAAGAGCGTGGTCTGATTTTACCTAACTGACCAAGACTCAAAAAAGTGATTGTTAGAGCAAATTTAATTATGTTGTACCCTAATGGAATGCTAGGGTTAACCTAACTCATGGGTCATATCCCATCATAATGACCCTGACATTAGTAATCTGCGCTGCCTCAAAAAGTTAATTGATTTGAACATTGATAATCTCACCACGTACGCCTGCCAGCCTGCGTTTGCTAGTTTTGTTTTTCTTTGTTTTGTTTTTTCATCATCAGTAGAGATCATTAGATGTGTTAAAACATGCTGACCTTAAAAAAGTATAACAATGCCTCTGCCTACATTGTTTAGACCTTATAAAACATCTGTTTATTCTCAAGATAAAATGCCAGTCTCCAAAGGATTTCCTCAGTCTGTGTTTTACGCTTTTCCAAGCATCTGTTCCATAATGTCTTTTCAAAACAAGGCTTTTGATTATATTCATGTTCATAGAATCTCAGCCACCGTACTGTACATCAAGAAATAGACAATTTTAGCGCTACCGCAGATAACCTCTTGGCCTCACTAAACACGTCAGAAATACATAGCCCAGAATAGTAAAGAGTTATGTCTGTTTAATGTTAGTGCTATTTTTTTTGCCCCTGGCTGTTGGCTAATGGATTGTTGTTATGCATAATGGGTTTATTGTGATAACGAAACCATAAAAATATTTATCTGGGCCTATCATAGAATTTGCCTTGATATCGTGATAAGGCATAACATTAAACTTTCTCACACATAGAATGCAGAAATACTTTTAAAACTGGGATTTGATAGCAGAGCACAGTTGTGTTAGAGATGGAAATACAGTATGTTTATTATACCACAGAGACAGTACTTGGTGGAGGATTAAAAGTAATAACATATGAGTCATTTTTGAGTATTATTTATAAATTACCAATTATTGAAAACTAAAGTGTAGATGTGTTTCAAAATTTTTTTAACAAACTATTGAACAAATTATTTGCAATATGCAGACATAACGAACATTACAAAGTAAAATTGTTTTAAATAAAGTTAATATACCATATATGTAAAAAAAACAATCACGAGTGAAAGGAACAAAGAAATAAAACTAACTGAAGGACAGGAAATCTTCCTGAGGCTTCAGCTATCCAACAACATAAAAGAACCCCAAAGGCAGGACATATTAAGATGAGTTCCTTCTGTAATAAAAACTTAAAAGGGAAAAAGAGAGAACAAAATCAAATAAGGTTAGCTAGCCAAGTGTGCTAAAAAAATTAAGAGATGTTTGGGTTTTGGTGCCCCACAAACAGAGGCCTGAATGGCCATGTATTGTTGACCAGGATCACCCTGACTTGTTTGGTTGCAGGTGCACGCTCCATTCCAAACTTTTGCGGGTTTTATACTCCTACCTCAGTGGTGTCCCCCACATCCGCCATATCCTTTAAAGCAGTAATTGCTATGTCAAAGTCTTCTACAGATATCAAAATGCAAAAAGGAAGGAATGTCCACAAAGGCTGAGTTGTTTTCAAAGGGGTAACTTTACTATGGTTAAAGCTAGTCATACATGAGTTATGCACCAGTCTAACATCAATCAATAGATTTTTTGGTTAATTTCGATCACTTTTGGATGATCGTACCAAGTGTGCCGAAAACGATTTACATACAAAAATCATTTTAAGTTGATCTAATGGAATTATCAAACCGTGCATGGCTAGCTTTAAGGAGTATTTACAATCCTTTAACCATTATCTGTACAGCCAGAGATGGGATACAATCTATGAGGTACAATCAATTATACAACAGTTGAATATACAAAACATATACTGAGGCTCTAACCTAGAAAAGAGGTGCTGATGATTGCATGGAGTTGAGGATAGTCTTTGTTCCTAAGCTTTGTTAAAGGGGAAGCCCTCATATTTCAACCCCTAGCCCATCAGGCAATAAACAGTAAGGCTAGGTTTCCACTGCGCTTGTAGGTCTGTCAAGGTCCCTCCATCAACGCAACCCTGATGCGTTGGGGACACGTGTTAAGCATCTGTTAAACCATCCGTTAACCATACATCAGGGCATACGTCACTTTTTTGGGGTGAAAACAGTCAATGCATTGTCTATGGGTGCGTCAGCACACCCCCTTGCTTTGTTCTCTGATGCATCCGGATCAACGTAGTGCTCTACGTTAATTTAAACGCAATGGAGCACAACGTAGCAGACCAACGAATGTGGATACAGTCTCATTCATTATAATGGACTTGACACAGTGGAAACCTTGCCTAACATGGTAAAGCTGGTTTCTGTGGTCCCTCAGGCCAATGGCAATGCCTAATCCCACTGGGACACCCTGGAAGAGACTCTGGCACATAGCAAAAGCCCCTCCTATCAATCATATTTTAAATGTTTATGACCCGTCAGGACCTCCCCTGTTACTGGGAAGAAGCCCCACTGTACACGAAAAATTCCCAGATACTACCAGAGCATTCTAGGAAAACATAGAAAAGACATTAACTCATGGTAAATGAACCTTAGAATTACATGCATTCTGCTACACTACGTCTACAAGTAGCAGAAAGAGGAGTTATCCGTGTAAGGATAATGTACCTTGACCCTCGGCTCCTATCTTTTATAAACATATAATGCTTATCATGAAGCTTTTTATTAATCAAAAATGCATCCATTTGGTGTAAAACTTCAGGGAAAGGTTACTTTAATCAAAAAAATACCCTTTTCTCTCATTGCAATAAACATCAATTTCACTTAAGTGCACTGATTTTGTATGGGCTTTTTGTTGTAAATCTGACTCTCAGAACCATATTTACAATTCTGTATTCTACAATAAATTTTCATTATTTTGTCAGAGGGCAAACGTCCAAAACCAGTAGGGGATCAAATATATATTTCCCTCAATGTATATATATATATATATATATATATATATATAAATATATATATATTAGTTATCCAGATATGGAGAATGTCTCCTGTTATAAGAGTTCAGCAAAGTGTCCAACAACTGTGTCTTCTTAGAACTTTGGGACTGACATGATGGGCCGTGGGTTCTTAGAGAATTGAGGTAAAATTTCTCATCTGTTATGCACCTATCATGCAGCTCAGAATAGACTTACCTATGTCTGCCTATTGCTTAAATGATTGAATTCTTGCCCAAATAATCAGAAATGTATCAGATATGTATGAGCCAATTTCAGCCTATTTGTCCAAACTAATATCTGGCATATACCAATCTCTTTAGGTAATGGTGTTTTTGATCTAACTATCTGGATCTCTGCAAATGTGACATTACAGTAAAGGTTTTTTCTTGAATCTCTTCCCCTCTGCTTAGATATGTTTTCCATTGTGGTTTACTTTCAATGAATTAATTGGTGTGTGATGATTTATGAGTGCATATATTTGTTTCTATGTGTAAACCCCTCTCTAATCCCTTTGCAAAAGCTGACACACAATTGTACCAAACTATATCACAAATACTTTGACCAAGGTGATGATTTGGACATAGTCTATCTTGTTTTCAGCAAAGAATGGTAAACGGTTTTAGATGATAATGTCTTACAGAAAATTAGAAGTTTAACCAATATCTTAGATCCCATCTTCAGGATTATTAAACTGTATCTTTTTCTTAAGTACTATAATAATCTCTTTAAAATATTGTACAAGCTTGGGCTAAACCTTTTGTAGTTCAGTGGATACATAGTTGGCTAAAGGATGGATGTCAATATCTAGGCATAACAGATGTAAATTGGAACAAAGATTAGTCACGAGTTAAATAAAAAGTATAATTTACCACAAACATGATAATGATTCCAATGTTCTAATTACTGCTGCACCACAAAATTCATTCAGGCTTCACTTTGAAAATTATGGAATTTATTCTAACTCTAACCAGAACCATCTCATGCTGTGCAACAGGGGCCAGAGTTGATGATTCACCAAAACATCAGTTTGTTTCTATATAAAAAGTAGTAATTTAATTTCAATAAATATCTAGGTTGGCCGACTCTGTGTTTGAATTTGACACCCCTGCTGTACACTAAAGCCCCCCATAGATGGGCCGATTGCGGGCCATAGTTGCGGGCTACCGACTGCCGGTCACGCTCCTGCTGAACACATAAAGGGGGGTCGCCCGCAACTACAGGGGAGCTCACGCTGTGAGGAGTCTATGATGTCTATGGCCGGCTTAATGGTAACATGAAATCTTCTTTCTCACTTGATGTCTTGAGACATACCACCACCGAAACATGGAGGTGAAACCACAGCCACTACCTGCATTTCATGATGTATTAGTGGATGTATACTCAAAAACGAAAATATATGTTATATATATATATATAATTACATTTCCTCTGAGCTGGTATCATGGTGGCATAGCACTCCACAATATTTAAAAGTACTGTCCTGCTTCTGTCAGACATGAGGGCTCTTCTGGCCCGCTGCAGTGCTCCCCATGAGGGAGGGGCTGTGAGGAACCGTCTTAATTTACTCATTACAGGTATGTTTTCAGGGTTTTTTTCTCTATATCGCCACAGCATTTCCAGGGTTCTAGAACTGCCCCTTAATCACCTTGGTGATGCCAAAGACCTCCATATTAATGGAGGTGTGTTTGTTTTCCAGCCCCCATCACTGGCGTCATTAATGATGCCAGCGATGTGGACAGAGGTGGGGGGAAGGGCAATTTAAGTACTATGTACTATGTACTCATGTAAAGGGTTTAAATTTTACAAACTTTTTAAAACAATACTTCAGTGAAAAAAAGGATCAGAAGAGCTACATGTCTACTGCTTTCAATAAGCTGAAGCAGTATGATAGTTTTAGTGGAAACTTGTCTGTATAATATCTGTCATTGAGGACATGCAGTTTGCATTGCTTGGCAAAACTTTAGTGTGTAAGTGTGTAGACGTAGATAAAAAGGTAAGAAAGTATCTATAAAGCTGAGCTTCGGCTGGATGCATGGTGCCTGAAGTCATTTAGCTGTCATTATTTAGAGGTTTGTTTGACATCTGACTGTTTTAGGTATTTAGTGGGTAATGTGGGATAGTTGAAAGATTTTCTCTTAGCAGCCTTTCTGCGTTGACTTAAATAAGACTAGGGAGTCATCTGTAGAATGATACTTTAATAGGTTAGGGAAAGACATTAATCCTTGTTGGTGTCAGAGGAATCAATGATCATACAATGAAGAATGTTTGATTATGCTTATGTAGCAGTAGACTTAAATTCAGTGCTTTATAATTTGAAGTGGATGTTCATAATGATAATCTGTATATTTATCTAAGTATGTAGACTGTATCCAATTAAACTAGATGTAAACTGTACAGGATGAAATGTATTTGGCAAAAGTACGCATCATAAACAACTTCAATATTTAAATGCAAAAAACTGTTCTACTCTTTTTTTTAACAGTTTTTAGATCTCAGCACTGTTGATCACCATTACCCTTGTTGGCACCATCAAGGATTAATGTTTTTACCTATTCTTTAAAAGTAATTAAGACATACAGAGGCTAACCTTTTAGAGAACATGTACTAGGAATGTAGGCACAGTTGTTTAAAGTCACCAATGGAAGCTAGTGCGACAGAAAAGAGCAATTGTTATACAAGCACAAAGTATTGTCAAAATGTAACAGTGTCAGGATAAATTAATAATTAAATTCATGATTCCGTTCCTGTGAAATGCTTGTAGCTACAGGGGTCAGTAAGGACTAGTAATGGCCGAAAGTTTCACTTGGCGGACAGTTTGCAGTGAACAAAACATGTTCGAAGCTTACCACGCCAGTGTACATTTTGTATGCAATGGAGGAAATTTTTGACCCCTCACACCAAAGTCAGGTGGGACAGTTCAGCCAAAAAAACATTTTTACCTTCTGGAGGACACCCCCTTCCCCCTATAAAAAAAGCAGCCCCACGGCCATTTTACATTTGTCCTGTATTTGCAGTTCTAGATAGATAGGGAGAGCTGCTGATGCTGCTGAGGGATGGGTTAGCTACTTGTGATCTGTAGCTATAGCTTAAGCCCCCCATACACACTTAGATTTTCACCCAATTTTGCTAAGCAACTTTGCTATGGATACTTACCAGAGCCTCGGCATCCTCCCTTACAATTTAAAGCTATTGTTGTAAAACTACTATTATTAATCATATTATTTTTATTGCAGTTATTTTTTGCAGTTTGGAATAAATGGCTCTGTACCAAAAAGGCTATATTTGCACTGTACACCAGCGGTTTCTGGATGTGCATCTGGCTGATGGGGCGAAAAGGAATAATTTGCATGGCTCCGCCCACTGTCCCAAAACGAAGGCTTCCACCTAAAGTTTTGGGATTTGTGCTGGATTGGGCCGTGTAAATACCTTCTGTTTTAAGAAGGCTTGATTTGTGCTATGCACTGCTTGAGTTGAGGGCTTTTTGATTCCTTTCCTCCCTTCTCACCATAACCTTCACGGGTACTTCTCTTTAATCATATTATGTTATTAAATCATTCGATTTTTTCATCTGCTAACATAAAGTTTAGACAAATATAATCTTATACACCAATATATAATAATTACACCATTAAGAAGCCAATCTGTAGTAAAAATAATTGTCAACTCATAAACATTGTGAAACATATTTTGACATTTTTTTTATAATACCATTTTTACATGACAGCCACTGTAAGATTTCTTAAAAGAAAAATAGAACAAAAGCAAGTATTTTAAATACTTTATTGAAGAACAAAATCAACACATAATGAAAAGAGCCAAAAACGTTTTCTTCTCAACTCTTCTTTTAATGACGTGAAATCTGAGCATTGTGGTGAAATTTCAACATGCTGTTATTTATGTGGGAATATGTTGAGCATGGGCAGATAAGGTAACACTATCAGATTTTGCTTTGTCCTAGCAGATAGAAGTGCTATGCATACCTCTTTTTGTTTGTGTTTCCATTACTTTTGACCAGTCACATGAAAAAAAAACAGTGTTTGCTCTGTAACTTCATCCTACCTATGATCTCTCAACAAATTTGTAACTGTTTTTCTTTTTGTGTCAGAAAGCAGCAGATAGAAATGAATGTAAAATTATTTCACTATCTGTTCCAGTATAGAAAAAGACAATATGGCACAAATGGAAAAATGTTTGAACAATGGGTCACTGTTTTGCTGATATCTTCCAATCTAGGTACTAACTCACTCAGTGCCCAAAGCTGAAGCAGATAATGCATTGCACTAATTGGTTTGCAGAGGAAGTTAAATTCTGAGACCATAGTGAATTGAGGTATTGTGCATGATTTGCTTAAACCAAAAATTGTAGGATTGCTGAAAAAACATATATTGAGAATACACCTTCAAAACCACTGATTTTAAATCTGAATTGTTTCTTTTTTAAATAATACATAAATGCTTGATAGCAAAGCATAATTTACTACATATAAATGATACCATTGCTGATCAGTGCCTGCACTGAAATTATCTTAAATTACCCAAATGCCTATAAAACTTTATACATCTGAGGACTCGTTGCATGTAAAGTGTGCCTTGACAACCTTAAGACTCCTCACAGCGTGGTGACGTAACCACGCTGTGAAGAGCCGGCTACAGAACTGACAGGAATCCTGTGTGCTCCACTAACACACGCAATTCCTGTCAGATTGTAGCCAATTAACTTGTAGGGGGAGGAGACTCCCCCTACGAGTTAACTGCCTGCAGAACCGTGTGCGATCCGACCTGCCGGCTCTTTTGGTCGGATCCTCAAGGTGGGCTCCCCTGTAGTGGTGGGCGACCGCCTTGATGTGCTTGGCGGGAGCGCGCATGGCGGTCAGTCGCCCACAACTATGGCTGGGAATCTGCCCGTCTATGGGGGGCTTTAGAGTAGTCTAAAATTATGTATGTATTTAAAACAACTATGTAAATATATTGAGTAGACTACAGTTAGCTCCTTCTCTGCCTAGTTGATTGCTTCATTCTAAAAGCATGCTTAAAGGCCTCCATACAAGCATAGATTTGAAGTCGATCTGCAACAAAATCAGCCACAAATCTAATGCTTAGACTTGTAATTTACCCAGAAATGGACGACCAAAAGCAATCTAAGCCATTACGGACATGTCTGTAATTCTTAGATCGGTTTATTTTATTTTGGATGGGGATCGGCCCAAAGTAAGTTTCGGCATTTGAAACTTGAGTGGGGGGCTTAACAAATTAAAGTGGTTAGAATATTAGAACCAAAGCAGTATCTCCCAAAAGTGAGTACACTCCTCACATTGTGGTAAATAGTTTCTAATATATATATATAAGTATCTTTTCATGGGACATCATATAAAGTGTATAGACTAATAAAGCCTATCTGGCAAAACATTTACAATTATAAATACGCCTCATTGATAACTACAAATGGTATATGGACTCAGTTTATGGATGTTGTATTATTGCAATTGTATTTGGTGTTCACTATAATCAATGTAAATAAAAGATTGATACACACGATACAGTATGTCTGCTGTATGTTGAAACACATTATTTGGAATGGAATTTCCAACAAGCACAAATAGGAGAGATGGCCATTACATTTGTCCACATTTGTACATTGAACAGAAAATGATGGATAAATATAAATGAAACAAATGAAATTACTGCACACATTCGTTAAGGCCTTCATAATATGACATAGCATTTTGCTTAAAACTGTAATTTGGTGAGTAATCTGCCTGTACGACCTCAACTTCCCAATTCTGTATGATCAGGCTTCACCTTACTTTTTTGATTACTGATCTTGTATTCCTCAAGATGTTAACTCTAATAATGGTAGCCAAATACATAAAATAGATTAAACATCTATGATTGACTGCCATGCGCACTCGCGCTTGATGCTCGAGAGTGATCGTCCGCAAAACAGAGGTACCTATCTGGAGGGATTGACCAGAATAGCACAATCGGTTGCATGGTAATCCACCTTGAAGGTTCTTTTCTGGTCGATTGCTATACTTTTCCCCATCTAAAGTATCTTACAGGAATCCATGTGTGAGTGGCACACATCGTGATTCCCGTACATTCGGCTGATGAAAGCAGCGTGATCGTCACCACGCTGTGATCGCTCACTGGCGGAACGCATGGGAATCCATATGTGTATGGGATGTTTGCTGCAAATTATCCAAGATTTGTGGGCAGCTTGCCTTCGGTGCAAAGAGGTGTCCTGTCTGTGCCTGGATAAGTGGAAACAATACATATACTGTAGAGCTAACAACAAAGACATCCTGAAAGGAAAAGTGAATGTGCTGCTTATTCATTTAAGGTACAGTCACAGGATAAGAAAGGGGAAATACCTATAAATTTTACCAAACTGCACAAGAAAAATATCAAGTCTGCAGACAGAGCTCTTCTATGTGTCGGGTTGTGTGAAACTTACAAGATGGAAACAATTACAAATCCTTTGGCAGGTAAATCAGCCAATATATGTTTTTCATCTGTGTTTTAGTTGCTTGACTGAAATTCAGATTTATCATGACAATGTAAAAGGGGAAATAGAACAAAAGATAGATCTGCTCAGCACAGAATACTCAGCAGGATCCGATCTCGTGGTATTCCCTAAAACCGCTGTATTAACATCTTAGGACTATGTAAAGCCCCCCATACACCTTCAGATCACTCCGTACAGAAATTGTATAGTAAGATTGTAAGGTGCATGGGGGCTTTAAGTCAAGTAAAGTGCTCATCATGTAACTGCAGCTCAAGATTATGCCAAGGTATTGAATCAGCAGTAGAACGACCCTTGAACCTCTGTAGGATTCTTTTATCAACTACAACAATATGCCTAAAAAGTCATATATATCATAATGAGTAGACTGCTGTCAACAGTATGCTAATGTAGATTTAAACAACTAGTTTCAGAACCAAAACATAAAGTATCTCACAAAGGTGAGTGCACCACTCACATTGTGGTAAGTCGTTTGTAATATATTTCCATGGGACAACACTGAAGATATGACACTGATTCAATGTGAAGTAATAATTGTACGCAATTTTGTGTCCTGACAAAATAACTCAACACAGAGTGATTAATGTCTAAACCTCTGGCAACAAAAGTCAGTACACCCCATACGTGGGTCCATACCCTCTTGATTAATGAACAATCTAATTTTGACAAATCATCCCTAATGGTGATTGGACTGTACATATCAGTAAAAGTTATCCCCCTTAAACAGCCTATGTAGACGAATTAAGTCGAAATCGTCAAATTTAAAAAAAAAAAATCGACCATCTCTAGTCCTGTGTAGTTGCAGTTTAATGAGGAGACCATGAATGCCAACATGAACTGTGACATGAGAAACATCTGTGAAACAGAGCATGATCCCCTCCCCTCCAGTATATCAATATGATAGCAACCCTAAACCCACCTCCAACATGACCACTGCCTTGCTAAAAAAACTGAGGGTAAAGTTGACCAGGTTTTAAACGTTATAGAAACTGAATACTGTATCAAAGGGTAATATCTTCAGTTGCTCAATGAAAATATATTAAAAAAAACTTTTTGCAGAATGTGAGGGTACTTAATTTGTCAAAATATGTGTATATGTGTATGTGTTTTTGGTTACCAAATTGATAACTCCATGACAGTATTCTGCACAAAATGCATACTTTGAAATGTCAACAAAAGAATATTTTAAATACAAATTAAAAGGGGCTTAGACCTTACCCCATTCAAAATAAGCTTTCTTTCTGCCAGCATTTGGGGGGGGGGGGGG
>CM070036.1:96510078-96534608 GCA_036250615.1 Ptychadena robeensis | reverse complement strand
CCTGACCGACGGCGCGAGCGCGCACGCCCGTCGGTCAGATTAAAAATCAGCCGCTTATCGCCATGTGTATGGCTAGCATAAGGGTTTCTGCTATAACTCAGAAGCTCCGTTCAGATAAGGTTAAGACATAACAGCTGTGATTTAACCGACTGTTAATCAATTAAATCAATACTTGAATTTAGGTGATGGCTATGGACCTCTAAAGGTCCATAGCCTTGATTTTTGACCTTACATGTTCACAAGATCGATCGGCAAATGATCGGCAATCAATCGGGTTCTGCTCACCCTGCCCGATCGACCCCAAAAAATTGGAATCTACAAAAAATCGGATCGGACATTAAACCAACATGTTGGTGTTTTTTGGTCGATCGTTGTCAATCAAAGTACATTGGTGGACCCATAGCTCCCTATTCAGCAGCCTTTCTGATCGATGGATTTTGTGGAATCGGCCATTTTGGAGATTGTCCAAATCAGCCACAAATCAGATTCCTAAGGTGGGGTTGCATCGATTCCCGATCCGATCAATTGCCAATTCCCGATCGCCTGGAAAGAGCGGATTGGGAATTGATCGGCAATTGATCGGTGACAAATCGGCCCATGAATGGCTACCTTAAGTCAGAGACCATGGTAACTATGAAGACTATGGGCTACAATTTTATGATGACAAAAAAGTTACAATTATTACACATGTGCATTAAATCTAACCAAAATCATATAAAAAAAACTAAATAGATTTAGTAGAAAGAAATGTATAAAGTATGGTTCAAATTGACCGATCAATGCAAAAACATTCTTCCTCATGCCCAAAGACTGAATCACAATTCTCTTTACTTAACTCCTATGAACACTAGAAACCATTTATGTTTAGAAATACATCCAGCTGTATAATAGAAGTTTGCTGCCATTACCTTTACTGTGCTGGGTAAAAAAGAGTTAAGCGTGTTTGGTTACCACAGGTTTCGGCAAATTTTTGTGCACTGCCCAACATTTACAATGGATGCTAGCTTTTCTTCCATATATAGTAATGTTTTGTATTTATCTTTATTTTTCCTATAAGGCAATGTTGTACTTATTAGCTGATGTTAGAGACATTTTATAAATTGTAAGTTTCACAGCGCTCTGCCAGATATTCTGTTTCACATTTTACACTGATTTGATGTAGCTGGTGGTTGCCTGCCAGATGCAACTGTGCAACTATTTACTGACCTCTGAAGTTGTTCCTTACACATTTAGAAAATAGAATTCAACTCTTTTACGTGAAAACACATGTTTAATATAACAGAAACACTTATACCAATCTGCATTCACACCTCACTATTTGACTTCTTATTAAGCATACATTTACAGTATCTGGGGAAAATCTACTACAAAACTGATCAGCCTTGTCTCTGTGAAGGTTCTTCATGTCATGGAATAGCTAATAGTTGTTGGTTATATTTAATTAGGCTTTTCTGTAATGTTAAAATGTTGGCTGCTTATCCAAAAAGCTTCTGCAACAACGAGTTTTAGGAACATACCTCACATTTATATCCACACAAGTAATTCTGTCACCCCAATCCAATCACTTTGAAATATGCCAGAGCAGATGTTGATTGTCCAAGAACAATGATGATCTAATCAGCTTTTGTCAGCCCATGACATTTCAATTCCTAAAGAGGACCTAAAGTCATAAATTCCTTTCTCTTCCTGGCTGTTATATACAAAAATATCAGTATATGTGCCCTGAAATACATACTTAACTGGTGTAAGCTTCTTGGAGACCTTAGGGCCAGCTGGTTTTCTGATGCTTCTGGCAACAAGCCAAAAACATTGTATCTGAGTTTTGGACAAAGGGAATAATTAGAATCTTTTTCAGCTTTTTACGCTATCTAGTGCACTAAGATTTACACTCACTGCCTGTCCTGCAGCTAGCCAGGAAATATTAGGCTGCCCCCTTAATGTGACAGATTCTCAAGCACCAATGTATAAGAGACAAAAAAAACAAGATTCAGGATTTAACCTCCCTAGCACTCTTGTAAAGTCCAGATTTCTGTACCAAAAGCGCACCATAGACTCATCATAGAATTTTTTTTGTGTTGTAGGCCTGTAACTTCCAAAAATATGGCCGTACAAGGGTCTAATAGACATCCTGAATATAATAGTGTTTGAAACACACAATTATTATAAAAAAGTACATTAAAAAAATTATAAAATGTATCATTTGAATGATAAAATCTCCTGAATACTTATTTGGTATGAAAGATTTCAAAACAGTATTTATGTTTGTTTATAATAATAACATTTTTATTACAATTGGAAATGTGTTTTGTTTTACTTTGAATTGTATTGGATACAGTTATCACTGTATCCAATACAAGCCATTTGGCAGCCTCTAAAAGGGTTAACTTCAAAGACACTGCGCATGATTTTCCAGATGTGCTCTTTGAAGATAGCCCAATCTGCATATAAATTTCCCGCGAAATTTTGAGTAGCTGAATTTGTTAGTTAATTGGAAAGCCCCCGAACATTGTATCATAAGCAGAATTGCTCCAGATGTAGATAAGGGTATGAACAAGTATTGCCCTAGCACATATAGTTGTTCTTAAATTAGGTTAAAGTTAAATTTTTTAAGTCAAGTCTCTACAGCTCCAGCAATATTTGTGATGATGCCATGTTCAGGAGCGTTGCAATTGACTGGCAAATATACTAGTTTAACCTTCCTAGCGCACTGCACGTATCGCGGCAATTTCAGCGGCGCGGTACGGGCAATCGAGGCAGTGTACAAAGTACACTGCCTGTCACTTACTCCCTCCGCTGCTCTCCACAGTGCCGGCTGTGTGGGCATGAAAGCCGGCGCTCCTTCATTAACATGGAGGTCTATGGTGCCGCCCCCCGCCCCCTTCACCGTGACACGATCGGGGCGGTGCCGAAACCCCGGAAATGCTGCAGCGATGAAGACAATCGGTGCAGCTCTCAAGGGAGGCATTGGGTGTATCCGATGCCGGCTTCCCCTGCGGTTGGGGTGACCCTGAACGGCAAACGAACGGGATTCGTCTCAACCGCTAGGGAGGTTAAATGTTGTGACCCTCTATAATGCATATAACTATTGGCTAAAATGCATCCCATGCATGCGGCCCAACAGAAAAGTGGGAAAAAACAGGCCCCAAATAGTCCTGTGTACAATTGGTTTTTGGTCTGTATAGGTATTTG
Source organism: Ptychadena robeensis (assembly GCA_036250615.1). NCBI lineage: Eukaryota > Metazoa > Chordata > Amphibia > Anura > Ptychadenidae > Ptychadena > Ptychadena robeensis. The sequence continues at coordinate 96,531,419 of CM070036.1, read as the reverse complement.
TATTTCAAGGTGCCTCGGGGTGCCTAAACATTATGCCTGTTAAAGCAAATATCAGCCAATAAGCCATTTAAACTCTGTCTTTCAGAAGTGACCTTTACTTTCTAATCACTTTAGAAAATCTACATAATGGTAAAGTACTTGGATGACACTGTTAAACAAAGAGCAGTTAAAAAAACACGTATAGCCTAATTGTTTGTCCAAAGTTGCCTGAAGGTCTAAAGTTTTTTCATGAATTATGTTGTCAGCTTTACAATCAAGTATAGAGCCACACTGAATACTTGTTATTTTTAAACAGCTTTCCCACAAATCTAAGCCTGAAAAGTTTGCTCCTTACAATCTATTCTTATAAGAAATTTTGAAAATGAATTTAAAAAAACCTGTTTCTAACATAGACGCTGTTGAATATTGGAGTACAGATATATACAGTTATTTCTTAGCATGACACAACAACAATTGTCTTTAATTGTAGATTGATGTTGCAAAATATGTCAATATGCTAATCTGTAGCATTTTGTATGTGGGGACAGTGTTTATGTCTGATTTTAACCGAAGTCATGATTTGCATACTGATCCAACTTAACAGCCCTTTCCTACTGCAGATCAAAAACGCAAGCGCAGGCTAGTGTAAAAGGTACATGGGTTTCCTACTGTATCACATTGCAGCTGCAGCATGGCTAGTGTGAATGAGCCCTAAGAACGCTAAACACACAATGATTTGCAGACATGAAGAATATAGTAGCTGCAATCGCTCAGTCAGGAGAATTTGTGTTGCTATTGCTGACCTCTTCCTCATAAAGCCTCTGTTTCTCAAGTTACGGATGCCAAAGGCTCAGCATGGCAGTCAGGAAACTAGCAATTCTCCATCTCCAAGAATAGCTGCACTTATACTGCTGATTATAATACAATCCAAATTTTGTAAACTGCTACCCTAGACCAGTCACTCTTTATCTTTTCAACATAAATGGATGGTTTCCAGGTAACACATACATGGGCACATACAAGTTGATATTCAAGAATATATAAAAGAATAAAAATTGTGTTTTACTTAACACAATCGCCTTCAATTATGTTCTATTTGAGAAGATGATCTTCAATAATATAAATGATAGGAAAGAAATGGTAATAATGGTCAGTGTAGTACACTGCCAGTCCTTGGTAAAATTACATTGTACTTTAGTGGTCAGTAGGAAAAAAAATTCCTTATATTGGGTAACTGGAGAACGATGGTCAATGGTACCCTACTTCGGTGGTCAATGGGAAAGGAGATTTGTTACACTGTGGGTGGGTAAACGAAAGACCTAAACTTGCAGTCATAAAGAAGAATGCTTATTAAGTTAGTAGACAGTAGAATTTGTTTCTCCTTGTTAATTACTCACAGAACCTCTAGCAATCGCTGGATGAAACCTGGATAAGAATGGGTCAACTTTAGGCAACATGTGTATGTCATGCATTAAAATAATAAAGAATCTCAGTTTTTAGCCAACACAAATGTAAATAAAGCGTTATAGGGATTATTTGCTAAAGTGCTCATGTTTATGCTTGATGTGCTACAAAGGAGCACATTTATTCTTATATACATTGGAACCAAATACATATTGGTGTAAACAAAATTCTGTATCATTCTCAGTTTGGTTATTTCATTGTTGTCTCTTGTTTTTGTTTGAGATGTGATTGTTAATAAAATGCCTACAACTGAGAAGTGTTCAGCGGCTGTGACGAAGTAATTGGCTTTCAACATAAGCAGTCCCTCCCTAGAAAACAATATAGAAATAGTGCAGTGCATTTATTTATAGCATTTCCTTTTCATTTCATCCCATCCCATAAAGACCCCAGAATAACAAAAACACGCAGTGACCAACGTATGTTTCTCAGTAAACTCCCTTTATTTCGCTCACTTACGTTCTTTCTTTTTGTTCTTTTTCAAAGGGCAAGAATACAAAAGATCAAGATAAAACAACATCTTACCCCAAACATCTTGCATGTATATAAACATGTCTCATTATAGGAGTCGTCCTTCTTTTTTTTCTCATCCTTTTTAAGAACAGTGTCAGGGTTTCCAAAAACAACCACCTTATGATGAACATTTGAAAAAAACTGTTTTTTAATAAGGATGGAAAAAAGACAATCCAAACAGATCTTTAAAAAAATTCTAAAATCTACAAGGAGCTGTTGAGTATTTCCCACTAAATTGTACAGCTAGCATACCGTCCACATGTAAATCATATTGAATGGAATGCTGTCAAAATAAATAATATCTACTATAAACAAATGCAAATATCTCTTTCAACAAACCGTAAATAAAAAAAAAATACCAGTCCTTTTACACAATAAATATTAAGAAACCATTGACATAGTTGAAAATATTTTCATATAAATTAACAACTTTTAATTACATAAAGCAGAATGGACATAGGTTAAAGCAATAAAAAAACAAAAAAACAAAAACAAAGGGAAAGTGGAATGCAAAGAAAACATTTTTTTTTTCAGAATAAATTGGTCGCAAGAGTTAATAACATGTAAAAAAAAGAATTAGGGAATAACCATGTTTTCTTTTACAAAATAAATATTTTTTTCTTTGATAAAGTCTGATAAAAGAATAAATTATTTCTTTTTTGGAAGTTGACCTTTAAAGAACTGACACTGGCAGTCAATGCGATCAACCTTTTTCTAATCTCTTATTTTTCCAAAAATTGTGTAAGTGTAATCATATTAAAATATTTTAAATTACTTTTTTTATTATTATAATGGTTTTAAATGTAGGGATATATGATATGCTATGGGTTTTAGGAAGCTGTCTGTTTAATGTTTACCATTTGGTTTTAAAAACTTTTCCCCAGATTATCATTTTTTGTAGATATATTTTTGCAAGTTTTGGACCTTTTTATTTTAATATTTACACACATTGCATTCTAAGGTTATTTTAAAGTCAAATATAGGTTAACAACCACAAATAATTTTTGGAGAAAATACAGCCAAAAAAGTATGGAGGAAACTGACATAAACTATTCTGATGATGAAAAAGTTCCTAAGATACAAGGAAAGCTATAGATGGGACTACAGAAAAATGTGGTAGCATTTATCAGTAATTATTATTTTTTCCATCACAGCCAACTAAAGATGGTTGTCTTCTATGTAGCATGGCCTGTGAAAATGGTTAAATATGGTAGCAATTTCTATAGCTATTTGTGGACATGCAGATTTCATTAGAGTAAATTGTCTTCTGTGCTGTTCTGCTATGGTCAGTCTTGATTGAAAGGCCACATTTCTCTCATCTTATGCAGATTTTCTATTTCCTGGTATAGCCACGTAAATTATTAAATATGCCCTACGTGATCAAGCCTGGTTGCTTTATTTGTAATTTTTCTAGTTTAAATTAGTCTTTAAAATTTGCTAATAGGATTTAAATTTTTTTGTTCACTGTAAGCTTCACAAAGGCTCGGAGAGTTTTCCTTTGCTAGTGACATACATTAGTTGGAGTAATCACAGGGTAAAGCTTAAGTTTCCTTTTTTTGCAAAATTTACAACATGCAAGTATAGGGCCCAAAAAGCAATCTGAGTTTGTTATAAAACTTAAGAGCGTTCAAAGTTTTAGAAACAGACCTGTGGAACTGTGTGCCAAAAAGCACTCCAAAGCATGTACACTCCATTGTCAACATATGGGCAATATTCTTGAATAACTATGTCCACACTATATACAGTAGCACTCATAAATGTGCCAATTTATGTTGGTATAAATAGTTTGGCATACCAGTTTGGCATACCAGGAGTCACCCATGAAATCACTGTAGTTAAAATATTCAGAGTTGACGAAAGTTCATGCTTTTATGCTGTTGCAATGTGTGGCACTCAATGAAGGTTCCATAATGGAATTCAACAATTTTTGGGCCCTATGCTATATGAATGGAATAGTTGTGACAGTTTTAGTGTTATAGTGTAAATGGTACTATTAAGGGTATGACTTTAAATGCTATCAACACTCACGAAGAGCAAAACTCTAACATAGATATCTATAATGAATATGTGGTGATGTTAGGATCTAATGCCATACTGACTGTTTATATTATCCCAGATAAAAAATAGCTTCCACTGGATCATCAGTACAATGTCAGCATGTATAAGACTTTAATTCTACAGCCTTATGTTTTAATGTAATTTTGTAGCTGGTAATCCCAAGGAAAGATTAGTTTCTAGTTGTTTAAATACGTTATGATTCTTGTCTTATGAATATTATGTCTTTTTTGTTGTGTATGTAAAAATTGTCGGCTACATGGTTAATTTTAGATTTAGGTTTCAAGCAAAAATATTTTATAATTTTTGAAAGCACTGATATGCTTGATGATGTATGAAATGCTAGTCAAAGTAAAGGAATGTAGTCATGTATATATTTTAACTGTTTTCTACTTTGATGTTTCTTTATATGTAACTTTGTAAGATGTTTTTTTTTTTTTTTTACAAATTTACCACTTGAAAAAGATTTATATACAACAGTGTATGTTTTACACTATGTTCTACTTTGCATTTCTTTTTGCCGTTTTCTTGTTTTTTATCTTTTTTTTTCAGTTTTTTTTTTTTTTTGCAAACTGCAAACAAGTCAGAAATGTATCAGTATAAAATACAAATATATGAATAAAACATTTGCCGTACAATGCAAGCTAAATACTGTGGAATAAATTAAAAATAGTTATAAGAATGTATTTTGATATAACTGCACGATAAAGGAATATTTGCACCTTATTACACATTTACAATTTCAACATGAGCACTTAATGTATCATTGCTGAAACAACTTTTAAATATAATGCAGCAAAATTGATATGTTTTCAAATCCATCTTCTCTGGACTGAATCTTCTTTGTTTTGTTTTGTTTTTTTACATGAAATGTGTTCCCTGTAAAAAGAAATAATTTATAGCTACTCAAAATATAAAAAAGTAGTAGCTAAGGCAACATTTTTACTAAGGATCATAATTAGGATAGAACCAAGATAGCTGGAGACATTTTTAAATCTCCAACAATTGTAATTGTTTAAAAAAAGTGGTTTTTGTAACTTGCTAGTGCAGTTTTGAAAAAAAATTGCAGGGTTACATCTGCAACAGCCGAATCTCAATACCGTCTATACAATTCCGTGCGTACAGATGAGATTAATGTGCTCCGGTTACTCATGGTACACGTTGCTTGCCATAATGTTCTCGGTTGTATGCCACACAGTATGAAGCTTGCATTATTGTCAAAACAATGTCATTTTGTGCATATTCACAATTCTGAAATTCAAGAACATATGTCAGCATACTAAAATGGTTATCCAATTAGTGGAATGGTTAACCAAAGAAGAAAAATGCAATAGAGATAAGTTGCTGAAGTGCCTTTTTTAAAGGAAACAAAGGCTGCCTGGAAGCAGCATAATTACCCAAAAATGGATGTAGATAAAGTATACAATTTTGGCTTTGATACATTTTCATTTACACTCAATCCTTTAAATTCTTCCTTCCCATTTGCTCAGTAATTACCAACCACAGGCAGACTAAAATCTTTACACACATGTCTTTGGTGTAAGTGTCTCGTTTAAGGTAGAAAAATATCGAAAATAGTCATAAAAATAGCTATTTTGAAGTGTGCTGTAGCAGTTCTCATATATCTCATGTTAAGTGCAGCTCTTAAAACCTCTCTTGAAAAAAATACTTGTTAAATAAGGATATTAGACAGGTCAAATACTGTTGTAGTGCAAATAAAAAAAGAAACTTTTTTTACAAAATATAGAAATGTTTGGTTCCAGTATCTGAACCAACATGTTCCTTTCAAGTATCTCTCATGAAAGAACAAAAATATTAAACATGTTACTTCCACTGAAAAGTCTTTTTTTTCTTTTTTTTGGGTAAACAGTTTTTAAACCCCATAAGTTGCATAGTTCTAAGATCTTAAGCACCTTGATGAAATTTAACTTTGTATGCAGTTTCTATTTTTTTTCTTTTTTATAGTATGCAGTAATAGTGCAAAGGAAGAAGTTGAGTCACCTGCACAGTACAGTTGTTAAAATAAAGGCTTGAACCAACATGGTGCTATAGATCTATTTCTGAATATCTATTCATACAACCTGTATAAATGTCTATACATTTACACACACAGGAATGAGTTGTATATATAGATAAACAGTTGTTTTCTTGTGCCTCTTTATATAGTATCCAAGCTCGTAGATATAGGAGCTAGAAATGTCTTTTTCATATACCAACTGTAACAGATGTAGAACATGCTCTTCCTTCTCTAATTCATCTTTCGTTAGTCATTACCCACTTGCAAGTCAATTGCAATTCGTTTTGTTATTGGTGCGATTCCAAGTGTTCAGTTTATGAGCAACCACACTCTTCCACAATCATATTCTGGATATCCTTTTTAATTATATTTTGTCCATCATCATAATAGAGCATGGACATGGCTCTCAATTTAGATGGAACACAGCAGGATTTAATGTTGTTGAAGGGACTGTGGCCTTTAACTCTATACTGGTGGATTACTGTGGAATGAAATGAAAGAGAAGCTCCAGATGTACCAACAATGTGGTTAGGGCAGTCTCCCTCACAGTAGTTGGCATGGTAGCCAGGAGGGGCTATGATCCAGTCGCTCCATCCGATATCTTTGAAACTAACGTAAAATTGCTTTTTGCAGCAATTGCTTACTTTACCATCACATTCAAGGCCACGTTTCCTTCTTCTGTGTGGGTGCTCATCTGTCTGCTGAGCAACAATCATTAGAAATGGCCTATGTGACTGTTCTTTTTCTTCTTCACCTCCATTTGTACCTGCTTCTCTCTCCTCATCATCTTTTCTCTTTCTTTTCCCAAGCAAGACAGGAGTTGCCCCGCTCTCCTGGCACTGATCACATGCTACTCGAATGTCCATAGATGACTTGCCATAATTAAGTAAACGCTGAATGCTCCCAGATATTGGAAATGTGTGCCAACCACTTTTCTTTGTGTCCACCACTTTCTCAGCAATCAGAACTTCATTTTTATTTGTTTCAGATACTCTATGTTCCTTCTGAACCCTCTGTTGCTGGTAGAGCCGTATTGTTAATCTAGCCCGGCTTCGGTTGGCCTTAGACAATTTTAAAAAGAGCCAAAGTTCTGCTTCTCGGATTATCAAAAGATCACTGCCTTCTTTGGAAATTTCAAAGTGAAGCACTTTCTTTGTGGGTCCTGCATATTAAAACAACAAAAAAGAATGTTAATACCGTATTGAAACTCCAAACATTTGCGTAATCATTAAATGTCATAAAATTCTATTTGCAAAATATTGAGTGTTTTAAAAAGGATAATTTTCCTTTATATCGTAATAGATTTTGCTTAATGTGTTCTAAAAATCTCGCTGCAAAGGGGATGTGCGCACATTGCTGGTACATGCCCATTCAAAATTAATGGGGTGTGTACAAAAGATTGCTTTGTTTTGGCAAAACCTAATGGAGCCTCAGCCTAACAGTTTTTATATTCCCTATCTGCCAAACAATTCAAATACAATGCCAATAGATAATACAGATTTTGACAGTTGTAGAAAAATAGTGGTCAAAGCGTTACCATATTAAAGTTTTGGGAAATGGACAGGTCTTAGCATTTTAACTTATTACAACTCCTTACCTAAGGTAAGGATTCTTGTTAACTACCCCACAGTATTTGTGTCATGAGGATCACATTACACCATCTAATGAAATATCACATTGCACCATTTGTAGTAGAAATTTTGTTTACTTAATTACGTTTTCAGTTAACTTTTTATCTTTCAGATACTTCAACAAAACATTAGGAAAATGGGGAGCAGCAATATTCTCATTATCAGGGTGGGTTAGCATTAGATGGACTAATAGAGTTTATGGACTTTATATAAGTGAGAAATAAAGCCTAAATCCTGTTAACTATTCAATTTTTTTCCATTTATGATAAAGCTATGTCTGAGGCTTCTTTGTGTAACTTTTGCTTGATCTATTAAAGAAGGCTGATAAGAAATGACTGGCAGAGTCAAAAGGTAAAATGGCTGACAACACCCCCATGTTACTTGAGGAGTTATTGTTAATGCTATAGACACCATTATATAATGTCTGCCAACTTTCTCTCTATATCACTTTATAAATCTGTGGATTGCATAAGGTTGATTTATAAGAAATTTTGAGGAAGTTTTGTCACTGTCATTTATGTTCCTAATTTACCATGCTGATTACATGTTAATTATAGAACACTGCTGCTAGATATGTTGTGGAATGGATATAGTCAGGGAACCGCATTTTTTTGGGATGTTTTCTCTTATGCATATATTTGTTGGCATAATTGTGCTGATCGTGAACATCATGATGTGGGGGCGTTCCCTTGATAAAGACTCCATGTTCTTGGCAGAGGGTGAAATGAGTAATAGGTTCTGCTGGGTTATTTGATCATGAGCAAATGAAGTGTTTCTTATTATAATAAGTAATACTTTAATAATAGTAGGTGAGATTTTAGGAGATATTTGTCTAAACCGTTTAAATATAGATGATGATAAAAGCATGAGTGCCATGTTTAAATAAGTGATTTAAACCGTTTAAGTGATGACTAGTTAGCATAATATTTTATAGCCTTTGAATTTGTTCCTACAGCACAGCCAGCCTCATGCTTTTATCTGCCAAAACATGTTGTATACTGATAACTGAAGCACATAAAATGTGATGTGGATTTAAGTTGTAGAAGAGTTATAGCGTTAATGTACTCTTAACACTGTGTACTGTAAGTAATCCATGGACAGGTAATCCTACATCAGACCACAGCCATTCTGTACTCAGTTACAGTACTCAGTACTATACAGGCCTCAGTACTTAGATACTGTACTCAGTACAAAGACAACAACTTTAAGTAACATATACATAGTATTACACAAAATTTTAATGATGGAAAGGAATAAAAAAGCTAGAACCCATACATGAAACATGAGCTCCTTATTTGGAGAAAACTTCAGGTTTAGTGTGGTCAATGTGGTTAATTTAAAGAAAGCTTAGGCTGGTTAAAAAATCTATTAAAAAATCAATCCCTTTGCAAAACCCCATTTTAGTAAATTTGTCGAAATGTGACTTTGCAGTATATATTTAGTCACAGGCATATACATATTTGTCTGCACATGACAAGATGGTTGTAGTCATTAGAATTTGTTGCAAAGCTTTAACTCAAGTTCCTTTGAAAGTGAATCGTTCACTTTGCTGAGTGCACAGCCTAAAAATCTTTAGTATATAAAGCCCAATGTTACAATGTCTTCTATTTATATAGGAAAGAAAGGAAAGAAATAGAAGACTCAGTCAAGTGAAAACATATGACCATATAGTACAGTGGTGGGCAACTGAGTTGATGTGGAGGGCCACAAGTGTGGCCCTCTGCGTCACTAAAGGGCCGCACATAACATTTTCAATCTATACTGACTTGTATAAGCATTTTTTAATAAAGAAAAATTCCAGCAGGCGTAGAGGGATATCAAAGATGGATGTATATCAAAGGTTATGTGCTTCAAAGCCATTGATTATATCGATGGGGCACATAACCTTTGATTTGGCAGACAGGCGAGTTCCTATGCCCTATGCATTAATAGTTAGGTTTGGGGGGCCTCAAGTGGAAGACTGAGAGGGGCCGTCAAATAACACCCAAAGGGCCGCAGGTTGGGCCCCTGGGATATAGTAGATATTGTAGAAAAAAAGGAGAAGGGGTTTAGGATTCAAAAGTGTGGCACTAGCTCAGGGCTAGGTGACAACAGTCAAAAGTGTTTCAGATCAGAGCTTCAGGACTGTTTTGTGAGCACTTAGACTAGGCCTAAAAGTAGAGACTAGCAGAAAAAATTACCACCACTCTCGCACAGCTCTTTCGCTGGGTTTGAACAGGGTTAGTGCAATGTTAGCTCTAGCTGAGGACTTAGCACTTGTACAAAGTTAGGAACACAGTGTCTGCCTATATATGATGATTTTATGAAGGGTACAGGAAAGACCAATACCAAGTTCCTTCACATGAAGGTAGGAGTGTGAATCACATGCTCCAGTACACCTTCAAATAGTAGAATGTTTTCTTTGTTTCCAGAAGCCAAAGAGCATGTTCTGATTGCAGATTCACCATTAAAGTTAATCTGGTGCTTAATTGTGCCTTCGCAAAAAATAGATTTGCTTTAAATGTTTCTATATCAAAACCATAATTTCTTCCTTCCAGACATCTTTAATAACACTTTGTTGGTGATTCCTCAAAACAGAAAGTAAGGTAGGAGAATGCTGAAAGTAGGACAATGCTGAAACCTTTGTCTGCAAACTTTTTATTATGTCAGTTTAAAGTTTGTCCCCAAACAGAAAGGGAGGGATCTCTTTAAAGAAGTTTGGGGTTAATTCGAAGCAGAGAGCTAAAGGGAATTTTAAGTCTGTGTTTTATGTTTGTGTTCACTTTATTTTGTCCTTGCATACAAAGAGATAAAAGCCCCTTAAAGTGACAGCCTCAATTTACTTCTGTAATCCCTTTCTGTTATATATCTAGAACCTCCAATTACATTACATGGCCTTGTGTACCAATGTTGCCACTTAAAACATAAGGAGGTTTATTTACTTAGAAACCAATTATAGACTTGGCCTATAGGTTTTTGTGCATTTGGGGTAAATAACCTTAAATTTCAAGTAAGGTCAACACGTTTATACTTAAGGTATTAACTTGTTACCTTACTGACTGGAAGTATAACAATGTATCCGGCAGCACTACAGACAAAAAACATTAGTGGTGTTATTTTTCAGAATAGGTAGAAAGGACTTAAGCTGGCCCTAAAGGTTTAGATTTGCGGCCAATTTTGTCGCCGATCAAAAGTATAAAGTAATGGCTGTCACAAAAAGGGTGCGCAGCCGATTCTCTGCACAACAGGCCGTGCGTGATGACGTTATCATGCACGGTCGATCTCACAAGAAATCTACCAGAAAACAAGATGTCTTGTTAGGATGCAAACACATGGTAAACCTGGGTATCTATGTACTACAAAGAATACTCTGCACTATGATTGTAGTGACTCTTTTGCTGCATGTCATGAATGGTGTTTTGTTTACCCTCAAGTGTATTAACAGGTTACATTGACTGACATATTAACTAGCAAAAGACTAAATTCTCTGGTAGCTCAGTGGCTGTTTGCCCAGGACAAATGATAAAAAAGTAAACATCTACTGAACCTTGAATATTGCCCGATATTGAAGGAGCTGGAGGTGCAGCAGTGCTGTGTCATCCAGCACCGACGATGTTTTGCATGGAGACCCACGATCCCCATGCAAAACAAAAACCGTGATTTATGGTCATGTCCGATATCCCTGTTTTCGAAAACAGGGATGGCTGCATTAGGTATGGGCAAGATAGATGTCATTTAGTGTGCACAGCGCTCGAAGCGGACATCGATCTAGCCCATATCTATGCGTGTGTTTCCTGTTGCAATCTCTTATTTGATGATCCAAAGAATAAAAGGGAACAGTAAGGCTGGAGAGTAGAGGTCTAGATGGTCATGGATGTACATCACTCAGGAAAAGGTTGTATCTAACTTGTTGATGTTTCCAAGGCACATGTCAAAAGCTGACTGTATTAAAATAAGAGACATTCAGAGACAAAATTTAAGACTGGAGTTTAGGATCAAATAAGTGCTATAATCTTCTCCAAGCCTGTAGACAAAAAATGCTCATCTCTCTGGCTGACTGTGCTACAACACATACTGTGAAATCATCACTTCTGCAAGGGTAATAGGACTTAGGGTCCTCTAGGTCCCTTGTAGTTCCTATTGATTCTGTCTACTGACTGGACACAGTAGGGAGACCATTTTTACAGGTATTTCTTGTCTGAACTAGAATATTATAAAGCTAACTTTAAGTAGCATTTTGGAACAACTACACACCTAATTATGCAAATACCTATAAAATGAGGCATTCTGAGCCTGTATATTGTGTTGTGCTTGTAGTTACTGCTTATGGCTGAGATCAAGCCTGAGTTGGCTTACTGTTACAGTATATATCATTATAGACCAATAAACAGGGAATTCAGACTTCCAGACAGCACACCTGGATTTTTAAAGCAGGCTACCATATACAAACCAGATTTAAAGAAATACAAGTTTGAAGCTTTGCTTTACTGACAGGGGATATTTAAAACCATGTTAGCAGACATGTTTTATAACCTGGGCAGAACAGAGCTATAGGGTGCATTTTCTTACCAAATATTTTCATATTTCTAATTGCTGTTTGAACATATATTTTTCATGTAGTGATCTTTGTTTGTCATCTCTGTGCACTTGTCGGCCTAACAACTGCATATGACATCAATGGGTGACTCAGTGGAATTGATCTGTCAGCCATGAATAATGAGTTTGGTCTGACAATATCTGCTATATGATGTTCTGGGAACAATTTGCCATGAACAGAGTACAACTGTCGTAGTAGAGAATATGCTAAACATATAGCTGCAAGGGATTAAAAGAGCATATCAAATAAAATAAATACAAATATTATAGGCTGGCCAAAAGTAAACGCATAAAAGTTCAGTATGCTGAAAGACCTATTAAATTAAGGAAAATGAAATACTTTATGATATGTTGGAATTATATGGATAAATGGTGGGCAAAGAAAGTCAGGCCTACTTGTTAGAAAAGTAATTTCTTTACAGTGCTCTAACATGTAAGATCTGTTGGCAATACATTGGTTGGTGCTGAATTTTGTGAAGTTTCCAGTTGGCCATGCATGTGGATTTTGGGTGTTACTGGCTTGTGTTCAGTTAGCACAAGTGTTAATTATCATTGAGCCAAAACCTTTTTACAAACAATATAAGCCATAGAAAAACATGCCCTACCAAAATAATGTATCTAAAATAATAGACAACCTTAATCTAAGAGGACCCTCTTAGAAATACTGGCATATTATGAGTGGCTCTATGAAAGTAATATTAAAGATACAACATTTTTAGAACCTATAGCATATCCTTTTACTTCAGTAAAAAGACCTATTGGCATGTCATACTGCCGTCTGGCTGATGAATACCAATGGCAAAATTCTACAGGAATAAACTAACAGTGCAGCTTGATTTTCTGCTTACATGGAATTTCTACCTTGGCAATATTTAAAAAGGATGAACAGTATAACATATGAAGTATAAAATGATTTCTAACATCAATATTAACTTTGTGCTGTGGCTCTTCTGGTTAACAACATCAAACAATTATGTTAGTGAATCAAGCATATTCAATAACCCAACTAAAGGCGCTATGAATATGACACAGTATAGCAACCCAAAGCAAGATGATTTTTAATTGGTTGCTGTGTGTTAATGATGGACAGGTAGTATGCTGCCTTTTGGTACACATCGCCTAATTCTTGATAAAACTGAAACTTTTTGGGGGGGATAGGAAACGGTTTTGTCATCCTATTTTTTTTTTTTTTTTTGCTATTTGTGTACCACTGGAGAAGTTTCTATTAGTGTTGATCTCGAATATTCGAATGTCGAATATTTTTCGCGAATATCGGCAATTCGAGAATTCGCCAATATCTCGAATATGTCGGCGAATATTCGCAATTCCGAATATTCGCAATATGGCCATGTATTGCGAAAATAATATTCGCATTGTGAAAATAAACATAGCATGTAACCATTTATTTTAAAGATTTTCTCGGTGCGAATATTATTTTCGCAATGCGAATATGATTTTCGCAATACATGATCGTACCGCGAATATTCGAATTTCCGAATATAAAATCGAATATTAGCAGAATTATTCGTGAAATATCACGAATTCGAATATTGCCTATGCCGCTCATCACTAGTTTCTATCACTCCTTGCCCCAGAGACACATTAGGAAGTTATTGGGAACATCCCAAAGTAAAAGGGAATTCCCCTCTTCAGAGCTTCCCTGACCTTAAGTTTTGGGAACAAATGTAAAAAGTTGGATTACCTTTTACTTTTTAATGACAATGGACAACAGCCATAAATTTGCCAGATAATCTAAACTCTAACCACTATCAAAAACTGAAGCATTAATAAAAAAACTTCTGTTTAGAGACACGCTGAAACATTGGAGCTAAAGTATATAAGTTATATTTTCCATGTTTTAAAAATACAAATCAAACAGTTGTTATATACTCTTTCTCTGCCAAGGTGCTCTGAAGACTTCATATTGCCTATGCAAAGAAATGATTCTTGAAGTAGGGGGAACACTCGTATGTTTCTGCAAGAAAGATTTTATATTTCCTCAAGGAAGATTATGTTGTCAAGACACTTAGTAATGGAAGGGCCATAAATCAGTAAAGGGGATTTTCTTATTTGCTCCCAAGGTTTTTTCCAGATCGGTTAACTGATTTTGAAAACCAGAAAAGGTTTGCACAATGTTCCCATCAGAAGGGAATAAGTTCCTTGAGACTTTTCCTCTCTTCTGTCATTTGCCTAAGTCAAATAGTTATAAATGTTCTGATAAAGTCTACTCTCTTGGAGCCAACTCCTAATGAAATATTGCCCTTGTTTGCCCTTTGTCAATACGATGTAAATGATTGCAGAAAGGCTCAGATCCGCCAAGATGACTGTGAATAAGGGGCCTTTTTATATACGAGAAAAAAAAAGTGTGTCCCATGCCTGCTGTTAACTGCAATCACAGCCTATGAGGGAATCACAGGCAGAAAACTACCTAAACAGCTTTGTCTGTGCATAAAACGGTGCCCTCAATCATGAGTAAGCCCGTAGACATATTAAATCAAGGTTAAATATATTCCTAATCGTAAGCAGAGAAACACTGCATTGTTTGTAATTTCTTGTGGGCAGTAATATATATTTTTATTTGACTCTGCGGTGCCTATTCTTTTTTACACTAAGAAAAAAAGCAGGGATGCTGCATTTATATAGCCTGCACACGGCCTGCGCCAATGGATAGGACAGCAAATAACCAATGAGAGATTAACGCGGAGACTTTGTATTCATGTATTAATGTAACAGAAAGCAACAGGCACGATTTCAGACTGCAGTAGCTAGTGCCCTCTCGTGGCCATTTAAATGAAGCTTCTATTCTAAAGAGCATCACATGTATTGCAATTGGTACACATTTTAGCACTTTTTACTATGATTAATCTATATTTAACATACTAAAGTAAAAGAACTATGTATATAAATACATTAGATGATTTAAAACTCACTGATACTGATTTTAGAGATTGACTAGGGTGGAATTTATTATTAGTAAATTAAATGATATACCATCATCCTAACATAACAGGACATCTGTTAACTAGCTAATATTACATACAAATCAATAGCTGAATAATTGTTTTGTCAGTCAGCCAGAATAATAAATATATACTGGCATTAAGTCAGATGTAAGCAACGGACTAATGTGTGCTATTAAAGCAGATCCAAGAGATATATATGCATATCTAGATACTGACTAGCAACATGCTTTTTTTCCCCATCAATTTAGAAAAGAAATGGGCTCTTCACTGCAGGTGAAGTTTCCTTTTTTAAATAACTGAAGAATGTTTGGTAGTCACATTCCCTGCTTTAATATGACCCTATAGTGTTGGATAACCAGCTGGTGAACACATCCAGACCATGTGAGGGTTGTTAGAAATGTGACTTCTCTACCTGTGTTCCAGACCACAAAACAGCCTTCACGTTTTCCTCTCTACTGATATGGATATTTGATCTCCACTACTCTTATGTTTTGCTAGCTTATTAATAAACAGTTGAGCAGTAAATATATCTCCAGTTTCCTTTGGAACTACTTCCTCAACTTGTGATAACTACCAAAGTTGAGTTTTATCTTGATGGCTCCACCTGTCCTGAGATGACTTTATAATTTCTCCATCCTCCACTTTTTTTGTTATCAATAAACCTAGACTTGGGTCACTCACCATGTCACGCAGCAACCAGCCACTATGTGGAATGATTTGTTGGACGTTCCTAGCTAACCAGATTAGATCATTTCATTTCCAGGGTACTTGTGGGGTTGTATGTAGCCCAATGAAAACAGAGGAACTTCTTTAAAAGGCTGACATCATAAACCAGCTGCACTGTAGCCGGATTTGAACTGATGTAAATCAGTTAATGCCCCTGTTACTCCCTCTTACTGCATTTAAGTAACTGTCGCCTTCTTAGGCTTTCCAAAGCGTGAATGCCAATGTTATGTAAAACACATTTCTGCTTTAACCTCAGTTACTACATAGCAACCAATTCATCCAATGCTCTATTTAAAAAAAAAAATATGTAGATGCAATTTTCTGAAAAACTGGCATAATCAGAGTGTTGGCTTCAGCAGTGTAACGCCAGGAGGATAATACCTATATATAATCCTGTGTAGGGAGAGTGTGCATTGTGCCAATGAAAGTCATAATACCAAAGCAGATGGATATTAAAAAAAAAAGTGAACATACATTTTCATTGCTCCTGGTATCTGTGCATTAAATCCTATTGGAAAATGCAGTTAGTGACATATGTATATAATGATTGGCTTATAGCTCTCAGAATAATAACACTCTCTCAGTGACAGGGGGTATAATGCAATGCTTCACTGTGTACTTAGAAGCCAAAAGCTGGCAGGAATGTGAGCTCTGAAAGCATGCACACACACTGCAAGGCTTTCCTGCAGACAGAACATCTGAGTCAACAGGTTTTTTAAGACTGGAAACTCTGAGTGCTGTCCTAATTGTTTATATTGCTGCAGCACACTTTAAACAATATTGCTTATGGTTCCCGCACATACTTTGCCTTCCATACTCAGCACTAAACAATGGCATTCTTTTTAAACTGGCGCACAGACAAGATAGGAAAAAAATTACACTTTCCCCAAACTGAAGGTGACTAGTACTGAGCTTTGACAGCCATTCAGCTTCTGCCTTTCGCTAGTATGTTTTCAGCATACAACCATCAACTCAGCTTGAGGAACATATTGAACTTTTTTTATCCTTATGAATGGGAGAGATGCATAGTGTTAAATCATACTCAAAACTAGACTGCATTTCAGCACTGGAATTTTGGAGACCTTTTAACAGCCAGTCTTGGGAGGAGTACAGAAGGAAAAAAAAGTTCTTTCACAGTGGATATCATACAGCCAGAAGACTTTCTTTCACAAAGGAATGGTCCCTTTAAGAATGCAGTTATCCTGCCATGGAATGAGAGTGCAGATAGCCACTGAACTTGTCTAATCTCACAGCTGGGAGCACTGCAAGTGCACTGCTCTCTAAATGTTGTGCTACCTGGGATGGCAGCTGCACATTTTTTTGGCACCAGATGGGTTGAGTTCACTCCCTACATAGGATCAACTCCTTGTTGCTTCAGTTCACACTACTTTTCACGCCTTTGATTACCATTAACCCTTAGCTGATCCTGAAACCTATTGCTAGAAATAATGTGCTTACTCTTTCACGTCATGCTAACTGATTGCTTGGCTGGGAGGAAAACATGCCCTAGGGCAATTCCTAATATTGTGCACTCTGAGCTGGAGGTTCTCATTGAGTTTTTGAAGAAAGCCTGTACCCTCCCCCCTTCTCACACACTTGTACTCTGTTAAAGATTGTTCAAATATATTTTAGGTGAATTTAGTAAATACAAACAAGCCAGAAGGGACCAAGGTTAAAACACAGAAAGCTAAGAAAAAAAACATGATAGTTTTCCTTCTTACCTGCTTTGGAATGTCTACCTAGATTTTACTTCTTGACAGTAAAAAAAAAAAAAAGTTTGACAAACTTTTAACACTTTCACTCACCTGCTTCTGCAAATGTGATAATTTCAGAGGTTTGCTCTAATATTTCATTGACTTCAGCTCTCCGCGCAATTCTATCATCTATTTGCACTTGGCCATCATCACCTATTTTCCCCACATGAACTTTCTTGATGGCGTTTAAAAGCGCAGCTTTGGGCACCGGCTGGGTGATGTTGGGTCTGTCCCTTAAATGCAACATATTCAGAATGTGCTTCTTTACTGCCTCCACCATATCATTTTGAGAACTGGGTGCATTCTTGTGGAATCTAGACAGGGAGCATGATGGACAGTCAGAGATTGAAGTGTGCCCCTCAGATCCTGGCGTTGGTGTACTTCTTACTATAATCCAGCAAAGTACCAGCAAAAATCCTTGCAGCAAATGCACCGACATCCTGACAACAGTTTCTAAAAGCTTGCTTTCTTTTTCCTCTTCCTAAAAAGAATATTTAAAAAAAGGTATCCTTTGAAAAAATTTATACTTTTCTTTTCCTTCTGGAGGAAAAAAAGTATGTTCTTAAAGAAAAGCAGAAAATGAGAAGAGAAAAAAGTTTGTCAGTGTAGTTTTGGTTTTGCAGTTTCTCTCTCTAGTCTCAGTTAAGTGCTGCGAAGAGTTGAGGCTGTCAGTGAGGGAAGATCTGACTTCTGTCTCACAGTAAGAGAAAAAAACAGTGAAAGAGACAGACAAGAGAAGACGGCTTGGCCTCAAGTGAGTGTGAATGAGAGGGTGGGAGTTCTTTAGTATGAGTAAGGACTGCAAGAAGGGGAGGAACATTGTGACAGGCTCCCCTCCTTGTGCTCTCTCATGCTCTCATGTATTCACCGCCTCCTCTCTTTTATCTTTCTATCTTTTTTTTCCTTCTCTTATTCCTCTCTGTGAATCTTTCTCCTATTTCTAGCTTTATTCCCCTTATAATGCATCTTCAACATTAAAGCTTATAGTGTTACTGATGTGCTCCTTCCCCATCTATAACACCCTTCTCCTCCAAAGTATTTTCACCTTGATTCTCATACGCTATAAGCTATAAGGATCTGTTATGCTATCAGATATGTTATTGAAACTTTCTCATAGTGCTGGTATTATTAGATGATGTGTTACGAAACATGTTAATGACACGTTTTCTTGTGTGTTACAGACGTGCGACTCACTTCAGTGAGTAAAGTAACACTTTTCCTAAGTGACTAGTAAGTGACTTGTTTTACTACTGGCTGCTTTATCTGTCTGCTTTCCATCCTTTCATGACGTGCTAGACTCTGCTCCATAGGTCCAGACATACGTTTCAGTCTACGCGTCTTAGAAATGCAGCCTTATTTGTTTCCGTAGGGCATAAGTGTGTTTTAAAGCTGAAAGCTACAGTACACGAGTTCTCGCAGGAGTGTGTATTATACAGTAGACAGATCTAGTCTAACACATCGTAAGGTAAGAGGTAGTGAGCCCTACTGTACTCTCAGGCATGCATAACACATGTTCATGTAACAGCAGACACAGCCAACCTGACCTGCTAAAGGAGTTGAGGTTAATCACTTGAAAAAACAGTGACAATTGACTTCAAATACTCTAAGTAAACCTGTTATTTTTTCATTTGTATGTTACTGGACTATTAAATTGAGAATGTTATGTTTAAAAAAAATATAATTTTCTTCACACCTCTATTGAACTTTTTGTGTACTCATAGATTGTAAGCTCCATTGGGCAGGATCCCTTTTTGTACCTATATCTTAGCTTGTAGTGCCTTTTAACCCTTTTTTAATGTACATCGCTGCGTAATATGTTAGTGCTTTATAAATAACATTTATAATAATAATACTAATTAAAGTACTTCTAAATGTTTTAGGAATAGTTTATGTTAATAAGGAGGTACGACACACATCTGACTAAAGAAGAGACTAGGTATGAAGGTCTCTTTCTTTTGTTTTGTTTTTACAAGTAAAGAGACATTTGGCTATTAAATGTTGTACTCATCCCACTGTCAGCTATTCTTCACATAAAGACTTTCCCAACAAAAAAAATGTTCAGCTATGTAAATGATTTCAACTACATAGATTTTAGATAAGCACCTATGTTATATAAATAACAAATGATATTTGAGATAGAGAGATAGAAAATAATACATATTTTTATTAGATGTAGATAAAAGAATCATGAGATATTAAATGAAAGTTTTTAGATTATATGGAGACTCTTTATTTATTTATTTTGCTTGGCTCTCAATACATGTGGACCCAACAAGGTATTGTGTAAATGAAGGCTTATAATGTTGCATATTAATATCATGTCTCATTATAAACAACCCAATTGAGAGCTATAATTATGGCTTATTCCAGTGCTGAGTCTGAAACCAAAGTAAAAGTTCAGCTACATACATCTTTAACACAGCAAGCAGTCTTATTTCTCCAAGGAAACTGACTTATGGAGAACGTTAAATGTTTATATGTGAAGGTCAGGCTGTGTGTGTGATATCAAAAGAAGATATGAATTTAATCAGTACTTAAGACAGTGACACACCGCACACACATACACATGGAGAATGAATTACTAAAGATGAATGTTTTCACTTAGCTCAGTGAATCTCTTATTTGCTCCAAATATTCAACCACATACAGGGTGGGAAGATCCTAGTCTTTTGTAATTTCACTGCACGTAAATTGCATCTGACATGACCACTAGAGATGGGCGAACACCGGCCTGGAGTGTCCGCGAACAGGGCGGGTCGAACTTTTAAAGAGGTCCGCCGTCCGCCCTGTTCGCGGACACATTCAATTTGAATCGGAAAAACCGGATGTGACGTCAGTGACGTCACATCCGGTCCCTGGAACGCATCCTGGAATGCATGGTTCCTGGTTGCGGGTGCCGGCTTTGACGTCACTGACGTCACTTCCTGTTCTGAGCCGGTATTTTCACTACAAGACCGGCTTCACCTCGGTCTTGTAGTGAAAAGATTCTTCCTCCAGCACGATCTCGCAGGTTCTGATCCTGCCGGAGGAAGAATTTATTCTGGCCGGCGAACGGGGCGGGTCGAACACCCGTACTGTCCACCGGCGAGAGGATCGGCGAACATGCCGAGTTCGCGGCCAAACTGTTCTCTGGCGAACAGTTCGGTCCATCCCTAATGACCACACATTTTCAGGGTTAAGTGAAACCAATTAAAACAACTACTTTAATAAATTTTACTCAGAGAGACAGTGGCCTGAAAAGCTAAAGCCGCAAGCTGGCTCACAAGGCCACAGATCTATGGTGAAGATCAATAATGAAGCCTCACCCTAATATCTAAAATCATCTGCAATGAATGGGCTTGCTTTTTACTAAACAAATATATGTAATAACCTTGGACATGTCTTCATAGGTTTTTAGGCTTGTACCCCTTGCCTTTGGAGCAACAGGTAAACAAGGACATTAGAATTGACTGACACCAAATGTAATCTTTAATATGTTTAAACTGTTTAAGATTACAGTAACTGCATATGCATATGCTTTATACATATTCGCATGTTGACATAACTTGTAAGTGTTGTCTTACATACAAAAATAATATGTATAACTTTTATTTTATAATGATCATTATTCATTCTTAAAGCGGACCTACCACCAGGAATCTATGTTTTCATGAATGGCACTAGAAGT
>CM070036.1:96478950-96509978 GCA_036250615.1 Ptychadena robeensis | reverse complement strand
ACTTCTAGTGCCATTCATGAAAACATAGATTCCTGGTGGTAGGTCCGCTTTAAGACTTTATCGCAATCACATTTCTGATATTTTAGTCTTAGTGGTTGTCACCTTAAAACATACATACATGACGTAGAAGCAGCATGTATTGATGTCAAGTCAATGATACAACTGCTACACCCCTGCATATGTACATTAAAGGAGTTCATATACAGCTAGTACAAGAGATTTTTGGGGGGCGTCATCCTACACGGAATGCTGATACATTTCCAGGTATGATGCTTTATTGGTTTATAATGAATGATTTTTAGAAATTGTTTACAGCAATTACAGTGTTATCCTTATATTATGTGGGTTTTAAGTTCCTATTATGTCAAATATTTTCAACAAGTGTTTGTCTAGAGTTGAAAAAGAATGACTTAATGTTATATATACAGTATTCCCCAAAATATCATTTTATTTATACATATATATTTTTTTCTTATGCAGTTGGAATTTAAATGTTTGGTGCATCACATATGTGTTCCAAAAGAGAGGTATATAATGTCTTTAGCAGTCTATAGCACTTTATTTTGGCTTGCAAGCTCAACCAACAATACAATTTTTAAATAAAGCCTTGTGTTAATAAAAACAAGCAAAAAAGGCCTTGTGCTAATTGTGTTATTAAAGACAAGCAAAAAAAGATGAGTTTTATGGCCTTGTGTTTATAAAGGCTATAGTATATGTTCTGTTTCACTTTTTTTCTTTTTTGCGTAGGATTTCTCAGTTCTGTGCTTTTTGGGGTTTGGAGTGTAGTAACCCGCATGGCTTTATGACTACAGCTTTATTCACAGTAAAAAGGCATGCATGTGTATCAGTATGTTTAAAGTTAGCCATAGCAAATTTCATCCTGAAAGATATATGGTAAGGCTTTGAATTTATTTAAAATTTAAATATATTTTATTAATATTATTAACCAACATAAATACATTTTATTAACCAACATCAATATTTTAAAATAATGTTTTATGGCATATAAATCTGTATTTTTCTTCATATTGCTTTCTACCAACCAGCCAAAAAGACATTGTGGCGTCTCAAGGCCAAAACACATTACAGTTTTTATATAATAATTTTCTAGTTTTTGTACACTGTAGTTTGAGACCAGATGAGGGAATTTGTCATATAAGAACTATGTAGGCTGCCATTATATCTCGAACTACTATTTTACTGGCTGTAACCAATTTTAGTCATCAATAGTGTAGGACACTGATCCAGATAAGGGATTCTAATTTTTTTTTTCTGCTAGATGATTGTTGCACATTTGTTACAAATGAAGCAACATATAGACTGGTAACTAGCATAAAAACCAATGTATGTATTTTCCATTGCTGTCTGTCATTTTCTTTGTTTTTTTTTCTCCTGCTCTAGAAAAATGACAAGTGGAAACTTAATGGTCGCTGTCTGGGTAATGCAAACATCTTGGATTGTTTTATTTGGTGCCGCTTTGAGGATTGGACAGGAAAATCTCCAACACCAAGACTTGCAGTAGGGCACGTGTGTGTGTTTATATTAATTAACCTTTACCTTAATGCAGTATTAGTCCATGTTGCAAACATTATACAGAAACTACCAGCTTTTATAATAATGGACATCACATTGAAGTTTTGAACTAACTAAAGTTTCTTTAACTCAAAAATATATCTTCTTAATAAAGCATATGATTTATCTTCAGATTTCTGGACAGTTCTTAGCACACTATCTGTGGCTAACTGAAGTAATTAAAAAAGGAAGCTTTCGTGATGGCTCAGAACCTTTCATTAGGATTAATGAATTGAAGAAGGTATCTGCAACATCACAAAAGCTTGCTTGCTCACTCTTGCAGTACCTCTTTTCATCACAAGGTGTTTGTCAGTTTTAAAAAAGGAATAATGTTGAGTGCGTTGTCTGGAAGACTGATAACATACTGTGAGTGCAAGATATCATGGTCCTGCCTCCTTATCGGGAATCTCCATGGCACCCTGTAATCACAGCGTATTCAGGGAAAGAGGCGCTGACATGGTAATAGCAGCACACTTGGCATAAGTATCAACCACCAATCTCAGAAAAAGGGCTAAGTTGATGCAGACCTTGCAGCATGATCAACCTGAAGATGTCAAATCAGGCAAGCAGTAATATTATATAAAATGGTGAAATAGTCACACAAGGGACACTACAAAATCCAGTTTGGGTCTTTATGCTGCAATAATACAGTATGAACAAGATTTACCAAAGAGTAAAGTGTGCTGAAGTGAAACAAACCTGTGTTCAAACATAAACTGCATGGCAACATATTCATGTAATGTATGTATGTATGTATGTATGTATGTATGTTGCCTCTGGTGTAGGATAGGAGTTTACAGCTGAGTCTGCCAGACACTGGAAAAGCCATCACAGAATGCTTCCATGCAAGATTAGGAGAGGTGGGATGCCTCAAAACAGCCCTGTGAGTTCCTATAGTATCATTGATTGTCTCCTTATGGGACTAAATTTACCAGCATTATTCCCTTAATTACAATAAAAATGGCAGACCTAATCAATGATTCCTATTTAACAGGATGATTTTGATGCTGTAAAATAAACGACTGCCTGTACACGTCCTGCTTTATCAGACTCAAGTAAATATGTGTTTTGTGCCCTCTATTGTCATATTAGGGCAGTCTCAAAGAGTTTCCAGTGCTATTAGGTTGAATGAAAACAGTAAGCTCTCTATTGCGAGTTTATTTTACAACACAAGTGCTCCGCTCCCACGATGTATGCAATACATAGAGTATGTTATGCTAGGTCATCTATCAAAAATAACAGCTTTATTCCACGAGCACAAAACGCCATATTCATCTAGGACATGTTTTTTCAAATTTTAATTACACCCCATATATATTTTTTAGTGAATATAAACTGCTTCTAAAAAACAAATCTGCTGTTAACTTTAAGCCAAAAATTACATTTTCCTATTCAAGCAACTTTTATATCCAGTGCAGTAAAATATAATGAGTGCTTAAATTCTAGGGAAGATGAAGTAAACCGAGCAGCTGCTTACAAAGCACCTCCGCTGGGTTCATACGTGAAATAAAGTGTATACAAGAGTTTTCACTGGTTTAATATGAAAAGTGATTCATGGCTTATAATTAAAGAATTAATCATGTTTAGCACAAGTATCAACAGCATCTAGAAGTCAATTCTACAGAGCCGCTGTCCTTTAACATCACAAAATACCCACTGAGCTCCACAAACTCATAAAACTGTTTCTTGTAGAAGCTTATTTCATTCCAGTGACTAACATACGTATGACCTGTGATGTCACATAGGTCAGCAGCCGCAATCTTGTGAAAAGTGATGGATAGACAGATGTCTGTTATTTACTTGGACATGACGTCTCTATTATGCAGTTCATTTTTAGTAAGTGGAGCTTCTTTATAAACAATTGCTGGAAATGTCGTTTTATGAAACTTTCCTCCGCTATAAAGACTTCATCTATCATGGAACTTAGTACGCATCGATTTAAATACAGATGTTTGATTCATATTGTGCAAAACAGCATGCTGTCATTGATCCGGACCACAGTTTAAATAGCAACCATTGATAGCGGAAAAATAGCAATAAATGAATAAGAGTGATTGAATACTTGATGGGAACTATGGGTAATATAGATGACACAGCCTGTTTTTGATATTGACAAAGTAGTTTTTTGTTTTTTTCAATCCCAACATAATTGTATTACCTGTTGTGTTGGGATGTATGGGAGTTGAGAAAAACCTTTTAGCACCAAAGTCCATCAAATATATCAGTCCATCTAACACTGTCCACAGACACCATTCGCCTTACAATCTCAATGTACAATTTTATATATAAGTTTACTAGTGATGAGCGGCATAGGCAATATTCGAATAATTCTAATATTCCATTCTATATTCCCAAATATATTCGCAATTATAATTGCCTCACAATTACCTTTAAAATGGCCACATGTGCTATTTATTTTCGCATTGTATATTCGCAATCCATGGCCATAAGCATCCCAATGCAGAATATCGCGAATATTCAAAATTGCAAATATCCGCCACCATATTTGCGAAATTTGCGAATTTTCAAATAGCAGATATTCACCAAATATATTCTCAATTCGAATATTCAAGCTCAACACTCAAGTTTACTACATTTACTATATATTAGCCTTTCTAAACTAACAGAAATCAGAAATATATTACTTAAAACTAATCTCTCATCCTATGTCTCTGTCACCAGAAGAGGTATAAAATATACATATACTGTCATTGAATTACCTTATGTTACTCCATCAGAATTCTTTTCTTTACATGTCCTTGCACCAGCCAGATTTTATACTGACCATACTTTTCCTTTCCTGATGCACCTCATGGCAGCATATTCCAATGTTTATATTGACATGATTGCCAGAATTAGCAAACCACCCTCTTCGCTGACTGCTTTCACAATGGCAGTTTTATACCACCCATTACAACCCCCGCCAATCCGTCAGTCATTGATCAAGTGTCCTATACAGTAATCAAACATTTTACGTTGGATTTCGATCACTTTTGGTGGATTGATTCAGGTAAAAAGGAATTGATTTTCAATCGATCCGCTTAAATGATCAATTTGATCAAATGGAAAAATTTCCATTCCATTCTTAAAATATGGTCCTCGTGGATACAATTTGCCCATATTACCCTGCCGCCTGACTCGGTTTTATTGTTGTGACGCCTTCCCATCCCCACCTATGAAAGCTCATCAGTGGTTTATATTGCTGGACCTGCAGTTTGGTGAGATGTACTCACAACTTTCACTCCCTACTCTTATTGGTCTTAAAGCGGACCTACCACCAGGAATCTATGTTTTCATGAATGGCACTTGAAGTGCCAATAATAGGGAGGAATGCCATAAAAAAAACCAAAAACTTACCTGTAATGAGCAATTTAGGAATATAATCAGGCATTTCTTCTCACTTCCTGGTTCATGGACTCAGCAGAAGCCAGCACCACGTGATTTTTCCAACACATGTAGCCAACACATGAAACACATGGTGGTGCAATATCGCGGGTGGCCACTGGGGGCGTTCAGTGATCTTCTATGGGAATTTTCAAAGCAGCTCACTGAAAAATCACGTGCTGCTGTGACGTGGTGCCGGCTTCTGCTGAGTCCATTAACCAGGAAGTGAATAGGAATGGCTGATTATATTCCTAAATTGCTCATTACAGGTAAGTTTTTGGGTTTTTTCACTGCATTCCTCCCTATTATTGGCACTTCTAGTGCCATTCATGAAAACATAGATTCCTGGTGGTAGGTCCGCTTTAACTTTGCAATTCAGAGCTACCCCTAACCAGTACACATTGTTGTGCCATTTGCACTACAGCTACTTATTTCCATTTTGATTATTGTTTGTTTTTTGCTTATTCTTTTTGATCACCGCCATGTTCAGTCGACTTTGCTCCTTGACCATCAGCAGTTTTTTGGCTTTGTGGTGGTTACTTTTGATAATTGTTTGACATTTTGCCAGTTGTCTTCTTTTACTGTAACTTGATTTATTATATGTTCTACTTTGCTACAAAAAGTTCTAAAAACCCAATAAAAATTATGGAAATTAAAGTACTTTAAACAGGTTCAGATAACTCTTTGCCGAATTAAACTGAACCTGGAATTGTTCATTTGTTTCAAGTCTCTAGTTCTACATTCTGGATGTGGACTTGTTGTTTAGAAAAGCATAAGACAGAAATAGTTACTAATATTTATAAGGAATAACAATACTGAAAGCCAATCCAGGGAATTATCTGATTGTCTTTTGGGATCAGGAAGGAATATTTTCCCTCTTGGAACAAACTGAACTATGCTTTATAAAGATTTCTGCCTTCTGCTAGATCAGAACTTCATTTTTTTTTACTTTGGACTTGATGGACATGCATAAACTAACCTATTATAGTGTACTGTTGTTTAGATATTCATTAGTGTCAATCTTGCTGCACAAACTATAGTTTAAAGCTGTAAACATTTATAAATCATGGTCTGAATCAAATCGTGAAGCTATTGCTTAGTAGGCCCTTACTCTTGTATATGAGTTTGAATCTCTCTTCTTTCTTCCTTTTGCTTCTAAACTGCTTGAGCACTTTGTTTACAAATCTGACTGTAAATTCCCTCCTTGACCCCTCCAATCCAGCCTCCGGTCTTCTCATTCCACTGAAACAGCCATTACTAAAGTTGCCAATGGCCTGCTCACTGCCAAGGCCCAAGGAAAATTTCCTTATGCTGGATCTCTCCTCTGCCTTGACACTGTAGATCATCCTCTCCTTCTACAGACCCGCACTCTATTGACTCTGCACTTTCCTGGTTCTCCTCCTACCTGACTGACCGCTTTTTTCAAACTTCTGTCAATAGCACCTCTTCTTCTCACCCCCCCTCCCTGTTGGCATCCCACAAGGCTCTGTCCTTGGACCAGGTCCTATTCTCCATTTACACCTCCTTCCTTGGACAACTCATCTCATTCTTTTGTCTGCAATACCATTTATATGCTCATGACACCCAAATTTACCTTTCCGCCCCTGCCTTTACTCCCTCTGCAATCTCTTCATGGCAGACTGATTACTTAAACTTAAACTGAGTAAAACAAAACTAATCATCCCCCCCATCACCTTCCAAGCCTCCCATCAACATCTCACTTACAGTAAATAACACTGTCATCTCCCCCATTCCTCAAGCACGTTGCCTTGGTGTCATCTTCAAATCAGCATTCTTCTTTACTTCACACAAACAGAACATTGCTAGATCCTGCCACTTACATCTCCACAACATAAACCCTTCCCCAGAAACCACCAAAGTCCTGGTACGCGTGCTTACCATTTCTTGTCTGGCCTACTGCAACATCATCCTCTCTGGTTTCCTTCTTACTAGATTATCACCTCTTCAATCCATCATAAATGGCGCTGCTAGTCTCATTTACTCCTCTAACCAATCCTCATCTGCTGCTCACTGCAAATCATTTCAATCGTTTCCAATTGTCCAGATAAATACATTTAAAGTTTTGTGCCTTGCATTTAAATTACTCCCTTGTCCCACTTACATTTCCAACCTGGCACATAAATATACCCTTAACCACCCCCTCCGTGCCTCCAGTGACCTACTAATGACATCCCCGCTCATAACATCATCACATACCTGGCTTCAAGACTTCTCTGGGACCGCTCCTATCCTCTGGAACTCTCTCCCTCATCTTCTCATTCCTAACATCACAACCATGCCAGTCCCACCCCCTACCTATTGTATACTCAGTTGCCTATCCTATTATGTGTCATAACCTGTACCTGTGTGTTTACAGAAAATATTTCTTCTCTTTATCCAATGTTGGCCAACATTCCAAAATTTAAATAGAAAAGATTGGCGTGACTGATTGGGTGGAAGCAGAAAGATCTGAATAACACCCTACAGACACAGAATGTCATCTGAAAAATCAGAGGCTAGGGGACTTTAACGGCCAGATGTGAAAAACAAAGTAACAAAACATGAATCGCATAATCATTACAATATGATCATTTTATCAAAAAAAGCAAAAGTCCATAAAAGTCATAAAGTATCATGAAGCACTAGATACATTTTAAGGTGATGAATGATGCGCTGTCCTGAGATCACCTTAGACACACCTTAACCATCCTTCCAGGGTTTGCAACAGGGCCAAAATACTGTTGGCAAGAAAATCATCCCGACGTACGTTTCGTCTTTGAGCAAACAACTTCCTCAGGGGATGAAAATTTAGGTATAGAATGGTTATAGGTATAGTGTCGAGGACGTAGAGTCACTGCAATAATAATTGACCAATAGGAGAATTGGGCCGAAGAACGGGGAGCCCATCAATATAGAACGAGCACCATATCCCATGTGGGAATCCATAAAAAGTGAGAGGGATCAATGTTCCAAACTGTCAAGGTAACGTCCATAAGTGGGGGTGTAGTGGTGCAGTTAGTCCTCTGTCAGCGTCCTCACCTTGACCAGTGATTGTGGATTCCCACATGGGATATGGTGCTCATTCTATATTGATGGGCTCCCCGTTCTTCGGCCCAATTCTCCTATTGGTCAACTATTATCGCAGTGACTCTACGTCCTCGACACTATACCTGTAACCATTCTATGCCTCAATTTTCATCCCCTGAGGAAGTTGTTTGCTCAAAGACGAAACATACGTCGAGATGATTTTCTTGCCAACAGTATTTTGGCCCTGTTGCAAACCCTGGAAGGATGGTTAAGGTGTGTCTAAGGTGATCTCAGGACAGCGCATCATTCATCACTAGGGATGGTCGAATTTTTCGACTTGCTAATTTTGTGAGCTGATTGCAAAGCCCCTGAAAATTGTATCCTCACCAAAATGTCAAAGTTAAAGTCGAAATTCCGATTTTCGAAATTTTTACTTGACTTTGAACTTAATTTGTGAAAAAACTATTTGTGATAGAGACATACTTTCTTTTTTCTAGTATACCCCCAACCCTCCAGCAAGTTTGGTGATGATACCATGCTCAGGGGCTGTGCAATTAAGTCGAAACCGGCGAAATGGTCAAATTTAAAAAAAAAAATTCGACCATCTCTATTCATCACCTTAAAATGTATCTAGCGCTTCATGATACTTTATGACTTTTATGGACTTTTGCTTTTTTTGATAAAATGATGATATTTCAATGATTATGCGATTCATGTTTTGTTACTTTGTTTTTCACATCTGGCCGTTAAAGTCCCCTGATTTTTCAGAGGACATTCTGTGTCTGTAGGGTGTTATTTAGATCTTTCTGCTTCCACCCAATCAGTCACGCCAATCTTTTCTGTACCTGTGTGTAATCTTGTGTTGTCTCAACTCTAATTTATTGCAAAGCGCTGCATAATATGTTGGCGCTATATAAATAAATGATAATACTAATATTCCTCTAGCTCAGTGCTTATGAATAGAATGTTAACGTCTTCAGTGTAATGAGTAAGCAACCTGTGTACTGAGCACAGTCAATGAGAACAATGAGAACTGTGATTGTTGTCTAAAAACGTAGACACAAGTATAAGGAAGTATGTGTAAAATTGTGTGGTGGGGGATGGTGTTGTTACTTTTGGGTGTGTTTGCAAAAGTGGTTAGGAGCTTAGTAACAATTGAAAGATTCAACATTTCCTTTTTCTGTGGGTCTACATATAAAAAAAAATTTCTTCAAACAGCTCACAACTACAGACATTTTACATTTTTGGTGTTTCTTTCTTATTTGATTGTATGCAGTGTATGTTTTATTATACCTACCTATATAATGATTCTTTAACTGTGAAGAGTAGGTACAAAAATGCAACTTTCTATCCAATGCTTTTACAGTTATCCATTTTTCATAGCTGATTCTGCAAAATGTTACTTCATAGAGAATACTAAATGTCTTGGCAAGAAAGTGTTTCAAAAACATGCAACCTCATCCACCATTCAGCAGAATAACACATACAACACATGGCCTACTGATCCACCACTGCACACATAAATAAAGCTTCTGTGGGCACTGTATAGTCTCTCTATGGCAGTCTCTGGCTACAGTAGAAGAGAAATATTAGGTACCAGAGCATTCATGAGCCTAGCTAGAATACATGGTCTGATTTTCTGCAGAATCTTCACATAATAAATTGTGTAAGAATTCACTTCAATCATATGTAATATGGGTATTTTCATCTATATCATATATGGAGCAAGACCTATACTGCAAGTTCACATTCCTACCCACAGGAAAGAAAATTGCAGTCTTTTATATTACCTGGTAACAAAGCTGGGAGAACAAAATAAAGATGAAAAGGTCTGCTTCCAATGTTGTCAATGAATTCTGCTTGAAGTCTACCAATTCCAAACCATGATGTCTGAAAAAGGTAAACATTGGTATTAAATGGATTGATCTTAATACAAAATCCTGTCCATTTGGGAGTGAGTTGTTTTTTTTTATTACATTTGTTTTTGAAATCAGTGTTAAAGGTCTTATTGCTGGAAGAAGTTGCCACAACAGATCTGTATGTAGTATGTAGGCAATTCTTTTCCTACATACTACAATTTGTACATGTTGCACAAGTACTACAAATTGTACACGTGGCAAATCAGGGTAATTTAAATATTTTTTTATTGTAGCAGTGCCACACAGCTTTATCCTAAATGTAAGAAAGACTTCCAAACACATTTCTCAAACCCTTCTTCTAGACCCATATCTTTTGTTACTGTTAACATATACAAAATATAGGCTTTAGGTATCTCTGGTAAATATTGGCTAGCATCAGTACGGTGACCAACCACTTAAAGAGGAAACCTCTGTCTCCCTCAATTTTAATAAAAAGGCCTGTTAAAAAGATATTGCTGGCAACAACAATTAAAATTGGTTCTGTAAAAACACATGTAGATTGAAACCAACAGCATTTTATTACATATCACACCACACAACCCAATGGTTCAACACTCCCTATTGGCTTCTCTAAGCCAACTTAACTAGAGTATGTTGCTAAGCCTGTTAGCCCATGATTTTTATTATGACCATGGAATCTTTTTGTGTGTCCACAAAACCTTGAACATACAGGATTTTTATTTTGGGCATATATCAGTGCAAGATCTAATTTCTATTTTATTACAAGCTCATCTTTTTTGGTTGGAGATAGCATTTAAAGCTATAAAAAGTAGAATCAATTTATCAGTATATACAAATAAAAAAATGTTGGCTATATGTTTTGCTCTCCATTTTAGACAGAGAATTTATTTAATTTACTAAAACCTATGATTACGGTCATGTCAACAATGAAGAAAGAACCTACCTACAGAAAAACTATGATGTTGATAGAACTTACAAGTGTTGTTCTTTGAGCTGGTAAGACAAAGAACCATTGAACACTACAAATGAATAAGCTGAGCAGCCCTTCATGTGTCTGAAAAAGTACCCTGTTTATTTAACTTGGCATAGAGTCAGTAAGACTGGTTATTCCTTATGACCAGTGAGCTGTTAAAGTATGGCCAACATTCACTACATTTGGCAAGAAACAGAAATGGCTTTGAGTGCTAGAGAAATGGCTGCCCAGAGTAGTTTCTTCCTTGTCTGAAGAGGTTCCCAGAAGTGATTTCTTAGCTATTTTTAAATGCAAAAAATATATCAGGGCCAACTTTACAGCAGACCATGTACTAAAACCATGCTCCGCGTATTTACTTTGGCCTTTCCTACAACCCATATGCCAAAACACTGCAATAAATAACCCTTACCTTACCCATGGCTTCCATACTATATCAGGCTTCTTTCAACAAGATCTTGGGGAGTGGAGTAGACCAAAAGTCACTAGATAATATTTTTATTAGATTTGGGATACGTTTATTTGGTAACTTTTTTAGTATAGTTTTTTTAGTATAGTGAATGGTACATTTTCAGAACAAGGTCCTCAATAAATTAGGATAATTTATATTTTTATTTTTGTAAATCCATAGATCTTAGAAAGCCCATCTAAAAGAACAGCTGGTAACAGTTCTTTGCTGTCAGAAACAGGCTGCAGTAAAAAATAATGTTCACTTTCCTTTTGGATAGAGTGGGGAAATATTAGGACTAATATGCATAGCTCTATTTATATCTGTATACCCATTAAAGAGAAGCACTGTCTCTATCTGCATTTGTGACCAATAGCACCAAGATTGAATGTAGGGGATAGCAGTTGTAATAAATACAGGAATACTACTTACCCAAATCTCTACTAGAACAACAAATAGTTCCAAAAGACATCTTAGTAAGAGTGGAATGGCCAAAAGTTTCCTGGCTTGAATTTGCTGAAGCTGTGGAATGTAAGAAATGTCAACCAATATTTATCCAAATCTTGGTAGTTAAAGATGTGTGTAGGGGAAGAACAAGCTAATATAGATTGTAAAACCCTGCTGCCATCTACAAAAAATTTGCCTTAGGCAGAAGCCCATAGTCAGGGCGGCCTGGAATGCAGTGGATTATCTGGTCATAATATATTTGTGTTATATATATATATATATATATATATATATATATATTGTGGAGGACCCCGGGAATGGGTCCTGGATGGCAGACTTGTCTTCCCATATTATGGATTGTGGTCCTCAGTATATTCTGGGTAAGGAGTCCGGGGATAGACAGAGGTAACCGGGGGTTGCCACTTGTTATGTTTTTTGGGGTTTCTGGACTCTGGAATGGTAGGGAAGGATCTGGGTGGGCCTTCCCACTCCACCCGGCATACACTCCGGGATTTGCTGCTTACTGTCAGGCAGACAGGAACTCTGTCTGAAAAAGGCTCAGGTGATCAGAAAGGGTGTGGACTGTGGGAGTAGTAGCAAAGTGGGGAGCCTGTGTGAAGTTCAACTCTCTCTAGGGAAGACTAGTCCTGTGGACTGAGCAACAGTGGTGAGCTGCAAAGTCTTAAAAAGTACCCATGAATGGTTGTCCAGTGTACTGCAAGTTTGAATTTATGTTTGCCTTTTGGTGAAAATAAACCGTAGTTTTGTTTATCGCCCGGCTGCGCTGGTGATCCTTTCCCCTGAACTTTACAATATATATATATGTATATATGCTACCCTTAATCATTGTAACCTGAGCAGCATAAATACTTTATTGAGCAGTTTTATTGTAGGGGTTCAACTAATTCTGTTGTTCTTAACTAAGTCTATTGGTGGACCTAAGGAATTAGCAGGCCACTGCTGAACCCAGGATTTGTGTATTGTAAAAAAAATAGAAAATATTCCATTATATTGAAGGAACCATTGCAGAAGAAACTTTAGGTTTTTTACCATCAGGAATGAGGTAGACTAAGCTATCATCCAGATCACCAGGGCTTTACATTGAAAGAACTGCACATAGTAGTAACACATCATGTTATTTGGAAGCATGTAATGACAAAATACATTAGGGTTTGCTGATGCTATAAGAATGTGAACTTAGAAATGAGGGAGAGAACACATTGTACTAGATATTCCATAAACATGATAGGCCTACATCACTATCCTCACACAACTCAATTAGATCAGACAGGTGTGCTACAGGAGAGAATAATTACATAGTGCGTATAAACTAGGGGTCTTGGGAATAAGTAGACTGTTCATCACTTTTCCACTTAGTGGAATGCACACAGGATATATGATAAGAAAAAGAGCAACTGCTCTTTGGGACAATGTACATGGACACTTTGGCAGGTTAAATAGCAATAAATTACTATCACAAGAGATTTTAATAAATGATTTCTTGCTTATATATTGCTTCCAGAGCTAAAACTGCACAACTGCACTCCAAAACTGACAAAGAACGTAATGTTAGCTTCCAAGACTGTTCTCCTAACTTGACTACGTCCAAATGAGGCATGTCACTCTACAAAAAACGGTTCAGAGTTAACAACTGTAAACATCAACTGTAAATGTGGCTTAAAGCCATTTCCTCACTTTGTCAGCACAATGAAATACTTTATCTAAATTGTAAGTCTTGCATGGTTAGAAATGTGAAAGCTAAATTCTTACCTTGCAGAGCTTGACATAAGAACACATAAAAAATACATTCTCTATGGATTACAGCTGAAGCAAATGTTTGTATTATACATCCTGGTAATGAGATTTATAATTTCCACATTCCACAATTAGAACTACAAATACAGGGGGCACCAATTTTTCATATTTAAATGGATGGGATTGTCTCTTTCAAAGTCATGTTGGCTGTGGGAGAAAGTGACCAGTGGACAGAATTACAGTGTGAATAATTAGCATCCATCTGAATATAACATTCTTCTTTGAGGCTTATACTCACTTTTCTGTATCTATGGAGTAGATATGTAGCCACCCTTGACCAGCAGCATTGTCAGCCTATGAAAAGGATAGTGTTCTATTGACCAATAATTCCAGATTTCTGCTAACTACTCTAAGCAGGTAACACAATGTTTTGTTTTTTGAGATAAAACATACACTAAATGAATAAAAGTCTGATCAAAGTAAACACCCCAGCCTGTAATGTGCCTAGGCAACCAATCACTACCAACACCAGAAATCCAAGTAACAGTTTTTATAATTGCGCAATCTGAAAAACAAGCCATGGGATCAGTCCAAGACGGTATGGTAGCCAACGATCAGTCCAGGAAACAAACCAAACAAAGATTAGTTCAAAAAGATACAATACAAATTGATGGAGATGTGGTCAGGGACAATATCACTGTTGCTCAGCAAAGATACGTGCGGACAGACAAGTAAGCACTGCTATACAGAGGCTATAGCGGGCAATGGTAGGTAGATTGCCCAGTGACATTATGCCACCTGGCGCTATAGGATTGGTGAAAAATTAGGTTGGGCTGCAGTGTTGAAGTGTGCTGTGTTAAACACACATTGTGTCTGGGGAGTCAGCTTTGGCCAAACAGTAAGTCAGACAGAACTGCATGCCACCACTAGGGTGTTGAGACACGTTTGTAGTGTGTTGAGCACATCCATATAGACTCTGGGATGCTGTTTGGCTGAAATGTAGATCAGGCACAACGGATCCCTTTGCCAGAACAGAAAGACATGCCTTGACCCTGATGCCTGCCGGTCTGCAATCCCAGGGGTTACAAATGCGGGATCGCCGGCCTGGTAAGTACCTTACACAGACTTTGTTAATTCATTTGTCTAAACCATATTATTTTCACCTTTGGTTGCCCCTTAAAGGAATTTGAAATATGCTTGTTTTAATAATTTATTATTTTTGATACAGTAATGTTTTCATTGGTGTGAATTTTTTAGACTGAATGGAGTGTGTTTTTAGATGGAATGAAGAAAAGCATTTTTTCAATTAGATAATTCTATATTGAGTATTATCCTTTAATGACTGAATTTGAAAAAAGACTTGCTGGCAGTCAACAGGTATAATACAAATAAGGGTTGGCCCACAAACTTGGGTATAGATAAACTTAAACATTTTAGTAACGCTTATATTCCCTTCATGTTTTAACCCCATCTACTCTGTCATCTCTAGAAGACCACATCTATAATGCATTGTACAATGACATCTCCAATAGACCACCATCTATGAAGCATTGTACATCGATTCATATGATTAAAGAGCTATACACGAGATCCACATCAATAGTTGGACTAGAATACCTAAATAAAATGTTTCTCCTAAACCTCACCTAGAATTGCATCATTATTGAGCGGGGCTAAAATATTTCTTTTGTTGAAATGTGTTGAAATTATAGCATTGTAATGGTTAAACCATAGCAGCTTCCGTTGTTCTTTTTGTAAAATAAACGTAAAACCAATAAATGTGCTAAAACATACAATATCTAAGTCATTCCTGCTTAGAAGTGAAACAAAACATTGTTCTAAGGACGTGTAAAATCAGTTACAAAGATACTATTTTTTTGGGGGGGCCCAACTTCAAATGGTGTTGTAGAGCCTTGAAGCTTGTAATTTAACTTCTCAGTTAATCCCTACATTTGTATCACCTGAACGCGACACTGGCAAAAGACTTGAAAGGAACCTTTTGAACCATGTAATCCAGAGTCATCTCGAATGCTTTTGGCTTAGTCTTGCCAAATTTGTTACAGCATGTTCCACATATACCAGGTAGCTTTCTAAGTATCTGGTTTTATATACATAAATACTTCTTTCTCCACTTGAAAGGTTACAAGCCCACTTACTTATCTAAATAAATGCCACTTTCACATGTCTCTTGGTGCCTTTAATAGCAAAATAAAGTGTTGGATAGTCCCCAAGTTGCTAAAATGTGTATATTCTGCAATGTAGGAGGCATGTCTTTTAAAGTGTTATTCACTCTGTCAATTTTTCCATAACTTCACAACAGGCTGGTGAATTCAGTGCTACACACCTTTTCAAATACACTGTTTAAAAAACAGACCCAAGATGTAAACGAGCACCAGCACTAAGATGCTTTCATGATAGAGTGTGAAACTTAAAAAAAAGCTAAATATTTTTTATTACCACTCCATCTTTTGTACTTCAAAATCATTGTTTATCTACAAATCTATTTCTGGTTAACACAGACCTGCAAATCAATATATCATGTGGAAAAACCTACCTTGCCTTATTTGTTACCCCTAGTGAGCAACTGCTAGGATCTGTTTACTGGCGCATGCAAAAATCTGTTTTGTTCTGCAAACATTACTCTTGCCAACAGTTTTAGGACTGATACGGGTGTCAAGTTCTAGCACTAAAAGCAAACATAAAGTGGAAACAATGTACCTCATCCACCTTGGCATGTCCAATCCATTTGCCAGTTTAGGGGGATCTTGAACCCAGGGATGCTCTGATATACATAAATTACATTAGAATGGAGAGTCCAATGTCTGGTGTTCTTTAGAGATGGTCACATTTTTAGACTTGCTAAATTTGTGAGCTGATTGCAAAGCCCCTAAAAATGGTTTCATCACCAAATTACAGGAGATGTAGACAAGGGTTGGAGGAACCTTTGAAAAAAAAGTTTTGCTCTCGCACATGTAGTTTTTGCATCAATTAGGTTCAAAGTTAAAGTCGAAATTCAGATTTTCAAAATTTTTACTTGACTTTAAACTTAATTTGTAAAAAAAAACTGTGTTAGAGACATACTTTCTTTTTTGTAGTAAACCCCCAACCCTTCTCTACATCTCCAGCAAGGTTGGTGTTGATACCATGTTTAGGGGCTTTGCAATTAACTCGAAACCGTCGAAATGGTAGAATTTTTGAAAAAAAGTTCTACCATCTCCAGTGTTCTTGGGAGGGTTTTGGCACCAGTGACATTGATTTAAAAAGTAGATTTGACATACAGGCTCCCAAAGGTGGGGTCTAATTTAAGAGGAATAAATATGGCATGGGTAAGTGTATTGTGTCTGGAATTTTAAGACTTCAGATTCTATTCACCAATTATTGCCCATCATGTTGAGATAATATTTACAAAAATGAGACAAAGATAAATCATTTCAGAATGTTTTCCACATTTAATGTGATCTACAAACGGTACAAGAGCTATACGCGAATGAAAAACAACCTGAGGGAAGAAAAAATATAAAACTAAAATAATATGGTTGCCCTTCCTAAACTAATTCTTTGTTGAAGCACCTTTTGATTTTATTACAGCACTTTGCTTTTTGGGTATGAGTCTATCAGCATGGCACATTTTACTTGGCAAGAGTTGCCCACTCTTCTTTGCAGAAACACTCAAATTCTGTCAGATAGTGTGGGCATCTCCTGTGCACAGCCCTCTTCAGATCACCCCACCAGTTTTCAATAGGATTTAGGTCTGGGCTCTGGCTGGGCCATTCCAAAACTTTAATCTTTTTCTGGTGAAGCCAATACTTTGTTGATGTGGATGTATCCTTTGGGTTGGTGTCATGCTGAAAGATGAAGCTCCTGTTCATGCTGAGCTTTCTAGCAGAAGCCTGAAGGCCAATATTGACTGGTATGTGAAACTGTTCATAATGCCCTCTATCTCAACTCAGGCCCCAGTTCCAGCTGAAGAAAAAACAGCCCCAAAGCACAATTCTGCCACCACCATGCTTCACGGTGGGTATGTTGTTCTTTTTTCCAAGTCAAAATGTCAAAATGTGCAACAAAAAAGTATTAGTGTAAGGGTGTGCACTCTTATGCAACAATATTATTTTAGTTTGTATTAAAAGGTCACACTAAAGGTGGAAAAGTTGTCCTTGTCCTTTTTTAACAGCACAGAAACCTGGGGTGTTTAGACTTTTTATAGCCACCTTGTGTGTATGTATATATATATATATATATATATATATATATATATATATATATATATATATAAATATATACCGTATTTTTGGACTATAAGACGCACTTTTCCACCCCCAAAATAGGGGGCAAAAAGTGCCTGCGTCTTATGGTGCGAATGCGCACCTTGGCTTCCCGCCAGCTCTCCCGGCAGGAAGATTTGCCGGGGAGCTGGAAGAGCTGTACCTGCTGGCATAGGAAATAAAGAGAGTGTGACAGACTGTTCGTCTGTCACGGTGCAAATAGACCCATCATGTGTATCCTGGAAGGAATCCAGGAATATGTTGGCCAACAACATTAGGTGCGGTTTTGTTTTTGTTTTGGGATTCTGGATTCTGGGATGGGGGGAAGGAACTGGATGGGCCTTCCCATCCCATCCAGGAACTACACCTGACAGCAGGGAGGTGGCTGGGTGTGTCTCAAGAAAAGGAGATTGAAGCCACTCAGTCAGGGCTCCCAAGGAAGTGGGAGACAGTGCTGCTAGGTGCAGTGAATACAGGGCACACAGAGTGTGTGTGGCCCATGCTGATGGCTGCCAGCCATTAAGGTTTCCTGCCAAGCAGGTGGAAAGTGTTGTCCCCCAAGGGTGTGCGTTCCTCATGAAACTCCTGACGACTGCAGGAAGCAAGTGCGCTGTTTGAGGTGCAGTGAGTGTGGATATTCTACAGCCAGGTGTCCACTGTCCCTAAATGCACCTGACAACCTTTCCAGTGTGCCTGTGTTTGAGTCCCAGGTATGTACTAACAAAATGTTTGTAGTCACCCCCGGCAACAGAGAAAA
The DNA here is from genome assembly GCA_036250615.1 of Ptychadena robeensis. Lineage (NCBI taxonomy): Eukaryota > Metazoa > Chordata > Amphibia > Anura > Ptychadenidae > Ptychadena > Ptychadena robeensis. Next base: position 96,491,476 of record CM070036.1, on the reverse strand, counting down.
GGTCCCAATGAGGCCAGCAAGAAGTGACAAGGTGCCTGTTGTGCTGGCTAGTGGGTCACCTTGTGCTTTGATGGGTGGAGGAGCAGGTCCTCATGAATAGACAGCAATTTTGTTTCATGGTCTACGATCTCAAATGAAGAAAGTGACTCCTACAGTGACAACCGGTAAGAATTTCTTACGAGAGACTGCTGCTACTAACATTTTGTCTGGTCTTACAAAGACTAGTGGATTGTTTTTTGGCTATAATGGACTGACCCCAGTAGAGGGGTTCCCTAGTGGCTACAACAAAGACTTACCTGTGGCTTTTTCTCTGTGCAGTGAGGGTCAAACTTCAAACTGAAAAGGATGTATTCCATGTTGTAACACCCACTGTTTATAAGTATGAGGTGAATAGGCAAAACAGTGATGTTAGTATGGTGAAAGTGACCACTAATGGAAATGGGAGGTTTCCCCTGGCAACAAGGTCAGGTGTGAAAGCAATATCAATGGAAACCATTGAGGGGCTACAGTACCTAAACTAGAGGTTTGCCAGGACAATGGTCATGATCTGCTAGTGGAAAAATGTCAGGAGGTGTCTGTTAAGGAGCTATTTATTGTAAACCATGACTATGCCCAAAAGGTTGACAATGGGTTAATGCACTCCATGCTTGATACTGTGGGTTGTCAGATTGAGAAGGTTCCAGGTGAGGGTGCAGACCATCTCCATGCCACTGAGTCAGAGAGGATTTGGGGTGGCTATCATGTCACCAAGTGGTGGTGTAAACACCAGCGACAAGGGGGTGCCTTCAGCTCCCAAATTCGCTAAGACTATGGCAAACAAGGCTCTGTACATGCTCAATAAGCCAGAGCTTTTATCCATAGACATGCTGTGAAAGTTAGACTGGAACTACTTTGCTACTGCTATAGCAAAGGCAACACAAGAGCTCTTGAAGTCCACTGCGCAGTTGCGTCCTGAGAGCCAAATCTATGGGGTGCAACCCATTGTACAGATAGGCAACAGCAGGGATGTGACACCCTTGGATACCACACAAGGTGGTACTATGGTGGAAAATGTTTCCACTATAACATTCCAAGGTGCTGCTCCTCTGCCTATGACCCTGGGTGGGATTACTGCAGCAGCAGATAACCCTCACGAGGAGGGGCATAGAAAACACCCGGGTATAGTGGAAATCCTGCCTGTAACCCAGGAAGGGGTTAAAAAGTTGAAAAATCCAGATTGGGTTAGCATGCCAGAGTGCATGATGCATGGTACTGAGACCGAGGTTCCTAAAGCTGTGGGTAATGACCACTTATCTGGGTGTGTGTCCTCTGCAAATAAGGCCGTGACCGAAGATACATGGCTAAACCCAAGGGTTGATGAATTAGATGAAGACAAGAATTTATCACTGGTCCTAGAGGGTGTGGGTGCTAAGGAAGAGAGTAAAAGTATTTACTGTCCTATAAAGCAACCAGATAGTGTAGAAGTGGATGACAGTTGCAGGGAAATTGGCAATTGCTCCTTTGCAAATACAAAGACTGAGCCCCTGGGTGGTATAGGACTGTGTATGTTGACCAGCCCTACGCCAGTACATGAAGATTGGTTGGACCAAAATGTTCTAGGCTCCAAGGTACCCCATGAGAGTAAGACTAAACTCTGTAGACAGCTAGCTGAGGAAGGCAGCGTCCCCTCATTGAATGGTCGGTTTAGGACAACTAAGAAGGAAGGTAGTTAATAATGGGGAATGAAAAGGAGGGGAGGGTGGGACAAAATAGTCAAGTTGTCATGTGCCTCGTCCCTATAAGTCAAGTGAGAAACAATAGTTTGAACGGAAGAACAATCCTCCATCCGCATTGGGACTTTTGGGGCACTTTACTCAAAACGATATGTATAAAATTGCATTTTATTAAATATATATCAAAAAAACTTTTCATAAAAATACATACAGTTCACTGTGTGGTCAGAGCCTCAAATACACATAGGGTTGACCTCACAAAAATACGACAGTTTTGTAGTACAGTATAAAATAAACGGTCATGAGTAGTGAATGGAGTATATCTACGATTTAGGCTGGCATGATTAATAGATTCCCTCCGACATGTTTCGCCTAAGTGGCTTCTTCAGGGAGGTAGTCGAATCTATAATGTAATGTAAGTATGAATATGCATATAAAAGAAAATCTCAGAATACAGTTATCATACAGGGAAACCTGACATACAATTGCTACAAGTAGAGTATAACCAACAGCAGTGTATTAGTCGATCAATAAGCTGTCAACTGTCACAACTAGTGATGGCCGAACATTCGGCGTGTCCGTCCGCGAACGGGCGGAGCGGACTTTTAAAAAAGTCCGCTGTCCGTCCGTTCGCGGACAGATTCAAATTCCCCGCCTCTAGGCGGGGAATTTGAATCGGAAAACCCGGATGTGACGTCAGTGACGTCACATCCGGCACCTGAAACGCATAGTTCTAACCGGATTTTCACTGATAGACCGGGTTCTCTACCCGGTCTTCATCTGACTGCAAATCTATTCCTGTGACGTATTTGTAATTTGTTAAGGAATAAAACCTGAGTGAGTGAAAATATTTTTAAAATGTTAATGAAATATTTCCATAACAATTATCGCAAATAATCATATCTGTGTTAACAAAAAAAGACAGCTGCAAGGCCTGGCTGCCTCTACCAAGCTTCTGTTGTAAGAAGTTTTGTTCCTTGTAGTTAGAACATTTAGCAAAGTACTGTACTTCATGGGGTGAAATAAGGCAACAAGAATAAGTATTTCTTGTACAGCCACTCATCACTACGTACACATTTTTTTTTTCTCAGATCGATCCAGTCAGATCACCCAAGCGTAGTGAAGGAACATAGAAACAAAAATCTATGTGAATTCCCTATAGCAATGTAATGAATGTAATGAATTTCATAAAATGAACAGGCATCTTTTTTAAGAAACTAGCCTTTTCAAGCCCCAGGCATAGGCATTTGGGAATTAAAGAAAATATGTAGAAAATAAATGAAAAACAAACATGCCTGTCCTATAATAACAGGTCAAACTAATTCAACAATATTACTTTCATACATTTTTATTGCTGAGAACAGATAAATGGATGTGCATGTGAGATCTCTATTAAAACTAAAGATTGATGCTCTTTTATTCTAAAGTCAGTCTTATTCTGGATAATTTTTAATAACACTGAGTTAGAATAATTGTAGACATGTAAGAATCTGCATAGTGAATGAACTTAAAGAGACATTACATTTAAAAAAAGATCAGAATCCTGTATAAAATAGATCCAAAGATCGTCAAGCTTAAAAAGCCCTTATGATATCAAACATTGCTTTTATAGTTTGGCAATCATTTGAACCTATTTCCAGAATTACCACTTTATATGCTGTTGTTTTTCTGCTTTTATGTTGTTTCATCAATATCTTTTTTTTTTTACTAAGGGGCTACTAAGGGTGTACTCCGATCATTCAGGGTGGGCAGAACACGATTGATTGCCGATTGATCGCAGATCAATCTCATGAACGTGCGCAGTGATCGATCGGTCCAAAATCAAGTGAAAAATCAACCTGAGTATGGTTACCTTTACACTTTTGAGTACTTGCCTGGAGGTTATCCATCTCCATCAAGGTGTTATTTCCAGTGTGGTTTTTCCACACTGTGGTGATACTCCTGGTGGGTTTTCATTGTTATGCCATGATGAAGTTTCTAATTCATAGTAACATAATAAAAAATTATATTTTATGTTTAAGGAGGGGGTGGCCAATAAGCAGCTAGAGATATTGTCCAGGACAGAGGGAGTCAAGTCACTTGGTGTATAAGTAAGCTTGGGCATCATTAGCATATGAATGGCATTGCCGTCAAAAGGAAGAGATGAGTTGGCCAAAGAATGAGGTGTAAATGAAGAAAAGGGACTGGGCCAAGCTCTGAGCCTTGTGGTTCGCCAATGGGGAGGGAGATGAAGAGTTGCCATTGAAATAGGTTTGCAAAGAAAGATAATTCAAGTAGGAGGGGAACCAGGAAAGTGCAGAGTCAAAAATATCGATTGAGTGCAAGCTATGTAAAAAAGGTAATCCACAGTGTCAAGACAGAGGAGATAGTTAGAAGAAGTTTGCCTTGGATCTTGACTCTGAGTCATTATCAGCCTAGTATGGACTGGAGGGGGTTAAGGGGGGATTTCACATTTAGACGCTCAAGCAGCTTAAAGGCAAATGGAATAAGAGATATTGGTGGGTAGCTAGAAGGAATTAAAGGATTCTTCAGCATGGGAAAAACTATTGGGTGTTTGAAGGATGATGGGAAAATACCAGTGGAGAAGTTGAATAGTTGAGTCAGTGCAAGGGAAAGGGTGGTAGAATGTATTTGGGTCGGAAGGCATTGGGTAAAGTGGGCACGTGGTGGAAGGAGAGGAGCAAAGAAAGGTTTCTTCCTCCAGACAAGAGAAAATGAGGTAAAGGAGAAGTCACAAGAGAATGTTATTGGAGGAGTGGGTGTAGTGCAGTTCGCTAAAATATCTAGTCTGATGGTGTTTATTTTGTCTTTCAAATATGTGGCCAGGTCCCAAGGGGGGGGGGGGGGGTTAGCAGTGGAAAGAGGAGGAGTGGGATTATGGAGAGAGTCAACAGTGGAGAATAGGCAGTGAGGGTTGGAAGCATGTGAGGTAATTAGTGTAGATAAGTAGTTTTGCTTGGCAATAGAAAGAGAAGTATTAAATTGATGGAGTTTGGCCTTGTAGTTGAGAACGTCACTGTTGTTATAAGATTTTCTCTACTTACGCTCTGTCCTGCCAGCAACTTGTTAGAGGCTGCAAGTGTGCTTATCATGCCAGGGACGGGGGTTAGTGGGGCGGGGAAAGAAGAGGGTGGCAAGATGATTGGAGAGTGGGATAATAGTAAGAGTCAGCTTGGTGCGGGGATGTGAGATAAGGGATAGTGGAGGCGAGTGAAGACAGAGAGTCAGAGAATGCAGAGGTTTCTGCTAGACATGTATGACCTAAACATGTTCTTTTTTAGTAGCAAATAGTTGTACACTATGTTAGTTTGCTTTGTCACCAGACAGATATGGAAAATAGAGTTGTTGGGAGATCAGGGAATGATAAAGGTCTTCCAATTGAGACACACTAAAAATCTAGTAAATCATATTAAATTTAAATATATCGCTTCAAATAGGGTGCATTTTCAAACTCTGAGTTGTTGATTTACAGATAGTGATTTGATGCATGTACTGTGTGTGCTTATCACATACAAGCTGTCCACACTCCATTACATACAGGAGTTAACTAGATAGAAAGAGTCCAAAGTATTTGACCTGTTGTCAGCCAACCTCCGATTCATGTTCAGGGCTGCAGAATGTTAGGGCTATTACACAAGGAACAAGAAAAAATCATCAGAGTAGAACTTTCATCACAGTGCATTTCAGTTCAGTTGGTAAATATTTCCAGGTGCCCAGCTCTAATTTTAGGAAGGTCAAGTTTACAAAGGTTAAATAGCAGCCAGGATTTCCATAAGTCTCTATCAGTTTGATAAAGGGAATGTAATTAAACTCAACATTCTTCCAGAGATTAGCTCAAAGGCACTGCATTCTGTACACCATAGTAAAAATTTGCTTTATTTCCATAATTGCTGTTGTTCTAATCCACGCTCTAAAGATAGAGTTCTACAAAAAAAAAGTCTTGACGGGAACTTTTAGCCAATAAAACCATATCTGATGAAGATTATGCATAGTCCAACCAAAACTAGTTTTTTAGCTAATTTTTTACTTCTTCCTTTGACAAAAAAGTCATTCTGCTTAGGCCAAAATAAATATAATTTGCTCATGGAAAAAAAAAATTTAGCATAAAAGAGTGGTTTCTTTTGAAAGGCTCATCCATTAGACACTTACTTGCAAGGACCCTTTGTGTTCCACAATTACGTAAGACTCCTCTTAGTTTCCAAAAAATAACTGTCAAGTTTTCTCAGCCGTTATCAATGTCGTTTTTGTCCACCAAGCAAAAGTTACAGTAATAGACTCCTATGTTATTACTCATGGTGTTTTTGGACCACAGTTCTTTGCTCCTATTAAAATATTCTGATCTTATAATGTCTCACATATGTCCCATGAAAATAATTTGAATCTTGGTATGAATATTAGACAAATTAAACTGTTTTAAGAATGTTTTTGAAAAACATTAAAAAAATTTTAATCATTCAAATTGTATTACATTAAATGTCTTTCTATTTCTATATGTAATAATAAGCAAAGTTTGCCTGTTTTTCCAGCATAGATAGCATAGATTTGTTGCCTGCTTATTCCATGGTAAGGTATTGGTGTTGGTATTGGCTTTCTCACCACCCATAACAACTTCTGCTGCCAGAAGCATATGGGCAGTAGATAGGGCCAGGCCATTTTTAAATAGGCATGGTGGTGGCAGCAAAATGTGGGACCCCTTTGCAATACATGATAAACAGGTGTTCAGGAAAACTGTTGTACTTTCACATTTGAATGTGTTGTGTTATTTATAATGCACTACATCATGTTTTTTCATACCATATTGCAGATGTCTTCCTACACTAGTATGGAAGGTATAGCGTAGAGCATTGAAGGTTTTATTTACTGGCAACGCGTGTGTTAGCTTTAACACACTGTCTAGATAACTTGGTTCAGGTATTTCTAGTGAATGTTTTTGTTAATGATACAACATAGAGCAATGCATTTTCACAATTGAAATAGAGTATTTTTAAATGTATATAGGCATCTTTGAACACCCAAGGCATTGTTTGATGAGTTTGGTGAGGAAGAGCAGATTTACCTTCGGTTTAACCTTCAGATCCTCACCTCACCTCAGAAATACACCGTGAAATGGCACCAACCCCTGCAGGTGCACTCCAAAAAAACCTTAATAGAAGAATAAACAAATTACAAGAATATACAACATAGCTGGAAATGGAAGACCAACAAAAACAACAAATCACTTGAAAGTTCTTGGTCTTAATGTACCCATACACATACAGATGTGCACACGATCGATGACCTGTTCGAGCACAGCCTAGTGACTTCACCACGCTGCGACCGAGCGCCCATTAATTGAACGGGAATCAAGGAGCACCACTTTAGGTGCTCGATTCCCGGTCAATCCTTTGGATGGTGAGCCTGGCCAGTAAAGACATTTGATCAGGATTTACAGGCATTTACTTGTTCGACAGACCTGTTTGAAGACAACGTCTGCGCTCAAACAGATCATCAATTCTGCACCCATCAGTGCTTAGGCACCTTTAGAATTAGGGTCTGATTGTTAGGTTTGTTTGCTATTATTGTTCTTACATCTTTGGACTGTCTGATCATAATGCATTTTTCCACAACTTTGGGAGTAGTTTTATCTTTGAGAAGGGCACCAAAATCATCAAGTTCTAAAAAATTAAGATTGGATTTGTCTTTTCAGTCAATGATCTGATGTCTGTTCAGTTTCTGTCCTTTTGATCCTGTATTTTTAGAGCCATTAACTTGGTTAGTCGCAATAGCTCTTAAGCTCCCAAAACTATTTGTCAACACAATTTTGAATTTCATATGCTCCAGTTTAATAATTTGCTGAAAATATATAATTTGAGATGACTTAAGAACCCTCCTGAATGCCTTTATTTGGGCTAGTAGTACATAATTTTTTTGTCATTCCATATTTCAAGCCAAAATAAATAATAGGTTTTTATTTTTCAATAAACATTTTTACTCCTAGGGAACGCAATATTTTTACATATTTTTTCCTCAGTGAATTAAAGTTTCTGCTTACGCTATTAAATTTCAATATTGTTAATTCGAGAATCCATTATATTTAAGGAACCTTCTTCTCCTTAACGAAATTTGAGTGTAAGTATTATTTGCAGAAAAACAGCTACAATCTATATAGCAGGTGGAAAGCATTGTGTAAAATAAACATTGTCATCAACAACTATTCTGGTTTAATAGCTGTAAAATGCCATGTTAACCTTTTAAATTGACCTTGGCAGGCCCTTTAAATAAAACCCACACCCAAAGTAGGCAGAAGTGGAATATCTATTTAATCACTCACAATTAATGACTTGCCACAGACTGTCACTAGAAATTAGGCATGTAATTTCCATGTTAATTGAGTATATACATATTTATTTTACTTGGATTCTAGTAGATGGATTCATAAAGCTATACAAACCAGCCATATAGCAAAATTTTTATTATACCACAGAAAGAGAGCAATGGAAGCACGTCCTTGAATCAAATAAAATCTTAATTACCTGTAAAGAAATGTATGTTATACTTAGTTACAAGGGTCTATAAACTCGAATTATATTAAAATATAAGAAAACAATAATGTGTGCATGTATAACTAAGAATATTGAAATAACTGGAAAAGATTTGAGCAGATAAACTTTCTGATGCACAGCTGCCTTTCTCGTTTGAGGAGTGTCCTATAGGCCAAAATTTATAGTCCAAGCATCCCTAGGCACAAAATAACTGGAAACCTTAACACACCCATAAACACTGATCTCATGATGCCGACCATTTTTTTATATAATGAATAAATTACTGAAATCTAGAGTTAAGTAAAGTTATTTGTGGCAACATGCTGCCCACAGACATTTTAGCATGCAGATGAAGCACCTCAGAATAAAGTATAGAATCATACTTACGCAACATAGATCTCATTGGGTTTGGCTGCTGGGTGTATCAACACTTAAAACATAAAATGACAAAAAAATATATAAAAATACCTAAACACAAACTCTAATGATTGTAACACAAACTCTGTCTCTTAAGTGCTACAAAACAAATATTAGGCAGACTGTAGATTGAACCTAAAGACATAATGGATTTCTTAAACCTAATGTAAAGCTAATTGAGGGTTGTAGATTTAAGAAGGATAAGGACAGCTCTGTGAATTAAAATTTTGGCTTCAGCTTAAGAGCTTCATAAACATCTTTTTAAAAGAAATAAAGGGAGAACTGGAACACATGCGAAAACAATCTTCCTTTGTATCACTGGGGTAAAATACTCAAATACACAGATTGGCCCAAATTAAAAAATGTTACAAAATCATGTGCCATCCTTGATATTTATTGAAAATATTTCTACAGTTGAGGAACTTTATTCCTTCTCATCAGATATTACGATGGACATTTCCATATGGAAACAAACTTAAATATGGAACAAGCAAAGTGTAATATTATAACACATGTGAAATCATATTTCAAATACAATACAAATTTGTGGCATTTTTTTCTTAAATATATTACAAAAAGTCTTTTGGACTAAATATAATTGCACCCCAGGCCCCTGAACCAGAATTTGTCACTTTCTGCTCAAGCTCGAGTAGAATGTTAGCCATGAATACTTCTATGCAAAATTTCATATTTATTCAAATGAAAAAGTAAAAATTATTATTATTTTATATTAATAAAAAATACATCTTTTAACAGTTTTTAAAATAGACCTTCCTATTCACAGAAAAAAACAACAACAAACCAGGAGAGTAACAAAATTTCCATTCAAGCTGTTTTCTTTATTTGCTTAGTGTGTTTATTGAGTCATTAGCATTTGTCACCATTAGATGTATGTTAGAGACAAAAGTCACTAGGTATAATTTGATTCAATTGATGTTCCTTAGCAGGAAGGACCCAGGAATGAACTAGAGTAGAGGCAAAATTACCTTTTGCCCTTTGAAAGGATGTTCGTCCAGGTCAGGATAGAGGTCACTGCTCTGCCTAATCCTGTAAATAAATACTTCACTTCACTTTTTCTGCTATCATCTTACTAGTTAGGAAATCTTTATACAATACAAGAAACAAATGTCCACTCTAGTAAAAAATTTGCTTTGCTTTACTTCCCCCCCCCCCCCCTAGACTGTTGAAGGATGTTTAGGCGTAGCCTCTTGAGATCTGCAGAACTTGAATGGGTTAAACACTAAAAAAATTACCATTTACTTTTTTTTCTTCTTTTTCAATAATATTCCTGTGGTATGTCATCCAGCATTAAGAAAAATGGCACCATACTTAAGAGGTCATTTTTCTTTCATTGCGAGCCTTCCACATTTTTCTAAGGGCTGTTGTTGAAATCAGAGATAACAGAATGACGAGATAAGTAGACTTCACATCTAATGAAAACCCTCATGTGTATTCTGTCAGTTTTGATTAATGCATCTCTAAAGATCTTGCAAGGTCTTCACAATATATTTTTATGCCTCTCCTAGTTGTGTTCAATACATTTTCGTATTATCAGTCCACCAGGTTCATGAAGGGGGAAAAAAATCAGTTTCTCTTTAGATTTCTATTATGTTACAAAGATGTTCAGGTTTCAGTATGGAAATGGCCCAAAGCTAGAATTAAAACAAGACGTTTAGAATTTTTTTTTATATTTTTGCCTGCATTTCCTAAAGCCACATGACTTTTTAACCTCTCAGCCTATTCAAACTCTTTCCGAACATAGTCCTCTTCATTAACATGAACCAGCCTGACAAATTTAGTGGGAAAGAAGTCTTATGCCTATTCTAGATAAATGAAGGCATGTAAAGAAGAAAAATTTATTTAAAAATGTAAGGGACAGAAGATAAACCTTTGTCAGCTAATTACTGGGGTGGATTTACATTGGTGGAAGATGTGATTGGATATTCATTTACTTAAATAATAGGTTCTTTAACCGCCCTAGCGGTCAGGACGGCAGCATCTCGTCCAGCGCTGCTACTACTACTATAGCACTGGATCCGTCCAGTACACATCGGGGCTCCGGGAGTGCATACTTACGGTTTTGTGCTGTCCCGGTGTCCCTGATGTCACAGGCAGGCTGGATCCTCTGGCTTATCCCCCCCCCCCCCCCCCCCCCTCCGAGTGACGTGATGATGTCACTCGGGGAGGCGGCGGGAGATTTGAACAGTAAATTGCACGAAAGCAGTTTTCTATGAAGAATACTGCTTTCAATGTGCATCTCTCTAATAAACATCGCCCAAATAAAGTCTCTGGTGCCCCAGATGTGCCGCATCTGCACTTTACCAATAATATTAATTTTACACTTTAGTGAACATGATGAATTTAATTAAAGTAGCAAAGCAAGGATAACCATGACAGCAACAGAAGGTTAGCTTTAGAAAAAAGCATCTGTTGACAGCTCTCATTTTCACCTTAATACATTTACATGAAATTATGTATTCATGCATTGGTCAACCTCAAGTTCAGAACAAACAAAGCAATAATAGGACATTTCTATCTTTAAAATATGAAAAAAGCAACAGGACTCATTCATACATTGTGTGACGTATTTGCAGAAAATTTGGGAAAGCTGAATATTAATGAATTCTTAAATTTCTGCTGTGTACATGTGCGACATAAAATTGTCATCACTCACTTTCTCACTCTGTATCAATAACCCAACTTTTGCTTCCCCCTTTGACGTCCCTCTGGTGCTTACAATACACAATATTTATAGGTATTAAAATTGGACTCACACAAATGGTTTGTTATGTTCCTTACTGTACAGTAAAGTAATGCATTGTGAACCGCTCTGCAGACCTTAAACTGTGAGAGTAAAATATCAGCAGATGCTCTACAGGATGTGTCTCAGACTATTTTGGCATTGAATGCCTATAGTGCATTGACACTAATAATCGATTATGTGAAAATGTAGGGCTTGTTGAAGATGGAAAGTCTAGTACATGCCAGTTAACCAGGGAGATTCAGTGCTGAGGAGTCTATTTTTTCCACAAAGCATATATCATTGTGTTTCATGCTCGTAAGCCATTAGTTCTGGGGATCAGGATCATATTAAGTTTAAGCAGGATTGGAAGCTCCCACTTAGTGAAGTTAATAAGTGTGTGTTTTGTGCAATTTTATAGTCCTAGGAAGGACAAAGCATCTAGTTCTTGGGCTCATCCGCATTTCTTGGCAAATAATGATTCCTTGTAATTTACATACTGGGCAGAAAGCCTCTTGGGTGCTTTAAAAAAAGAGTTTAGTTCACCAGCATCCCAGAGGAAAAATCCCAAAATAGCAGATTAGAACTACATTAAGCTTTTAATTTGCCTTAAGCAGATATTAATCAGATTTTCAGATGTTTAGCATAATAAGGGATATAGAACATACATGTTGCCTGCTGGTTTACACTTGAATAATGAAAGTGTTATATAATTGTTTCACATTTAAAACTGTTTATGCTAAATGTGGTTTACACATTTCCTATTTTCTAAATGTCAGCATTAAACATATTAATCAGTTCCAAAATTTTCTGAAACTTACTATTGTTCTTTGTTAACTCAACAAGTAATTGAGTGTGCATATCAAACACTAGTAGATGATGATAGATCCGAAATGAACAGGGATGGTAGAGGGTAGCTGAAAATCCTGGCCTCCGTATACCTTTTATATGAAAGGACTGGTCGGTTAGACAAAAGATTATGATTTCTGTTTCAAATAATTTTTCTCACATTTTTACAAATAACAACAATTAAACATTGTAACATAGTGAATGGGTGCAAACAAGAATTAAATTAAAAGGATGTTTCTGTAGAGTAAAATCCTAACCAAAAGGATCACCAATTTAGATGGTAAGGG
>CM070036.1:96460516-96472146 GCA_036250615.1 Ptychadena robeensis | reverse complement strand
CGGCATGCCGCGAATACGAATGTTGCCTATGCCGCTCATCACTAATCATTACACTACCTCAACCATGCTTCACAGCTGAAAGACATTCACTGTTAACCTCCCTAGCGCACCGCCCATATCGCGCCGTTTACAACGGCACGATATGGGCGATCAAGGCAGTTTACATAGTACACTGCCCGCCGTTTCCGGCATCCCGCCGGAGCTCTACGCGCAGCTGTTGTCATTACTGACAACAGCTGCGCGGGAGAGAAAGCCGTCGCTCCTCCATTAACATGGAGGTCTATGGCGCCGCCCCCGCCCCCTTCCGCGTCACCTCATCTCCTATACAAGTGTGTGGAAGACGACTGCACTGTGTCAGCAAAACTATATGAAGCAGAGCCTTTTCGGTAACATGTGGTATTGCACATTAACCGAAATGCAAGTGTGGGGCTAGTATTAAAGGTACACAGGTTTCCTATGGAAAAGAAAATGTGTTTCCAGTTATATGCAATGGCGCTACGTTGTGGTACTGTACCACACTGCAGCTGTAGCGTAGCTAGTGTTTAAGGGCCCTTAAACTGTATTTTCTACTAAGCAGGTGGTCATTCCTTTTATCCTCTTCTGCACTTCAGCAAACTCAATAAAAGAGTACATGAACTCATAACCACATTTTCAAACAAACCTTATACCTGAAGTCCCCACAAGACAGTATACCATATATGTTCTTTTCAATGAAGTTCAGTTGTAACTCTATAGAGCCAGACATATGCGTCAGATTAAAAATCTATTAGGGAAAATTAATTTTTATCATTATGAAGATACTAGCCCCATGAAACACCACAACTCTGTCCACTAGAGTGCACTAGGAAAACAATATTATTTAGATATGTACTACAGATTAGATCAAGAGAAGCATTTTTTTTAGTTAAGGTTTGCTGTAAGATGTTATGTAAAGCCTAACAATAACCTTCTTCTACTTCCTTACTTTTGGGCTTCTAAATATACACCTGAAATTTCTTTCATTTTACCAGTTCAATATATGCAAAAATTACTTTATGATGATATGAGAAGTCCAGTTATCTGTTACATTGTTTTGATTTTTCTCTGTGCTACAGAATATCTTCTCCCTGTTCATGTGGGGAAGGAGAGGCTTCTGCAGTGCTAGCACACTTTTCTAACGCGGAAAAACAAAAGATGTTTACTTCTAGCTATCCACTGCAAGTAATTCTACAATAGCAAAGTCTGTACCAAAAATTTATGCTTAGGAAAAAATGTATTTTTATGATTTAAAATGTTGCCTTTTCCATAAAATATATAAAAATGTTGCTTATTTTATGCTGTGCCAAAATATGACAGCTCTTTGGATATGACAGACTCTTTTGGATTGTCACTCACTGTAGGGTGCCATGAGTCTGGGTATGCACACAAAGCAAGTTACTGAAGTTGAACCGTAAATCGGTTGGCTCTGGAAATTATAGTCCCAGAACTGTTAAACAGAGGGGAAAAAACTAAATCCTTTTAAATAAGGAAGCCACTGTTGAACTGGATAATACCCATGGGTATTGTGGTTAGTAAAACACCTAAACCACGTCGTGTCAATCAGTAGATGTCGTGTCAACTGCATATTTCACACACAGAGCAAATATCTATGGTGTACATTGTTCTAAAGAAAATTACTTTACCATTAATTTTAGGTTTAAGTTACCTGTGTATAGATACTATGCTTTGTTATGTTTAGAATTTGGACATCAAGAAAACTTGCAAATGCAAAGCAGAACCCTGAAGAATTCTCATACAATACACATTTAAATTTTATAATGTATCTGAAAAAAACCCATATATTTTAGCACAAAGGTGAGTTCATTTTAAGTAAAAAATATCCAAATTGTGCCCAAAGTGTTAATATTTTCCAGCACTGCCTTAACTCTATTGGGTATGAAGTACACTAGAGCTTCACATAGTGTCAATGGGATCCTCTTCCACTCCTCAATGATGACATCTCGGAGCTTGCACTCCTTCACCTTCCGTTTGAGAATGCCCACAAATGCCCAATAGAGTTTTGGTTTGTAGACTGGTTGAGACATATGAGAGTGTACTATCTTTGTGAGATACTGTATACCTTTATGGTGTCTCCATTAGTTTTAATGTATTTCTACCTGGTGATCAAACCAGTATCCAGTGGTTATATTTAATCCACTTCATCAATGTAGGTGGAATGTAGCCACCCGTAGTGAGTAGCATTGTTAACATGTGATGGTCTATATGATTTTACATGAATGACTAAAGCCGGCCATATATGGTCAATACCCATTAGATCGATGGACCGTTTGATTAGGACATGATGAAGTCATTATGCTGTGCTTGAGCATTCGATGAATCGATGCGCACTACTGTGGGCAGTTTTGATTCCCGCATGACCAATTGATGCGCATGCACACAGCAATCAATCGTGCATGTATCAACCACTAAATCAACCGGTGTAGGGCCGGCTTATGCTACATTTTGTTAAGGAGACTGCCTGATAGGATCAACAGGTAATACAATGTTATAGGAGGAAGACTGCATCATACATTTTATTTTGATAGAATTTTCTTGCTAATTAAGTTTGTTCTAGTCTTTGATGTTAGGTAAAAATGTCTTTTGATGAAAAGATTTCCTAATTATGATTGGCCAGGCATGGTAACATTTGTACAACAGTGATCAAAAAGTTGGAACAACAACCAAGTTTGTTCCTAATTAAAGCAATCAGCTCTTAATAGAACTAGAGCTGATTATAAGAGGGTCAAGTTCTGTTCTAACCCCCAACTATTGAAGTTCACACAAACATATATATATATATATATATATATATATATATATATATATACATATACGTGTATTTGCATGCCTACTTGTAGTGGAAGCTACAATGCTAACTCTAACCCAGGAGTGGGCAAACCTTTTGACTCATGGGCCACAGTGGCTTCTTAAATTTGATGATGTCAACAGCAAAATGCTTAGTTACCGATGGGATGGCGCTCTCAGACTGAGAAAGGTAAGGAGGAGCAGAAAAAAGAACAATAATAGTTAGGTTCATAAAGTAGTGGAAATACTGGTGGTCAGGAAATGATGGTGAGATGCTGGATAGGCTGCTGGTTTAACGCAAAGCCCTAGGATGGGAGTGTTAAATAAACCAGCAACCTGTGGGAAATGTGAGCCTGTGGAGAGTATTTCTTCACCGTCTCCACGCAGTGATCACTGGACATATACTGGTCACTCTCGGGTAGCCTATGGGGACCTGGTAATTCTTGGTTACTGTAGAACCCCTTTGAGGTTGTAGAAATGTTTAAGTGGTAGACACCCACATAAAAAAGACTCCAGTCTTTTTTATGTAGGTATTTACCACTTAAACATTTCTTAAATTTGATAGAGGGGCCGGAACAAGAGCCTGTAATGGCTGCCTGGCATAGGTTTGCCAATTCCATGCATCACTGAAGATCATGCATCAATAATGATGCAGGTGAAGTGTGCCAAAATGTACACTCATTTCAGGAAATAAGTGGAGGGGAGCCAGTTCTTGTCTTTTCAACAAGGTGACAACGGCTGGATTAAGAAGCAAAACAAACCTTAGTTTGCCCAAAACTGTCTAACCTATTAAGAAGGAATCTGGGGAATGGAGAGATTTAGTGTGAACTATTTTCATTGCCGCCATGGTTGTATTTTATAGTGATATAACTTCCCCTTTCCCTATAGATGTGACTTCCCCTTCATTAACTAAAAATGATATTGGGAAAAGAGGTTCCAGGCATATGAAGCAATAGATTGTAGCAACTACAATATGTAAATATACTAGTATATTTAAAGAAAGGTGACATGTAGTAAATAGTATAAAATAAAATAAATGAATAATATACTTTTTGTGGTGGAAAAATATTTATTGATAAATATTACTAAATGTAGTAACGAAAGGTCCATTTATATGGCAAAGCATGTAAATCTATGTACTGCATAAATGTGAATCAGATGTCAAAATTTTACATAAATCAAGCTTTAACTGCCTCAAAAGTGGCCTCCCATTTGCCTTTACACTATTTTGTTTTTTGTAAGAGTTATTGGTCAAGGAAATGTGAGGCAACCTTTGGGGCAGCTAAAGTTTAACGAACATTTTATCATGGAAGAGGACAATGATCTCAATAACAAAATAATGCCTGTAGCAGAAACAAATAAATGTGACCCAGTAATGGTCCAGATCTTAACCTGATTAAGAAATGCTCTTGTGGGACCTTAAGAAGGATTTCCAGCAGCCCCAGACCATTACCATGTTTTGACTTTCTGTCCAGGTAAGTGTTCTCTGAATTAGGGTAGGGTCACAAAATAGAAGCTTTTTCTTAAAAGAAAAACATACAAATATTTTTTTTATTTGCCCAAAAATATCTTTATATAAAGGTCTTCCAAAAGCATGTGGGAGAGGAGAAATTAACCTGATCTTCAAATAAATGGGTCATCAGAACAGAAAGTAAAGGGACATCTGCATGCTTATTCTGTACATTTATATTTTGTTGACTACATGAATAGATGGGGTCGGAACTGCTTTAAACATGGTAAAGTATGTTCATGGCTACTCATTTTTTTGTGTCTATAGGAAGCCTTTTTCCCATAGTATGAATCCTGTCAACTTTTATCTTACACTCCTACAAACTGGCAATAATACAAACAGTGGATATTGGATGTGTGACTAATGCCCCCCATACATACACAGATTTTAGCGTCCGACAGGCTAAAAATTATAAATTTTTTTCAATCGTAGAATTGGAGATTGATTGATGGAAAATAGAATATACTCCACATGGAATAACCAATTTATGATCGATTTCTTAAATTTTTGATCGATTTTTTTATTTTTGATCATAATTTGTACTCAATTTGTACTCAACCGATCAAAATTTTCCGACATGTCCGATCATGTTTTGATAGATTTTTTTCCCAATTACGATCAAATTTAGTTGATCGGACCATGTTGGCATGCACCAATTTTCAGTCGACCGATCTAAAAATGTATCGTTTTTAATCGATCGGCCGCTAATATCTGTGTATGTATGGGGGCCAAAAATAAAAAGTTGATAACATTTTGATAATAAATACAAATTTGACTAAAATTATCTGATTCCAGTTCTCCTCCTCATGTTTACATACCTTTTGTTATCAATTACCTTGATTACAACATATATAAAAACTAACTAATATTGAGTGTCATGGATCATACAAGGTTCTTAGCGTTTGGAGATCAGGTCACGCTCTAAGAGTCTTTTCATTCAGAAATCCCGAAAATTCCCAAGGCGTCACAAAAAAGTGTATATAGGATATTTTTTATTTTCCCTGTGTGTATATTTTATCATAATATTTAGCAAAAGATCAAATGTCATAACACATCTCTGGTGGGCTTCCTCCCCTAAGAGCATTAAAAAAAAAAACACCAGATGTGTCCATTGTCAAATTATAGTAAAACTTTAAATAAAAATAACCTTTTAGTCCATCACATTTAAACTCTTAGAACTTGTGAAAAAAACTACAAATCATGCTTTGATATATCCTGAACATGGTCGAGGCCTCAGCTAGAAGACCACAAGGGGATATTAGGATAGTGCTGTTTTCATGAATGAAAGCCAGATGAAGGCTATTTAAAAAACAACAAAATATGGTCACCTTCTGTGCTATAGTGTTCAGATGAATTTAAAGTCCAGTAATATTAAAATATTCCCTTTGGCTCAGAAAACCTTCTATATAAACTGTAGTTTTAAAAAGTCCAAATTCATAAGAACAGGCAAAAGGTAAAAGCCTGATTTTGTTGCGTGATAAAGATACACAAGCTATTAGCATTTTATGGATGACCTACTCTTCATTAGCCTGCAGATCACTTACAGAATGTCATATAGACGTTTTTTCGTCTGGAACACATTTAATCCGGCACATGCTTTGATTGTATCCATTATAAACACCCACATTTTAGCGTCATTGGTCAGATTGGTGGATGTTTGTGTAAACAGACGTTGGCTGAGAGGAAGAAGAAAGGGAAGGAACAACAGATGTTGACAGAATTCTCGTGGTAGCAAATTCCAAACATTCAGAATAATAGACGACATGAACAATTAAGTTAAAATAGTGCATCAAAGCTTCTGAACTTTTGAAACAGGCACTTTAATACCACTACATTTTATTTTTAAAACAATATACAAAAGTCAATTGCTCCACCATGTTTATTACATTAAATGACATCTTGCACAAAGAAAAGAAAAATAATTCGCCATCTTTGACATAGTTAAGGGAATACTTCTTAGTCATGCAGACTTAAAGGTTATTAATTTTGTGATTATTTTAGTTTTTCCTTACCAAGATCAATGTAGGGCCCATGTAACTCCAAAAACATTTACTTAAAATCTACAACCCTTCTAATTCAGCTCTCCATTTTTTCTCCTCTATTTTCATCCTTTCTACCTCTTCCACCTCTTTTTTTGGTCTTGTACCTGGAACTATAGCTCACGTTGTCTAAACATCTGGATGGTCCCCTCAACTAATTAGTCTTTGATCGGGCAGGATGTAGCACCTCGGCAGATGTGACAGCTCTTCAGTCATTATAAAGGTTTGTCAACAGGCCCTTCACAAAAGGAACTTTTACACAAGATTTAGAATTTGTGCAAATCATGGGATGTGTGACACGTGTCCTAGGTTGTGAAAGTGTTAGGCAAGGGATGGACTATGAGGAGGAAAGGATGATTTGGGCAGCTGAGCTGCTGGGGGATCTCAGTGTGCCCCAGGGGAGAAGACATTTCAGGCAATTGTCCCTAATGAGCACTAAGCACAATGCACTGTGTATAAATTACTGTTTTTTTATTTCCACCCATGACATTTGTTCATTTTTCTATTGTGAACTCTTCTACTAACAGAGTAATTGAGGGATACTGTCACATTGTCCACCATATAAGTATCAAAATGCTGGACATGTAGGGAAAAATTGTGGGAACATTTGAAAAAAAAAGTATTGTTCTAGCAACCAGTATTTGTGTCCTTACTCGAACGCCACTAAAAAGCCCATTACAGCATCACAGTCCCTGACTATCTTTATGCAGAGCAGACAAAAGGGGGGAAAACAGACATTATATAGTTAGGGTTCTAGTACTTCTTTCACCACCTCTCCCTTTGGATTTATTGGGCAATTTTGTATTGCTCATCTAGACTAAAGATTTACGGAAACAATAACTAGAGAGAGAGAGATTTTGTTCTCTGGAAAGTGCAATCTTAATTGATATTTCCTGCCAGGTCCAACATGCAAACAAGACTGACAAAATTCTCAGAGATCTGTTAGAACTTTAAAAGAGAGCTTTTTATTGTGAGTATGGTTGTGCCAAATGCACTTTCACTGCTGCAAACGTTTCTAAATGTAAACCAAACACTATATTGCACTAATTCCCCCTAAAACACATACACACATTCATCAAGAAGGGTCATTATGTATGCATTTGATTGGTGCCTGTAAAGTCTTCCCTTTATCACAGGAAGTGAGTATAAGTGTATAAGGTGTAACGGCTCAATTCCTAAAAGCCCTTGGTTAAGTACTGAATTTATTTAACACCAAATCACTTCATCATGAACTGTAGCATTTGGCTGTTTGAAAATGCAATGTAGTTCATTTGAGTTATCTTCCCACTGGAAAGACCTCTGAGAGATTAGAGCAGTGGTGGGCAACTGAGATATAAGGGCCACAAGTGCAGCCCTCGGCACCACTAAAGGCTACACATAACATTTTCAATCTATACTGACTTGTATAAGCATTTTTTTTATCTGGAAATGACAGCAGGAAGAGCCAGGTAACACTGTACAGTAGTATGGTGATGCACATTTTAATTCAGAGTGATGCAATATGAGTCCCTTTGCCCTATGCATGAACAGTAAGGTTTCGGGGGTTGCAAGTGGAGGACTGAGGAGGGCCGCAGGTTGGGCACCTAGGGATAAGAGCAAAGCCAAACCAACGCAACAGGAGAGCTCTGAAGAATAAAGGGTTCCAGCAGACAAAGGATATATTTGCCTAAATGAAATCAGTAAATGTAAAAAACAAGCTACCTTACACTTGTAAAGGACAGTGCAACACATTCACTGATGGTTGCCCCATCAGCTGCTTTTTCTCTTAACAGTAAAGAGATAACCCCATTTGGAAGGTCCACACAGCTTGGGATTTACATATGGCGGACTCTCATATATATCATGTGACAGACTTGTGTACCTCATTGGCCCAACACTAAAACCTCTTCTGTAGGAATTCACATGCTTAATGTAGCTCATTCTATACCCCATGCACATCAATGAGCTTAAGGCTTTCCTCCCCTTGTCTGTTCAACATTTTACTATTATTAGCTTTTGTTTATATAGCGGCAACATATAACACCGCGCTGTACATTAAATTAAAGTTGAGATGCAACACAAAACAACACACAGGAACAGGTTATGACAAAGGAGGAGCTGAGGGCCCTGCCCAATAAGGCTGGCAATCTAATATGTTGGGGAACCAATAAAACAATAGATAGGGGGGATAGGACTGCCATGGTGGTAATGTGAGGAATGAGAAGATGGGTTTCAGGACTTTTTTAAGGTATTAAATGTAGGAGCAGGTCTATGGAAATGGAAGAAATTGGTCAGTAGGTAGAGAGAACAGGGGAGAACTATGGCGTGTTTGAAGGATGATAGAAAAATACCAGAGAAGAGTGAGAGATTGAATAATCTAGTCAGGGCAGGGGCAAGGGTGGTGGAATGTGTCTTAAGTAGGTCCATGGGTTTTGGGTCAAGTGGGCAAGTGGTGGAAAAGACTTCCTCCAGACTAATAGGGGGAAATGAGATGAGGGAACAGTTACAAAAGGATGGGATTGAGGAAATGAGTGTATTACAGTTGGCAGAAATATCAAGGCTAATAGCATCAATTTTGTCTTTAAAATATGTGGCCAGGTCCTGGCCAGAGAAGGTGGCAGTGAGAGAAGAAGGTGTATGTTTGAGGAGAGAGTCAAAGGTGGAGAATAGGCAGTGAGGGTTGTACATCTGTGAGTACTGTGTAGTATTGTGCTTGGCAATAGTAAGGGCAGCTTTGAATTGATGAGAGATAGTGGAGGCAAGTAAAGATAAAGAATCAGAGAATGCAGAGTGGTTAAGTTGTGGAGGTCTCTGTGCCAATGTCCAAGTCAGGGAGATGAGGAGGTGGACACAGGGCAAGAAGTATTCATGTTAAAGGTCATAACATTGTGATCAGAGAGGGGGAAAGCAGAGTTGTCAAGGTGGGTGAGAGTGCAGAGGCCAATGGAGTCAGTTATGGAGATCAGTTTGGCAGATTGGGGGTTGCTGGAATCATCCATTGTTATATTGAATTCACTAAGTAATACTAAGTATTAGGAATCGTAGGTCATGGGCAAGAATATGTGGGAGTCAAGAAGTGAAGTTGTTAAGGAACTGAGATGCAGGCCCGGAGGGCGATTGATCACTGCAACAGGGGCAGGGAGTGAAACAGGTAGATGGTGTGTACCTCAAATGAAGTCGTTCCCTGGAAATCTTCTCAAAAGATAAAAAATTGCATTCAGATACACCCACAAGACCTACTGTGTCTAGCTGTTGAAGATGGTTGTGAAATCTTTTAATTTTAACTGGAAATTTTATTTAACTTATATAACATATATTTTTTTATATATATACTTTCCCTACATTTTCAACTATCATACACCATAACAGGCATTGCAACAAGATATTAATTGTAATTTATGTCACCTGTCCGTCTGTGGTTGTAATGTTAATGCATATTGGTGTATACACAGTCCTGCTACCCAGAGCTCTAGTATACAGATGTCAGATTAGGACATACAGTATAGCCTCATATAATAAACTGCTAAGACCTTCAATTTACTTCACAATCTCTGCAAATATATCATGTAAAGGCCTCCCTAAATGCATACAGATTGAGTTTTAGTAAAACAAAAATTTGTTTCCAGAAATTTTAGCCAGATTTAAAGGTGTGTGGTGGCTTTTAAATGTAAGTAGTCAAGTATTTATGTGCATGCATTCTTTTTCCACACATTGTGAAATGTCAGAAATTCATTAATGTAAACTTGTCAAGTTACTGAAAGGTCTTCTGGTATAGTTGTATTATATTTGTTAAGAATACGGGATGTTCTATAGATTTTACTGTAGTGGAGTCTTTTTACACTTCTGTGTATAGATTATGTTGTACATGTATATTTGTATAGTCAGGCCATGACAATTTTGTTACTGCTGTAAATGTGTATACCTTTAAGGAAATATATATTTTGCCCAAGCAGCTGCTGAGAACCTTTGGAGGATGAGGTTATCGCTCCTGTTCCATTTGTTATCTGCCCAGCAACTGGTCTAAGGCCAGTCCCTGGCAGAGGATATATAGTTACCTATCTTACTGTTTTCCCAGATCTTTTGCCTGGGCTTCTGGCCACTTTAGAGGTTGGGGCTCAGGGCTCCCAACCTTTAAGAAGCTCCCCTTTTCTGCAGCCTTCTGAACAGTGTTTCCAGCCAGGGCCTGGGTCAGAATACCTCTACTGCCAGTGTAACCTCTCACTGCCTTTCCGATTCTGGGCTTTTGTATCCTAAATCCTGCTGGAGCGGTTTACCAAAGAAGGTGATGGGCAAGTAACAAACTGCATTCCCCACACCTACACACCAAATGTACCACCTGAAAATAGTGCTTCTCTGGACTACAATCTGGGTAAGAGCCATCAGCCTCCTCCTTCTATATACCAGCAGCTGTATAGGGTTTCTATCTTCAACATAGCTCCCTAGGCATTATGCCCCATCCCTGCCATTGGGTGATGGTGAGAGAAACTTAGCTAATTAGAGATAAAAGTTTTAGAAGATCTCTCCACTATTTAAGACATATTGGATGCCTATGTCCCTCGCTGTGGACATGACTTTTTCTGGCCCCCTTTATCACTATAGGCCTAATAGCATTGAAAATATACAGAAGCCACATTGTTATAAAAGCATCCCTGATTATCTATAGGGAAATATACAGAACATTACTGTCAGCAAATGAATACTATAGAAAAGTATCCAAAATCATGAAAATGAAGTGTCCCAAACTGAAATCCACTTTTCTAACTTATTGTTATCTGTCCAGAAATAAAGTACTGTAAACAATAAAGTCATACTGGTTCTCCTGGAGAGGGATCAATGCACAGCTCTATGTTTTCAGTGTTTGCTATACTGAATGAGTGGTAGTCACACATTCTTTCCATGAATGGATTCAAATAGCACATTTCCCGTTAAAGGATATCTGCAATATTACTCAAGAAGAAAATATATTTTCAACAGAAGGCAGAATATTAAAAGCCCGGAATTAGCACAAAAGAAAATACTGCTATTCTAGAGGATATCATGCACAGTCCTTAATGATTATCTTATTGATGCTGCATGTGAACCCAAAGTTCTGCAGAGTATTTCAAATTAGTCTTACATTTGGAAAACGAGTGCCTTGGTTTTACAATGAAAGGTGGTATTGTAATTAGATTACAAGAGTAGGGCTTACGTTTAAATAAAAAAAAACTATCACGTCAAGCATATGTAGCAATGAGACCGTTTGGTCCTGCTGAGTGTGATGATGGGACTGGGCAGCGGCA
>CM070036.1:96447529-96460491 GCA_036250615.1 Ptychadena robeensis | reverse complement strand
AGCCATACCTGCCGCCTTACCCTCTCTCCCCTCCCATGAGCTTAGCCAAGTTCAATACGCGTTCAACCGGCATCTAGCACTCTCGTCTCCAAGACTTTCATTCTCTGCTTGACCATGATAGCGAGGGTAAGAGCTGGATGGAGCAGGATGCGGCGGGGAAGTTGGGACCTCTAGGCAGCCATGTCCTGCTCGGTTGCCGTCCAAGCCACGCCCCCCCGTGCCTAATTTTCAATAATTGACATGGCATTCTTTTTTTTTCTCTCTCTGCAAATATCTAAGTTTCCCAGATAGCAAAGTTGTGCTGTGGACTTTGCCTTTACTGCAGCTTCTGAAAGACCACTCCTAACCTGCTCTTACTTCAAGGAATGCCATTTCTTTTCTTGGAGTCCTTGAAATATATACTAAATGTACAAAATATTTATACGGCCCTGAAATACATTTGTACAATGGATCCAAGCTAAACAAGCGCAGTTTCCTAACCTTTTCTTGTATACGAGGCCTCCCATCTGTTTTATTAATTGAGTCTCACAACTTTGAAGTCTCTCCAAGTCTCTTGTGTGGTGCCTGAAACTGTACCCCATAATCGATGCATGGTCTTTCAAGTGAGTTATAAGGTGACAATATAATACATGCATTAAATGTTTATTCCTTTTCCTTAATCCATTTCACTATTTTTTTTTCTGCTGTTGCTCAGAGCGGCATAGCTGTGTTAGCTGATTTGCCAAGTCACTTTTCCCACAGAGTTATTCCATGTAATACAGTAAGCATCACAATTGTGATGGCTTAGATACATTCAGTTTATCAACATTAATTTTTTATTTGCCATTTAGTTAAGCATGTAACCATTTTGTTGGGATACGTCCATAATACTGTATGTTTCAGTTGTTCGGTTATATAATTTTACAGACCTGTGTGTCACATGTGACTTGCCATAATTATTTTAAACCACATTTCACCCATCAAGTCAAGTATAAAAAGATCCCAGAAATCTGGGCTGAATATTGATCATTGTGGTATGTCACAATTTTTTTTAACAATGTTCTGTGTACAGCTACTTTTGATCTTTATTTACATCATTTTGCTAGTCTTTGCATTTTCCTTAGGAGTCTCCTGAAAGGAAAATTGTACATATATTCACATTATACTAATAGAGAAAAAACCTCAGGGTGTAGAGGAACACTGTCACCCCAGACGATAATGTCCCCTGAATTAGCAGAAGCGTCAGATGTGAATCAAAAATGTATACATAACAATATAAATAAAAGAAGATCATTTCATTGCATGACGTTTCCTCAAAATGTCCATATAGATAGGGGGAAGATGACAAATTTCATCAAAGATTGTTAAGACAATGAATTCAAATTATCCAAATATATCACATTATTTGCAACACTCAACACGACCTAAAATCTGAACTTTCAAAAGTTAGTTCTTGGAACAATGCTTATCTAATTTCCTATGTTGTATTATCCTAAATAGCATAAAGCTTGGGGTTTACTTTGTAATGTGTCACTGGGATCCCGTCTTCCATCATGAAAAACAAGCATAGTGAAATGTTAGCTCTTGCTTATATTATATGTTTTCCTTAGGGAGATCCTACCACCACCATATAAACTGGGATTCCTCAGTGAGATACCATCTCCATTTCTTAGACTGATGTGTTGCCAGTTAGATTCCATCCACAGAAGTTTTTTCTTCTGCATAACAATCCTATGTCCATCAGACAAATTTGTCCTTACTCTGAATCTTTCTGGAGCACACACTATCGACAATTAAATCTAAAGTTGAGCCTCCATTAGTACCCATGCTCCCTCCACACAGTTTCCAGTGTCACCTCAAATGGTTTCTTCTCAACCAGAATATCCACACTCCCGCTACACAAATTGAATAGTAAAAGGTTCATTTTCTCTCTAGAGATGTTGAAAGATGACCTCAGACATGGAGGTTATATATTATATAAATATATAATTAGGTCACATGTTCATTCTATGTGTCAATTCTATTACCATATATATACATTTATGTACAGTGGTGCGCAAAATAAATTACTTTTTTCACTCATGCTTAGTGGTTGGCTGAAGCCATTTATTATCAAACTATTGTGTTTGCACACAACTTGACACACAAGGGTTAGTTTAAAAGGTCAATGAGTTTCTGGACTCTTAACAGATGCTTGCATCTTTCACTTCAGTGCTGCACTGGTGTTTTTTGGATTCTAATTCATGGAGAAAACAAAAGAATTGCAAAAGGATCTTGCAAAGGTAGCTGAACTCTTTAAAAGAGGAAAAAAAATCAAAGGCATTTAGAATGCCAATCAACAGTGATAAAACTCTAATTATGAAGTTGAAAACTAAGGGTTCTGTTGAAATTAAATCTAGGTCAGGTAGCCCAACTAAGACTTCAGCTACAACTGCCAAAATATTGGTTCAGGATGCAAGAGAAACCCCCAAATAACTTCAAATGACATTCAGGACTTATGAGCTGCGTGGTTGAATTGCCAGAAGAAGGCCATTACTACGCAAATCCCACAAAGTATCCCGCTTACAATATACCAAACAGCAGAGTGAGAGCAGAGAAGCCTCAAACCTTCTGGCACAACGTTGTTTGGAGTGATGATACAAAAGTTTAACTTTTCGGCCACAACCATAAACTCTACGTTTGGAGAAGAGTCAACAAAGCTGAGGAATGAGGAAAGGTACATAATTCCTACTGGGAAACATTGAGGTGGAATCGTTGATGTTTAGGTGATGTGTGATCTACAAGGGCAGAAATTTGGTAAGCATTGATGGCAATATGAATGCAGTTATCAAAGTTATCAAATCAAGTTATCAAAAAATACTTGAGAATAATTTGAACTCATATGCCTGAAAGCTGTGCATGGGATGTACTTGGACAATCCAACATGATAATGATCCAAACACAAGGCCAAGTCAACCTATAGTTGACCTGTAGTTATGTAGGCAATGTAGTCATTGGCTACATAATAGAGTAAGGTTCATCTATGTCTCCTGACCTCAATAACATTGATGTTCGAGGGGACCATACACAGAATGGGAGATGTAAACTTTTTATCAGGCTTATTTGTTTTTTTGTGTTGTGATAATGATTTAAAAAAAGTGCCTGTGTCTTATGGTCTGAATGTGTGACCCCCGTGGCCATGTGGGTGCGCCTTGGCTTCTTGCCAGCTCACCCGGCAAGGATATTAGCCGGGAAGCTGACAGATGGCTGGCTGCGGCTCTAAACAGTATTATTGCTTATGCCAGCAGAGCCCAGAGCCAGAGCAATAATGCTGCAGCTTCTACGGACACAGGCACAGCCAGAGAGGGAGAGAAGATCTGCAGTCGTTCCCCCCATGGCCCCTCCTCTTCCCTGGATCAGTGAGGAAGGTGATGTGTGTGCCGTGTTAGTACTACCACTAGTGACTTCTAGTGGCTGAAAGTTGGTATTACATTGATCAAATTCATTTGGACACTTCAAATATTTTTTTCTGGTTTTCCTGCTCTAAAAACTTGGTGCGTCTTATTGTCTTCAGCCAACCACTAACCATGAGTGAAAGAAAAATTTGCATGTTATCATTCATGTTCTCTCATATTGTGTGTTATCATTTATATTCTCTGAAAAAAATGTATATATATATATATATAGATATATATATATATGTGTGTATGTAAATTCAGAACTTAAATTATTTGAACTCAGGACAGAGTTTAAGAAGGAGCTGCATTGTTATTACGCAAACGAGTCATTCTGTCCTGTGTTTGCCAGTCATTATCATAATAACTTCTAACTCTACAGCAGACACATTTGCTTTTTGAGTCAAATACAATGTTTTTGTTGGTTTAATGCCA
Organism: Ptychadena robeensis; assembly: GCA_036250615.1. Taxonomy (NCBI): domain Eukaryota; kingdom Metazoa; phylum Chordata; class Amphibia; order Anura; family Ptychadenidae; genus Ptychadena; species Ptychadena robeensis. Next base: position 96,456,643 of record CM070036.1, on the reverse strand, counting down.
ATTCTGGGGTCATTCCCAAACTTACAGCAGCATATCCCTTCCTGACGTTTCCAAGTAACATGCAAAAATAGGAAAAAACATTGGAGCTGTTGAGGTTTCTTTGTGGCCACCAGTGACTATGGTCTAAAGCACAAAAATACTTGGAGACTGGTAAATGAAAAGTGAAAATCAATCAACTTCAAAGCAAAATGGCTTACTATGAAAAAGCGCAGATTTATTTCTGCATAGTTAGACAAAAATATATAAGGAGAAGACACCTATTAACTGTGTAAAAAGGAATAGTTGCAACAAAGTCAGTAATTGGTCAATAAACATTCTAACATACTTTTTGTGCTTGTGAATCTATTGAAGGTGACAAGTCAGCAATAACAATAATTGAGTTCTATGGTTTTGTTCCTTTGCTAGGCAGCCACCATCTTGAATTCTGCAGATTCTGTAATTGACATTGTTAGGCGATCCATGGTGATTCTGCCTTTGGCAGAGTTAGCCCTGCCAGTAAGACATGCAGGTGAGTACTAAACTTAACCCTATATCAAAATGATCGCACATGTCTCTATTATTTTTTCACTTTAAGCTATTGTCTAGGCAAGAACATTGCATTGAACTAAATTCTCCACTTGATGACATACCCATTATTTTAGGAATGATGAAGCAGTTATTTGTCTGACGCAAAAACCGTTTGAAGCAAAAGTCTAGTTAATCTTGAGCTTTCCACAATCTATACATTCCTGTTTTTTGCCTAGGTGATGACACCAATGACATTCTTTCTTCTAAGTATTAGCAATCTCCTTTACCCTGATAACTAGATGACTAAAGGCTGCCATACACGAACTGAGCGGCGGGCGATTTTGCTGCCGACCGATGGGTATGCACACTCGCAGCCGTTAGTTGGCGGCAAAATCGGCCGCCGATTGGGGGTGCCCACATGGGGCAACAGATCTCTGACGCCCCACAGCTCGGTCGGCCAGAGAACGGACATGTCCGATAATCTCTGGCCAATGCCATTAGTTTTGATGGGGACCGACGTCTCCATTGAAGCTAATGGCCAGCACACAAAGGGTGCCCGCCGATGCTGTCAGCTCTGGAGAACAGTGTGATGACGTCATCACGCTGCACTCCAGAGCTGATCTGAGCTGGTCTGTCGTCCCCCACTCGGTACGTGTGTGGGGGCCTTAAGGGGCTAGTTGCAATTTTAAAGAAAAACATTTGATTGGAAGCTTTTCAATCTTGGAAGCCACAGGTAGACAGGTATGTTCATGCTTATGTGATCTTACATCCACCTCAAGTACAAACAACTGATGGTGTCTGCTATCTAGAGAATTTGAAAACTTGGCCTTAGTGGGCATTGTACAAGTTTGATTTTAAATAAATAAATGTAAGGTGACATTGAAATCATATACATTCTCTCTGTTATAAAAGGTTGAAAACACAAAATAATCCAACCCAAACTTACAATATCTTGACCTGCACAAATATCAGTTTTGGGTTTTGTTCTAGTATAACTTTTATGGCCCTAATCCAAGGTGGGTCTAGGAATCAGCCTGTTAGTAGAGATGGGCGAACACCAGCCCGGAGTGTCCGCGAACAGGGCGGGTCGAACTTTTAAAGATGTCCGCCGTCCGCCCTGTTCGCGGACACATTCAAATTCCCCGCCTCTAGGCGGGGAATTTGAATCGGAAAAACCGGATGTGACGTCAGTGACGTCACATCCGGTCCATGGAACGCATCCTGGAACGCATCGTTCCTGGTTGCGGGAGCCGGATGTGACGTCACTGACGTCACTTCCTACTCTGAGCCGGAATCTTCACTACAAGACCGGCTTCATGCCCGGTCTTGTAGTGAAGACATTCTTCCTCCGGCACGATCTCGCAGGTTCTGATCCTGCCGGAGGAAGAATTTAGATCTTCTTCTGGCCGGCGAACAGGACGGGTCGAACACCCGTACTGTCCGCCGGCGAGGCGAACGGCGAACATGCCGAGTTCGCGGCCGAACTGTTCTCCGGCGAACAGTTCGGTCCATCCCTACCTGTTAGGTGACCTTTAATTAAGTTTGCAGCACATGCAGTCACATGCCATAGGTAAACAAATAAGACTAAATCATGTTTAGATTGATGGCAACACTACAGTAGAAACATCAATGTAGACAATATTAGTTGGAGTTGGTATGTATTAATAAATACATTTTTGGTTTACTGAAATGTTATTTAAATTTTATGATAGTTATAAAAGTATAGCCTTCATGCTTTAGATGTAGCTTAGAAGGCATGTTGATCAAGAAATTCTGTCTGGGTAAAGCTGACTACACTGACTAAACTATTGGTAACAAGGAAAAATAACAAATAAACAAATAAAAGTTTAATTCCAGTAAATACTTTCTAATGAGTTCAGGTAAAGTGTATCTCTTTATAAAGGAGGTTTAAATATGCATATTAAAAAAAGCTGCTGTGTTTGCCCCAAGCATTGTAATTGTCTTTTGCTGTCTAGTTTTAAAGCAGATGTATACTGAAAATCTAAGAAATATATATGTAAAATTCAATTTGACTTATTTTTGAGCTGGTATAATGGTGGGTTAGTGATCCGATCCTAAAAAAATATACTTGCTGAATCGTATGAGAGATTCCATCTTTATTCGCTAGGCTTCGGGGGGTTAACTCATTGTGCAATATTGCGAGTGGCCACTGGGGGCATTTATAATTGGATCATCACTGGGGTTGTTTCTATGGGAAAATTTGTCTGTATACATTTTATTGGAGAGCTGAGATTAGGGATTTACCTGGCTGTTTGCGCTGCAGGAAGCACCAAAGTGCGTATCGTGAGAGCCAGGGAGAAAGGAGGGCACCTTCTTATTTTACACATTATATGTAAGTTTATTTTTTTTTAAGCCATCCTGTCTATTATAGGCACTTCTAGTGCCATTCATGCATAGATAAACTTCTGGTGGGAGGTCCTTCAATGAGTTGAAATATTAGAATTTTGAGTTTGGTTTTGCTTTTTGTTTCTTACAAATGACCTGTTTAGTCATACATTTCTTCAGCCAGGAGAGAACCTTATTCACAGCCAACTATATAACATGGTTCTAATACTTGACACCTTCTAATATCAGAATGGGGACTGCACAGAGATTGCCTCAGTCTTTCCTTATAGTTGTTTAATTTCTGCTGGTGTTTGGAAAGGGGATGTGTTTGATGAAATTAGGCAGAAGTCACTCTAAGTTGAGCACACTAACCTGCAAAGCATGTTGGATCTGGATTTAAAGGCTCAACTCTTTTTGACCCTTGAAACATAACTCTGCCTATACTGCAATAACAGTGAATGTGCTTTTCCATATGCACATGCCTTGTTGTCGATGTAATTAAGAAAATGAAACCATTTAAATGTAGTATTAAAACAAACCTTTTTACCAAAGATTAAACATATAGATATTCAACCTTTACTCCCTTATGATAATATGGGAGATAGTTAGATAATAATGATTTTAGTCATTGCAATTTGTACTTTGTGTATTTAATAATTCCATTTCTTCCCTCTACTTAATATGTTTAGTAGGTTACGTTTAAATTTATATTGGTGTGGGTAAATTTACAGATTATTGCACTCTTTACCTCCCATTGTACAATTATTTAGCAATGATAGATTCCTGTCAATACTCACCTCACCTACCACCATCCTTTTTGTGTGTGGTGCATATGCTGAGCAGTTTAAAGAAAACACAAATGTCCACAGAAGTAAATGATTTTTTTTACACCATGGATTTTTCCAAATGAAATCTGCCTCCCTATTTTTTCTTCTTTTTTTCACTTTAAAGCTGTGTTTCCACTGCTTCACTGCTTTCACCCCATTCATTGACTTTCAATGTAATTGTTTCCATGTTGCATTGCACTAAAGCAACATGGATGTGTTAACACATCCGTAGGAAATGCATTGGGCGCAGCAGAGACAGATGGGACACTAAACAAACCACTTGTCCCCACTTGGCTGTCGACAGTGGGCGTTTTGTCACGCCTTTACCTGCGGAGGTGGCCACAGTTTTTTTCTTCATAGTGCATGTTGGTAATATAATCCACCGTGATGCTTAGCTCTCCCCCTTTCACATCTCCGGTCATGGATGATGTATTCAAAAGATGTACTGAAAAAAAATGGTGCTGTAAATGGTGGTGAATGGTTCCATCTTTTCGTTGTCATAGGTGGTCCGCCGATACTCTCCATTTCTGCGGGCTCAAGGAAAGGTGAGTACTCCCGAGTTTAGGTTGGGGTGAGTTTGTGTGGTCAACAAACTTACCCCAAGCTACACTTGGGGAAAACCCTCAGAAGGTTAAGTGGCATTCCAAAAAAGAAAGCATCATTGCTTTATTTAAATGCATAATTTAGTGGTTACATATGCTAGGTACTAAGGTATCCTTAAGAGCCATAGCTAAAGGTGTATAAATCCAGAACCAGTCATATAATCTGCATTTTAAAACATTTGTAAAAGAATGTGCCTTACTGAAAGGCTCTTATAGAAAACCACCTCTGCAAAACAATGAATTAACTGTTAATTAATTATTACCAAAGGGAAACGTTTAGGAACAGAGTGATAGCCCATGTACCAAGTCCCTGAGTGGAGTCGCTGCATGAAGTAGAGTATAGTCCATGAAATCTCCAATACTATCTTTACTCAATATTCGTAATGATGTCACCCTCAGAACAGAAGTTGTCAAGAAAGGGAAGCTGCATTTCAGCCTGACATCACCAAGTGCACTGCCAAGCATTGAGATGGGGGTATAAACTGTAGTCTGGTATATTGGAATATACCACATGAATGAGCTGTCAAATGATACTTTCCTGTCTGCCCGACTCATGAATGAGTTTGCTGTTGGAGAATGCCTGTGCCAAATGTAAATGAATGGACAATGGATAATGTAATGGGGAACCCTCTCAGGACACTACAGGAGAAGGGGTGCCCATCAGTGAAAGGGAAGAGTCTGGTTCAGAAGCTGCAGTTTGTCCTTCGGACACTAGAGGGGGGCCCAGTGTAGAGTGCAAGGCAGTGCAGAGTCTCCAGTCTCCCCATGATTTGTGTGCTAGAAGGAGTGCACGGGTGGCTCTAAAGCAGAACAATCCATGTCCAGACTACAGAACTTTGCCGATTGTCTTTCAGTCACAGGCGCGGCTAAGCAAGGGAAAAGTAGGGTGGATTCTTCAAGGCCTGTGGAAGGCCTTGAAAGAGCCCAGGAGCAGGAGACGGCTGGAGTTGGGTGGAACATCAGAGGTCCTCCGTGGGTGCCCTTAGGAACTGCCTGCTGTTGTGCTCAAGGTTTGGGTACCAGACTTTTATAACACCATAACTTGCTGCCACTGCTTTGCAGTGTGGTGTGAAGGCTAGAGACTGCGGTGCTGTAGGACAATTAAGTACAAGTTGTACTATACTGGTTCTCTGAGTTGTTTCTGGTTCACTACCTGATACCTGCCTATAACATTTGCAAGCAGGATAGTGACGATGGAACAGAACCAGCAAGAGGCCGTGGCTCCTGATAATATAGCTCCCTTGGCGCAGCAAGATGCTCCACTCCCACTTTTCTACGCCCTCTTCTCTCTAGGGGCTATAGCGCAAAACTTGCCAAATACAACGGGACGACCCCAGACCTGTTGGACTGGTCAGACTGCTTTACAAGCCTGTTGCACATGCACGCGGTCCTGGAGTCGCTTCAAGCAGATGTGGCCCTCAGCACCTTGGCGAGAGAAGCTTGGCACACAAGCTGTGGGAAACAGCACCTGAGAGCGAGCCAACTCCAGTTACGGTGGCTAAACCCCAACCATGGGAGCAGGCGGTACAAGAATTGACTGAGACGGTTGCCTAGTTGCGGGTGGAACTGACGTGTGGCCCATAACAATGGTCACAAACAGTATGTGGTAATTTTTCAACGATTGTACTTAGCTGTCCAGCATCCCAATACATTTTGGACAATGCTGTGTTCAACGTTCTAGGAAAAGATTGATGAATGCCCTTCATCAAGGGCAAAGACATGGTTTGGTAAGTTTAGTGTGGAAGAACATGACTAGATTTTCTAGTTCTCTAACCCTAAACCCATAAAACGACATTGTTATAATGTTGATGATTATGGCTTAGAGCTTATGTAAACCCCAAAATCTAAATCTAAGAAAATGTGATTATTGTGAAAAGGTTTAATATTCTAAGCTTAAAGTGTCAGACTCTAATAAGCTAAGGAATCCAAAACCTCTGCAAAGGGTTTTCCGAGCCTTTAAATGGTCTTTCAGCCTGGTTCAGTAGGATTCACAATAATGGGAAAGACTAATGACTAGTGATGAGCAAGCACCAAAGTGTTCGGGTGTTCGGTCAGAACACCAGACACCCTCACCTCTGCTCGGAAGATTGGAAAAGGTCAGAAAGTGACCGAAACACCACCCAAATGTACGGGGAGCACCATGGGGACCATGTGTGGATGCATCTTGGACTCCCAAGTACATTTTTCAAATTAAAATCTTTTCATGTTATAGTATGATTTTTAATTCAAAAATGTTTATTTTTGGGGGTTCATAAGCTGTAAGCCATAATCATTAACATATTAACAAATACAGGCTTAAAGTATCTTGCTTTGCATTTAATCAGTCTATTTCATATATCAGTGTAACCTTTAAATTTCAATTACTGATATCCAGGAACTTTTGGATGATATAAAAATTTTTTGCAAATCACCTGTATATAAAATTGAGAGCTGTCCACCACACATCCTTTAACAAATGACTTATGTGGTACAGTTGCAATTTGGACATTATCTATCTATGTTGTATCCCCTAAAATTGCTTTATGAGTTTTAAGCTACTATGTTTTCATGGCTTTTGATTTTTCACACCAGTACATCATTCCAAAAAGTCTAAACACCACATTGCCAAGTCCATATAAATGTTTCATGGTTTCATAAGTCCAGGGCTTGCAAATTAACATTTGCATTGAGCTCATAGTTTATATTATCAGATGGAAATAACTCTTATCTCTTCAGGAATATTTAGGATTTTTTGAGAGATGAACATATTCCCACTGTCCTTTTGGAAATAAGAGTTGATTCCCAGACTGTATGGAGCCTTAAGGTTGTTTAGATTTGCCAAGTCTGGTAGGATACTTTGATGAATAGACTTACTAGAAGATGGCAATTGATTATCTTATCTTATGCCACAAGCCTACCAGACCTTTGCAGGGAGTTAGCAGTGAGATGCTAAATCAAGAAATGCTGAGTACCAAGATGCCTATTCTTCAAAGTCCCAATTCTAACCCTGAATTCTCTCGATCAGTTATTAATGCGACTCTATTTGCCATATCTAATGAGACTCTATTTGCCATATCTAATGAACAAACTAACAAAGAACCTGTCACAAAAGTAATGCAATGCAAAAACAACAAAGAGATGGCACTTGAAGCATACATAGTTGTGGGTAGTTTTCCAGGCTAAAAAAATGAAAAATAGCTGTAAATTTCGTCAGTTGCTGTGTTCTTGTATCTCAATTTACAAATATTGTTATCTTCCAAGCTGTCTTAAGCCCCCTATACACCTTAAGATCGATCCATACAATTTCCATTAGATCTACCAAGAACTGTGTAGTATAGTGGCCTCCCAGATAGAGTACATAGTGTTCGGAAGGTTTAGAACTACTACATGGTTTTAGTAGACCAAACATTGATTGTACAGAAATTTTATGGAAAGATTGTAAGGTATATGGGGGCCTTTAGACATATTTGAAGTTAATATTTGGCAGTCTAGTGTGACAACCACAACTCCATTTTTAAAGAAAACAGTGTCAACAGGACACAGGAAGTGTGTTAACAGGTGAAAATAAAGGAGAAAGGAGCCTGGCATCCTTCATATCTAAGGTAGGTGTGTAGTAGAAGACTATAATATTAAACATTTTATATTAGGCTTAATATGTACTTTAATAATGTTTATAAACTATGTGTAGCCCCCCCTATGGGTGCTAGAGTTAAGTGAAGTAAGGGGTTAACTTGGAGAGTGGAAGGTTAACTTGGTTTTCTCTTGACAGGTGCAGCTTGTACATTTTCCCTCCAGAATTTAGGCGGGAAATGTATCAAGTCTGTTCTGCCTGGAGATGACCTTTCAGCTAGTGACAACAGCAGCACATGCCATCTACTTTGCAACATTTTGGAGGGAACATGAGTCATCCCTCTGGGATGTTGGGTGCTGTCAAAAGGTATAAAAGGGTTCAGCTCTCTCAGCTCAGGGTCTCAGTGTGACCCAGGGATATTCCCCCTCCTGGGGCCCTGTTGGTCTGAAGCATTGCCTGTTTTCCTGTGTTTCTGTGTTCCTGAGGGTCAGAGCTCCCTTTCTGAGGCCTCTGCGATCCCTAGGGTAGAGACTTTGTAAAGTCTGCCCTGAGCAAAGAGTAGAAAAGAATGAATCCCTGCTCGAACCCAACAGCCAATTAGCTGGTGAGAAGGGGCAGGGGAGACAGATGGATACCCTCAACCCGAAGGGTGCTATGGGTCTCTAGATTAATTAAAATTTACTTTAGTACTGTCCAATCAAAAGGAGTGTAGAAAATTTAAATAACATGATTTTATTGAACATGATACAAGGAAATATACACAATAAATAACAAACATTATTTTCATAAAAGCATGTGCAGTTACACAAACGACATAATTACAAAAACACGAAAATTTGGGCTTAATTCAAAGAAACGGTGAATATTATGATGTACAATGCGTTTCGCCCTTTTAACATCCCGGGCTTCGTCAGGTATATATATTCATAACAATATTACCATTATAATACAATACATAAACATAGATGAAGCAATCATTGTGGTGGACAGATGGGAGGATATCGAACCAAGCCGAGTCCTGAGTAAGATAAAATATATCAAATATAGCAAATTTCTTATCAAATGTACACATTTGTGGAGCCTGGAATATTTGCTAAATTACCTTGTTGTCTGCCCTGAGCAAAGAGCTGAACTCCTTCTGTCAAGGGGGATGCACTACAAGGCCCAGCAAGCCTTCTGCCTTCTGAGAACTGTGACTGGAGATGTGCTGGAGGACTGCTTTTAGAGACCTGTCTGCCTGAGGTTCAAGTTACTACCAGGGGAAGGTGAGAAGTCAAGGCAC
>CM070036.1:96399528-96416269 GCA_036250615.1 Ptychadena robeensis | reverse complement strand
ACAGGGGTCAAAGTTTCTGCAATGTTAAAAGATAGGGGCGGATCGAACTCGCCATATGTTTGCGAACATGGGCGGACGCGAACATACGATGTTCTCCGCGGATAGTTCTCCGGCGAACAGTTCGCGCCATCACATGATGTGACCTGAGGACCATGTGGAATGACCTTACAATCTTGGCTAAGTATCCTTTTGTCTATAGTATTATATCTATAGGCCAGTTACATTGCTTTTGTACTTACATGACCATGAAATATATGTACCTATATTGTATGTGTTAATTGTTATTGTAATAAAGTAAAGGTGTCTTTTATGTTATATCTGCATAGTTTCAAGTGATTCCTGGTGATAGTGCTTACATACGTATACATCCACCTAGGAGGAAAAGGCTGAATATTGACCACTGTCTTATGATACGTGGTGATATCTGGCGTTGATACACCAATAACCAATAACGAAAGATATTGCTGAGGGCTTAAGATCAAAACAGTAATAAGCAATAATCTCCCCTTTATCACAGATAAAGGTCAAATAGGCTATAAATGATCAGCAATGGTAATATCAGAGTTTTAAACAGGCTAACTGGTACATTTTAAACTTTTACAATTCCTGGAAGGGGGAAACAAATTTTTTTATTTTTCTCTCTCTTCCCCTCACCAGCATTGGATTCTATTCAGTAGATTCTGATATTAACCTGGTACTCCCCGTTCTCTTGGTGCCACCAAACCCGTCCGCTGCTGCAGTATATTGGTTTTTAATGGATGATCTAACTAATATTACTATATGTACTACTCACCTTCATTTGGTGAGTGATTTATGGAATTTCGTAATTATGCTGATCAAGATACATTGTGATGATGATTTTTATGACCATCTTCTATCTATGTTTTATATAGAGAGAGTTTATTGTGCACATTAAAGAATCCCCTGAAGAAGCAGTTGCCCGCGAAACGCGCCGGGACAGTGCAATACTCTATGATATCTGAAACCTGCTTATGAACTGATTTTTACATATGGATGTGCTCATGTGATGATGTATTTTTACATATAATGTAATTATGTATATATATGTATGTTAATAAAACTGTATGAATAGTGTCCAACCCTCCCTTAAAGTCCCCTCTTGCCCTTCTTAGGGAAAACTGTGTTTTTCCCTTTCTCTTCTTATATTGTATTGAATACAATTTCTAAGCAGAAAGCTATATTCAGTGCGGTTTGTGTTTAAAAATCCAGTCGCCTCCTAGTGTGACGTCATTATGTTCATGATATAGGGGGGGAGATCCGCTTCCTTGAAGGAACCATTCAAGAAGCCATCGGACCCACTGTGGACCTCATTGAAGACAGGGACTCTGATCGGTGTGTTAAAAAAAATAGAGGGCCTGATAATCGCCTGTGTGGGGGCGCATGCAACAAATGTGCAGGTGCTTAAGAGGCTAACCCTGCGGGTGCTGAAAATACACCCTTACTGTCCGCCGGCGCGAAGGAGGGCGAACATGCCTGTTCGCGGCCGAACTGTGCGCCTTGCGGGCAGTTCGGCCATCACTATTGGCCACTCACTTCACCCACTCACAATTCTAATTACTTATACAACCCTATGTGTCTACTTCAATATAGTTTTATGATAACCTTACACTGTAATGTCTAATTCAGACATCATTTGAAAATGTAAACCTCTCTGAGAGGATAGCAAAGAAATATATACATTTGTTACAATTACAACCATTCATACATTACAGGAAGTCACATAACCTGGCAGGGACAGCCAGTGTATCAAGCATGTAATGCAATGGATGACATCCAGGACAACGCAACTGGGGAATTTGAACAGAAATTGGTCATGCTTGTTAAATTTAAGCTTGCACTGGTCAGGCTGAAGTATGTGCTGTTATATACAAAGATTTCGTAATTGCAATAACTTATATAACCCTTCTTAATTGGACTCCTCTGCACAAGTCCCCCATAAACATGTTTTTCTTAGTGCAACACATGGGAGAAATAGTTAAAACCCAAATGTTCTATCTTGGTAACAGGCAATCATTTTAGTCATATTTATTGTGTTATTGCATATATAAATTAGTATACTGTCAGATTTTAGAGGGGATAGAACATTAAACATAGATGATGCATGTTTAACATAAACTAAGGTAAAATGAGTTTCTCCATGTGATTCAATTTAGTGTAGAAAGTCTTTATGCCTTTACGAAAAAGCTATATTTTATTATTTATTTAACACATATATATTGTATTTTGTGCAAAAAAAACACTATATCCAGTACAAAATATGCTAAAGATGTAAAAAAAAGGGCATCTACAAATAGACTTCAATGCAAGCTGTGTCCATTTTTACACGTGGATGTGACAAGTAACAATAAAAAAAAAACAAGTAAAAAACATCAATGGCAGCAGAACGCATCAGCATTTTGGATCAAGTGTAGTATATTTTCTTATCAGTTCCCTAGGGGTACCGAATGTCGCTCCTGGTAAGAGGAGGGCTAGTAGGTCCCATTCGATATGGAATATGATGAGGTAACTCCCACAGAACCCAGTCTGTGTTGGGAGTTAAGGAGTAGGCGATTTCTCCTGTATTCTAAATCCCCCTTGAGGGGTAATAAGTAGGTGACAGGGCAAACCTTTTCACAACCTTTTCAGGTTTGTTTTTGTTCACAAGTATGGGTGTTTTTGTCACCCTGGACTTTAACCCTGAAAAGTGGTTGGTGTGGAGGGACTGCTTACAGCTTTGGCCCAGCAGTGCCTTTTAGTGTTGAGCTCGAATATTCGATTTTCAAATATTTAGCTCGAATATCGCTATTTCGCCATTTCGTGAAAATTCGCGAATATACAATCGGATATCCGACGCGATTGCGATTTGTTTGCGATTTTTATGCAATTTATTGTGATTATGCGGTCCCATTCATTGCAATGCGATTTTTTAAAACGGAAATGACGGATATACTCCCAGACGAATATCCAAGCTCCTTTGACTTGCATGCATTGCGCATATGTGATCGCAATTGCGATTTTTAGATCGCAATTCATGTCCACAAGCGCGGATATTGGAGATTACGAATATGAAGTCAAATATTATGGCGGATTACGCGAATTCAAATATTGCCTAGAAGCTCATCACTAGTGCCTTTAAGACGAGGAACCCTGCAAAAGAGGGACACTGAATAGTGTAGAGTCCCCGCCAGAGCATACCAGACCCCCTTTTGGCATAGGGTCTGGTATGCTCTGAAAAAGGCGATCACAAACAGCATGGGTTCCCTTCCAGAGCATACCAGACCCCCTGCTGGCATGGAAAAGGGGGATCACGAACAGCATGGGGTCCCTCCCAGAGCATACCAGATCCTCTGCTGGCATGGAAAAGGGGATCATAACCAGAATGGGGTCCCTCCCAGAGCATTCCAGACCCCCTGCTGGCATAGGGTCTGGTATGCTCTGGAAAAGGGGGATCACAAACAGCATGGGGTCACTTCCAGAGCATACCAGAGCCCCTGCTTGCATAGGGTCTAGAATGCACTGGAAAAAGGAGACCCCAAACAGTGTGGGAGCAAACCAGGTCTCTCCCCACAACATGACAAGGCGTTTTGTGGGCGCAGGTGGGGGCTTATTGAGTATCCTGGGTTCTCCTTTGACCTTAATCCTAGTGATTGAGTACAGAGCTCCAAAGAACCTCTTACTAATTCACAGGGGATTTGAAAGAGATTTCCTAGAAGAAATTTTAGTGAAAATTGGAGGTCAATGTGAGTATTGGTCACTGTCCTCATGAAATTAACAAATTTTAAGGCAATGATACAGTGGGCTCCCTAAGCAAGGTGGGAGTTTGGGAACGCCCTGAACCCAAGGGGTGGGGATTTGGTGTGACCGGGATCGGGATTGACCAACTCCAAGGATAGACAGAACCAAACGGTTAGATACAAAGGTTGACATTTTATTAAATTTCAAATAACATTAGAAAGGGTAGGTCACCTCTACCCTGATTGGTCAAGCGGGACATTTAATCCCTGCAGCTTCTCCCTCCATGCAATATGTGGAGGTGTGCTGCAGGGTGAGGTCCCGACAGGAGCTACTGACTGACCATGCTGCAGGTAACTGCTTTAACCATTGCTCCCTAGAGCTCTTACCCTAACCTGTACTAATACAGTTTTAACCAGCTCACCTTTTACCTTATGCTGGCCGTCTTTCTGGGCTCTGGGACCAATCTGGGGGTGGGAGTTGACACTTCTTGGACACAATTGGGCTGCGCTCTTTACCTATTACCTGTCACGGTATTCTGACCAGCACAGGTGTGAAATGGACTTTTTGGATACTATTGATGTGTCCCTGTACCCTATTACCCCTTCTAGTTTATTTACCAAATGGACGGACTTGTTACATCTTTGACTAAGGATTTTCACCTTGATCCGATGCTCTACCAGACACACGGTATGTTCATTATGATTTACCTATATACCATCTAAGAAGAATTAATTCTTCTAACAATTAGGGGATCGGAGTATACCAACTATATCTGGATAGACTTTTATACCAGCAATTTCTTTGAATACATTTACATCATTACTGAGGTCAGTGGTCTAAAGGGGTCTACTATACCCTGGATAATGCACATTGTGTACCTGATTACAATTATGTCAGAATTATGACTTTTTCCTTTCACCTAGGCAGGACTCCCTAAGGGTCTGATCCCTGTCCATCCAGTTGTCATTCACCCAGGACATCATATTCCCCTCCTGAAGAGGCTGATAAGGCCGAAACGCGTAGAGGGGTGAACTACGTACTTGGATATATGGACAAGATAAGAGTCTACCAACCAATCATTTAACTTTGGACGTTTTTTAATTATCTGGTATTAATGACCTTTTTGGACTTGATCTGACTGAAGAGGAGGTCACATAACCGCTAAATGGCTTGTTGGCCAGTGACCTACCCTTATTGGTTTCTAATGTTATTTAAAATTTAATAAAATGTCAACCTTTGTATCTAACCCCTTGGTTCTGTCTATCCTTGGAGTTGGTCAATCCCGATCCCGGTCACACCAAATCCCCACCCCTTGGGTTCAGGGCATTTCCAAACTCCCACCTTGCTTAGGGAGCCCACTGTATCATGTGAGATTTCCTAGAAATAAGACACCATACTGAAAAAAAGTATTTTATTAAACGTTCTGCCATTCCGCATATTGTTGTAACCCACCTCTTCCCTTAAAGAGTCATTTGCATACAAAGTGACTGTGGAAACCACTGGGCGTAGGTCAATCAGCCAGATTTTTGACGTTTCATTCAGTTTGTGGACTTAGTAGGACGTGGATGTGTCGCTCCAAAGAAAAGACCCTCATCATGGGATAATTGAAGGCTTACAATGTTGCATAGGCACTTTTCAGGTAACTATGTAGAATGGCATTTAATATAATACTCTGGTGTCTTATTTCTAAAAAATCCCTTTAAAACCCCTGTGAATGGTTAAGATAGAGAAGAATGGGATCTGGGGGTCCTCTTGTTACAGGAACCCCGGATACTCAATAAGCACCCACCTGTGCCCCCACAAAATGGGCCAGGCCTTCTCAACGAAGGGTCTGGTCTGCCCCTTTTTCAGAGCTGATTAAAGGGGGTCTGGTATGCTATGAGGGAGGACCCCACATTTTTTTTTAAATGAAACATAACCTCCCTAGTGCACCGCCTGTACCGCACCATTAAAGTACACTGCATACAATTCACGCCTTCCCCACACCCCTGTCCACACAGCCGGCGTCATTAATGATGCCGGCTGTGTGGACTGGAAAGCCGGCGCCCCACAATTAACATGGAGGTCTGTGGTGCCGCCACCCCCTTCCGAGTCACCGTGACGCGATTGGCGAAGTGGTGAAATCCCCAAAATGCTGCAGCTTTCCGTGGGTGTATCGGGTGTACTCCTGATGCCCACTGACCTAGAGTTTGAAACAAACCCAAACACCTAACAAACTGGATCTTGTCGGGGAGTTCTCCTTTAACAAGATGTCAGCTACTTGGGAACACAATCCGGATATAGAAATAATGTGCACATGAGAACTGCTTTCAATACTGAGACAGTTCTAAATTTTTTTATTTTATTCATTTATTTATTAAGTTTGTAGAGATACTTTATACATTTCAGAAAGAAGGAGGCGGTATGATAAGATTTGACATCATTGATACAATATCCAATCCTTACTTCACCAGTTTACTAAACATGACAAGTCGTCACTTATTGTTCGTCCAATCATTATCATTCAGTGTTTATTACACCTACCCTACTATTTGGTTATGTATTAAACAGAATGCTTCAGGACCTTGGGACAGAGCAAAGGACAAACTAGAATGTATAAACAAGAATCACTTTGTGTAAAGGTGATTGGTAGTGATGGCCGAACTGCCCGCAGGGCGGACAGTTCGGCCGCGAACAAGCATGTTCGCCCTCCTTCTCGCCGGCGGACAGTACGGGTGTTCGACCCGCCCTGTTCACCGGCCAGAAGGAGCCCTCTATTCTTCCTCCGGTGGGATCATTAGCAGCGAGATCCCGCCGCAGGAAGAATATTTCACTGAAGACCGGGTAGAGAACCTGGTCTTTCAGTGAAATTCCGGCTCGTAAACACGGATGTGACGTCCGGTTAACACATCCAGTTCCGGTTAACACATCCAGGAACTATGCGTTCCAAGATGCGTTCCAGGGACCGGACGTGACGTCACTGACGTCACATCCGGGTTTTCCGATTCAAATTCCCTGCCTAGAGGCGGGGAATTTGAATGTGTCCGCGAACGGGCGGATGGCGGACTTTTTTAAAAGTCCGCTCCGCCCGTTCGCGGACAGACACGGCCGAAGTTCGGCCATCACTAGTGATTGGTATATATCTATCATAATACAGTTATATTACTTCATATTAGAAGTCATATTACATTTTATTGCCCTTATGGGGCTCATCTGCCTTATCAGTCTCAAATGCTGAGGAGGTTAAATGACACTTTTTTGTTTCTTTTGGATGGGAGTGGGATGGCTTGGGTGGGATAAATACATATTTAGCTGTACTGTCCCACTTGACTGTTGAGGGAGGGGTCAAAGTTTGCCTTTATTATTATGTATGGTGGGCGAATCAAACAGTGGACTGTGATGTTGATGTTGTTTATGTGAATGAGATGTTTGCCACGGCCACCAAGTGGACAGTTTGGCCATCACTAGCTGTCAATGCTAGCAAAGGATTTTCAATCAGCTATAAGAAATTACAGGTTTTTTTATCATTTGTCCCTGGACGCATGTCTGCAGCGGGGAAAAAGACACAGAGTGAACACTTCCCATTCTAATGAATGGCACAGTGTCCATTCTGCGTTATCTAAGTGGCGCGCTCGGGGTGCTGTTTTGAAACTCTGACGCCGGAGACATGCCCATTGAAGACCAATGGACGTGTCTCCAAGACGTGGAAAAGCCGCGCCTGATTCTGTTCACACACTGTTTTTCCGTGTCTAAGGATATATTAAAAAATGGGGTAACTTTTTTTTTGCATACTACTATTGCATTAATAACCTTCTGCAAAGCTGCCAAGAGCCATTTTACAGCCCCTGGGTGTCTTCCAAGAGCAGACATTTACAGATACAGATGAAGCTGCATATTAATTAAAATGTAATATTTAAAAAAAAAAGATGTTCCCTCCCAAACCCATAACCAGACCCTATTTGCCATAGAAGAGTCTGGAAGGTCTGGAAAGGGGAGCAACAGCATAGGACCCCTGCAGACCATACCAGACCCCCTCAAGGCAGAGCTTGGCAAAGGAAACCCCCGGGACCCCACCACCCTATGAAATTATTATAGAGGTCTCTAACTCCTGAAGGATTAAAACGTAGGTCCAAGAAATAAAACATACACATTTTGAAAAATCCTTTATTCATTTTTACCCTTCCACATGCCGATCTGAACAGTTGATTTCCAACTATGTTATGCATACTGGTTTCCTATCTTGGTCCAGTATACCCTTTCCGGGTCAAATCTCTGCGATGCACTCAACTTCCACATCTACTCATTAAGTATGCACTTACTTAATAAGTTACGCAGGAAGTGAATATATCACCAGAGGTTCCCACCCTCACAATTTATTTATATACAGGGATCTTAAAATGTTTTAATTTAACATTTCAAGTTAAAGTCTTTTACATTTTCCCACAATCCTTCCCTACATCTCCAACAAGATGTGCTGAAAGTGGTGATTTGGTGATGCCATGTTCAGGGGCTTTGCAATTAACTCTAATTACCAATAGAAAAAATCAAACATAAAAGTATTGATCACACTGGACAACAAAGATTTTGCTACTGGGAAAAAAACATGTGATTCACATGATATTGATTGTGCTGATTCCAAATCTGAACTCGGAATTTGACACTAGAGGCACAAGGGAAACAGCTGTATGCAGTTTGAAATAAATGGCTCTGTACCAAAAAAGGCTATATTTGCACTGTACACGAGCGGTTCTGGATGTGCATTTGGCTGATGGGGCGAAAAGGAATAATTGTCATGGCTCCGCCCACTGTCCAAAAACAAGGACTTCCACCTAAAGTTTTGGGATTTGTACTGGATTGGGCTGTGTAAATACCTTCTGTTTTAAGAAGGCTTGATTGTGCTATACAGATTTTAAGAA
Source organism: Ptychadena robeensis (assembly GCA_036250615.1). Classification (NCBI taxonomy): domain Eukaryota; kingdom Metazoa; phylum Chordata; class Amphibia; order Anura; family Ptychadenidae; genus Ptychadena; species Ptychadena robeensis. Next base: position 96,407,639 of record CM070036.1, on the reverse strand, counting down.
ATAGTGTGCTATTGGATTTTAGTTGGTTGGTTGTTGGGTAATGTATTTCTTACATGGCATTATTTTTGTAGTAATTGAGCTGACTTCAGACTGACTATGTGTGGGCAAGTCATTGAGCTGACGTCAGGAGGTAAATGTATATAAGGTGAGAAGGACCATGGCGTTGTTTCTAGTGTTAAACCTTACTATTTGATATTGAGTTGAGATTTGTTAATAACCTGGACAATTTTTGTGGAAAATATACCTTGTGTGATCAATGCAAGAACCCAACCAAAAGGGTGAGCTTTGCTTACAAGTGTTACTTTGGGTGTCAAATTGGAGATCCGGATAAAAGATGGGCCCCACATATCTGCTGGGAGGTTTACTATGTTGGCCTAACACAATGGCTGAATGGGAAAAGGAATACAATGTCTTTTGCTGTGCCTATGGTTTGGTGTGAGCCAAAAGATCATCACTCTGCTACTTCTAAGGTCTTCTGGATTCCCAAAAAAGGCAAAGTAAAAAATAATTTATCCTGATTGTAAGTCTGTTCTAAGGCCAGTGGCACATGATGCAAAGAATAGAGTGCCAGCCCCTCCTACAGCCATTGTTACCGAAAGTGGCATGTCACATGAGGAACAGGAGGATAATGTTGATCTTAATGAATGTTACGGGTTATTGGTTTCAAGAAGCACTGTCACTGATGTGAACCATGCTTTGAAGAAAAAAGCTCTCAGAAAACCTACGAAAGAATTGTTGACTTGCATGAAGCTGAAAAGGGGTACAAAAGTATCTCCAAAAGTCTTGATGTTCCTGTGCCCATGGTAAGACAGACTGTCTACAAATGGAGAAAGTTTAGCACTGTTGCTACTCTCTCTAGGCATGGTCATCCTGTAAAGATGACTGCAAGAGCACAGTGCAGAATGCTTAGTGAGGTAAAGAAGAATTCTAGAGTGTCAAATAAAGTCTTACAGAAATCTCTGGCACATGCTAAAAATGTTTTAACACATCTACAAAAAGGAAAAAGTCCAAACCTTCACAGACTTTTTCCACCCTGCACTGTGAATGTTTAAATGTTATGTTCAATAAACATGAAAACATATAATGTTTGTGTAGTATTATTTGAAGCAGACAATGTTTTTCTATTGGTGTGACTTAGATGAAGATCAGAGCACATTTTATGACCCATTCATGCAGAATTCCATGTAATCACAAAGGGTGCACATACTTTTTCTTGCAACTATATGTGCTTCCTGTGCTTGTAGAACTGTCATGATGACAGTAACCATTACAAAGTGAAAGAATGGCTTCCAGACCTGTTGGCTAGTACAACGTGAAGCATAAATCACTTGTTGATCCTCAGAAAGTTTACCTTCTGCCTTTTTATATCAAACATGGATTAATGAAAAACATTGTCATTGCAATGGATCATGAAGGAAGGACACATTTGGAAAACATAAAACTGATGCTAAACTGTAAGCATGCATTTTTGTTGGTCTTGACATCCACAATTTTATGTGTGATGTGACATTCTGAGTCAAACTTAATCCACTTGCTTAGGATTGATTTGTACTGGTGGTACAAAACTTTATTGGCAACTAGTGAGCTGACAACTATGCTGAGCTTGTAAATGACATGCTAACATCATACCATTAACTTGGTTGCAAATTTGGGTGATGTGAGTGATGAATATGGGGAGCAAATACCAAGGCTGACATGATGGGCCCCTACTGCTGGTTTCTGCAGCCAAACACAGCCAAAGCAAGTACCTTAACATTTCTTAAGTGTATTTGTGTGTTAAACAATTGTAATTGTTTCTGTAATGTCATGGAACTAAGAGGAAAAGATTAGCTATGTATAGATACTGCATAATAATAGGTGTGGAATGAGAGGATGTACCGTATCTTTCGTACTATAAGACGCACCGGACCATAAGATGCACCCAGTTTTTAGAGCAGGAAAACCAGAAAAAAAGATTAAATAAGTTTTCACAACAATTGGGTTAATGCAATGAATTTAATGAATGCAATATTCAATTCAGCCAGTAGGTGTCACTAGCAGCAGTACACTCTCAGCACACGTCATTCTTCACACTGGAGGAGGGGGGCAGACAGGGGGGCAGACATCTGCAGTCCCCACTCTCCTCTGCCGATGTTGCTGTGCCTGTGTCAGTGGGAGCTGCAGAGTGATTGAAGTTTCCACGGACAGGAGAGAGAGATAAAGATGCCAGTTCATCTATATCTCTCTCTTCATTGCCTATGCCAGCAAGGCTTTGAGCTGTGCTGGAATAGGCAAATACACAGTTCAGATGGGAGAGCCAGACACTAGCCGGCATCTCACATCTGACAGCTCCTCCAGCTCCCCGGCTAATCTCCGTGCCTGGAGAGCTGGCGGGAAGCCAAGGTGCGACCACAAGCGTCGAGTGGCCACGGGGGTCGCGCATTCGGACCATAATACGCAGGCACTTTTTGTCCCCAATTTTGGGGGTTAAAAGTGTGTCTTATGTTCCGAAAAATACAATATCTGTCTATATGCATCAAGATGCATCAGATGTGCTCTTTAACACTATATTCTCTGAGAAGTATACTCTTCTAGTACACAATGCAGCGGGCAGAGGGTGAAAGAGCCCTGCATGAATATAGAAAAATGCGACAAATAAGTGAAAATAAGTGAATGTAAACAAACATGGTAACCTTTTTGATCCATACCTACAAAAAAGTAAAAAAAAAATATTGACTTAATATACTAAAGTTGGGGGAAAACTTAATGGACCACATCCTTTCTTTATGTTTTAGACTGAGTTTGACATTCCTCAAATGCAAATGCATTCTTTATTATGGCCACAAGATGGCATCATTGTATTAAAGTCTACACACTACTGAGGATTTACTCATCAAATACAATCACTGAACTAAAAAAATGTAAAACAAATCTATGTAGGGTAACCATACAGCATTTTAGTAGTATTTGTTCTGGATGTAGTGAGAAAGGATTAAAGCACGTGTCAGAATGCATTGATGGCTGTGCACCTGTTTGAAAGAGTTCCCCATACTTGATGGATGACAAAAAGTAGAAGGAAATCTCCCAATAGGGACACATAAACAAATACAATAAATCTGAGGAAGTAAACAATGTTTATATTCTCTCTCAACAACTTATTGTTTCCTTTTTATCCAAGTGACCCGGTTATTAGTGTCAACCTTAGGCTATGTTCCCACTTAGGCGGCAGCAGCGTGGACGCGATTTTAATCATGTGCAACAATCACGGCTGATCGGCTCCATTTCGTTGAATGGGCTTGTCCCACCTCAATTAAAGGCAGCGATCGGGTGCGGCTCACGACAATCGCCCCTGATCACAACCATAGGCCTGAATGGGCGCATTAAAAATTGTGTGTCATTTAAACTGTGTCCATTCACTCTATATGGGCGTGATCAGGCAGGGTGGGACAAGATTTCCTGCCCCCCCCCCCCCACATTCTGTCTGCAATCTCAATGCCTCAAATCTAATTGCGTGAGATCGCTGGGTGCTAGCGATCTCCCACAGCTCCGAATTGCCAAATGCTCCGAATCGCCAATGTGGGAACATGCCCTTACCTAAGTCAGCTAATTTATTTTAACCTTCTCAAATTCTGGCCTATAGATAAATCTCCCATAATTCCTTTCAATCACACAACTGGGCCTCTTCCTTGTATGATAGCCATATGACCCATCCTTTGATGTTTAATAGATGTTCCAGAACATCATCCTCTGAAATATGTCTCCTTTATTCTTTTCTGGAATGTGATAGTCACACCGATTCTTTATTATCCTCTTCTCCCAGGTCGATATTTTAGCAAATTGTCTAACATAAGGTAAAGTGCACCTAAACTCCCCTGATATAGAAATAAACAAGGGTGCACCACATGTAAGTGAGTCCCAAACGGGGGGGGGGGGGGGGCGAGACAGGATTTTACATAGATCTAAACAGATATTTGACAGCAGCTATAATTAATGTGTAATTTTTATGTTACTTGATTGGCAAATAAAGCAAATGTAAATCTGATCAATCAAGTTATTTAAAAGGTTATGGTTCTTCCACTTCTATTATACATAAAGTCCCAACAGATAACTATATAATAAAACACTTAGAGCAAGTTATTTCCAGGATGCTGGCCATCACTATGACGCTGGTGGAGTTGGAGGAAAAATCCTAGGTGACAAGACCAGGTAACAAAGGGCAATGAGTTTTGGGGGTTCTCTCACTTGCATCATGTCTGTATACAAGTCTATGCAGCTGTTTCACATTGAAAACTATTTCTATGATGCCTCCAGTGGCCACCATGTTGCTGCAGCTATTATACCCTAGAAGACTGGAAGCTACACAGAAATAAAGTGAAGTATTTTGTTATAGCATCTTGAAGTGAACCATTGTGACAGCTCACATCTACAGTAAACAATGAATTCAATTCGGTTTTTTTTTTAGTTTAGGAGTGCGTTAAACAAAGCTCTAAATTGATCCTAAACAACTCTCCTTTACTTGACAATGCACCATAGACGTTTGCCTGCATAGTGGAGCAATAGGGGCATATCGCTGATTCCCAATAGGAACAGGTGAACATCCTCTCTCTCTCTCGGCCCCAACATCATAATCCTATAGATTTACCTGAAAGGAATTTATAGCTACAAGTATGGGTTCACAATAATGTCACATCATAAAAAATATGGACAGATATACATACTTATAACTGACAAGACAGTGAGGATCTTTCTAAAGCTGGGTGTAATAGTTTACATGTAATGCACAGTTACAATAAACTGTTCCCCTAGAGAAATAAGAGTCCATTGCTGGAATTTTCTCAGTTGGCTTCTGCCAATGTTTCTGTAACAAATAGAGTGAGATTGTAAAAATGTTCAATACGTTTCATACATACTCAGCTTTGAAAATTTAATTTTATTTAAAACTTGCAAATGTTGTTAAAAATGTTTTCCACAAGAGGGCGACATCTGACCATGTTCAGTCTTTTGTATCATATCCCATACCGGTATTCATATTGTAGGACAGACCTTGGTAATTATGGTAATTACAGATGGTAATTATGTAAAATGGCATATGAAAAGATGTTGTAGCAGTTTCCACAATTACCTGCCCTTTGACTCTTATTCAACTTCAGCAACACAAACTATAGAGATGCTCATAGAAATAAAAAGCACAAAGTTTGTATAGTTGCAGTCAATGTGTTCTCTCTTTCACAATAGAAAGGTGATATATACAGTGGCTTCAGAAAGTATTCAGGCTTTCTTACATTTGTTTTGTTTATTAACCTCCCTAGCGCACTGCTGAGGTACAGATTTCTGTACCAAAAGCGCACCATAGACTTTAACCGAATTTTTTGTTTATGTTGTAGGCCTGTAACTAACCAAACTCTGTCCGTGCAAAGGTCTTGTAAACATCCCGACTATAATAATGTGTGAAAAAAAATGTTCATGTAATTTAAAAAAAATTAAGAAAAGGTATCAATTGGTGATGAAATCTCTAAAATACTTCTTTAGTATGAGAGATTTCAAAACAGTATGTATTTATATTTGTTTATAATAAAAGTTTAATTCAATTGACAGTGTTTTGTGTGTTTATTTCTACTTTTAATTGTATTGGATACAGTATCAGTTGCTTTAGAATTTGGTTCCTCCACCCCCAGTGTAATGTCATCAGGACCATCACACTGGGGATGAGAGAGTTAAATGACAGAGGAGGGGGGCCTTGGGGGGGGGACTTTATTTCAGTGTGCTTTTAATTTTTATTCGAACTGAATACAGCTTTCTAAGCAGAAAGCTGTATTCAGTCTGATTTGAAAGCAGTAAGCTTTAACCACTCTGAACAGACTGGATTGTGAAAACTTACTGTTTGCTTTGACATGGGCAGATCAGCTGAGTCCTTCTATTCTCCTCTTCTCCCTGGCAGGTGTGTCACAGCACTACTTCCTGGACTCCAGGGGGGGGGGGCCTCTTCTCCTCTCAGAAGAAACAGTAAGTTTCCATACTTGAATCACTCTGATCACACTCCTCTATTTACAAACTGTGATCAGAGCGATTGAATTGTGAAAACTTAGTGTTTCTTCAGAGATTGAAGAAGCGGCTGGGGAGGAGAGATCTCTGCTGCAATCTCAGAGCAAACTCTGAGATTTCTCAATCCGACCACTCTGAACACAGTTTCTAAATAGAATACTGTGTTCAGAGTGGTTAAAAGAACCACACCGCAGATCCCTCTCCGACTCCCCCCCCCCCCGGGTCACGGATGTAATGACGTGACACAGGGGAGGGCGGGGTGTAGAGGGAACTTCTCCACTCCCGGAAGCCTGCAGCAGTGGACTGAAGCCATCGCGGGCGCCGGATCAGGTAAGCCAATGCTACAGGGAACCTCTCAGGGGCGGACAAACCCAGTTCGTTCAGTGCACTTTTTGCTTGTCCAGAGCTAACGAGCTGGGTTCGTCTCAACTGCTAGGGAGGTTAATCTACACTCTAAAGCCCATATACGTGTAGATATGCCATCGGCTCCCCAATGGCTCTCCACCTTGAGAGATTGACCCAAAAAGGTGAAATCATGCAAGGAACGGATCGAACAGGGATACGCCAAGATAGTTAATCCCCAGGAATCGATATTTCAGTGGTGCACATCTAGATTCCTGTTTGTTTTGCCGGTGACTGGTGACATTACAAAGCGAGCAGGGATCGAAATGTGCATGGTGCCCTCCTCCAAAAAAATAAAAATGAAGAAAAATTTAACAAAACAGGCAAATTACTTGTCTAGAAGTCAATGGTCACAATTTTGTTGTGAATGATTTAATGTAATTGATTAAATGCTATCATTTATTGGTGTGAATAATCTATTATAGATTATGAACACATATAATGTGTTAAATTAAAGAAATTAAGAGGCTGAACATTAGAAAAATCATTTTTTGTGAGCTAAATTATAACATTTTGAGGAGTGAATTATATTTAACTACTAACTATAAACCCAAGTAGATGAAGATGAAGGAAGGTGGTTCGGGAAAAAAATGCTCCAAATAGAAAAATAAATATCCAATAGCTACAGCAACAGTTTGGGCACATTAAATGCCACAAGCATGATCTTGCTGCACATCTAGTGGGAACAGAAGGTTCAGGATGTCAGTCCCACAGCCCGAGCAGCTTGTTCTGCTGTATGATAGGCACCCTGCTGACAGTGCTCCTTTTTTGCGTTGGAGACAGGCCAAACCACTTGCCTACAAACAAGACCTTTCTGTTTAGTAATAACTACTGCTCTGGTATATGAAGAGCTGGTAGACAGCAGGTATCTTCAGAAACAACGGCTGCACCACACTCTCCACAAACTTTAGACCAAGCACAATATGAATGAAGCCTCCAGGTTTCTGTGAGTTACTTGGTATGCATGCACACATGAAACAGTTACATGGGGATGCACATGCAGCGGTGGCAACATACAGAGCTCCATAGACCCCTAATAAGGATGACGGTGATGGCCAATGAGCCTGAAGCAGCTGTATACAGTTTGGAATAAATGGCTCTGTACCATAAAAGCTATATTTGCACTGTACACCAGCGGTTCTGGATGTGCTTCTGGCTGATGGGGCGTAAAGGTATGATTTGCATGGCTCCACCGACTGTCCTGAAGTGAGGATTTTTACCTTAACATATGGGATCTGTGATGGAATGGGTCATATGAATACCGTTTGTCTTAAGATGACTTCTTGAAGGCTTTTTCATGTTTTAATCCCTTTTCACCATAACCTTCATGGTTGTTCACAGTTTAAATTCATAATATACTTATAATAGAAGGAAATCTGCAAGTTCTTGTTAAAGTTTAACATGTTATCTTTATTACTTTTTCTTCTGTCCTGCATACACTGGCCCAGTCATTAAGGTGTTTAGCAGTAGGTAAGTAGGGGGGCGAAGATTTGGAGAAATGACACTTATAATGATATGATAAATCAGAAACCCATCTAAATTATGAATTACTTTCACTTAAGCCTAATTTATAATATAGTTTTATTAGTCATTTTCCTCACCAAAAAAACAATACAAAACAAAGAAACAATTTTAAATAAGCCCATAAGTGCTCAAAAGTAAGTTTGCCATCATCCCTAAATAATATG
>CM070036.1:96379850-96397860 GCA_036250615.1 Ptychadena robeensis | reverse complement strand
CTCCAGGTATTGGGTGCCACCATACACTGATTATAGTCAAGTGTAATTTGTTTTTTCCAAAACGAAGAAACAACATCCTTAGCACTATACAACATATTGCTTAAAAAACAAACCAAAAAAAAAACATAAGACCATAAGATGCAACTTTTCACAGAGTGTCTGCGTCTTATGGTCCGAATGCGACCCCGCCAGCTCTCCCAGAACGGAGATTAGCCGAGAGAGCCCGTAGCCCTGCTAGTATAAGCATTACAGAAAGGGATAGATGAACTGCCATCTATCCCTCTCTCCTTATCCGTGGGAACTGCAATCACTGTAGCTTCCACGGACACAGGCAGCCGGAGAGGAGAGGGAGAGCAGAGGAGAGAAGAGCCTACTGCCCCCCTCCTCCAGTCCTGATCAGTGAAGAGGTGACATGATGTGAGGTGTGTGTACAGCTGCTAGTGACATCTACTGGTTGAATTTGATATTGCATTCATTTAATTAATTGCATTAACCCAATTGATGTGAACACTTTTATATATCAAATATTTTTTTCCTGTTTTTTTCTGCTTTAAAAACTGGATGCGTCTTATGGTCTGGTGCATCTTATAGTAAATACAGTACTTAATACTTAACAAATGCCTAGAGACTACCAAAAATTTATATTGAATAGGAAAATTTACATTTAAAATGATATGGCAAAACAGAAACCCATCCAAATTATAAATTACTTAAACAAGCTAAAACATCAATGGCCAGTTTGTAATCAACATATTACAGTACCAACAGAACATCAATGTACAAATCTAAAGTGAAGATTGTCAGCCATTATGTACTAGAATTGACGTATCAGTTATGTGGTAGAATATAGTTTATGTAGTATACTAAACAGAAAGGTTGTATATGGGTGAGCAAAGAGTTGTATATATAAGGGTAAAAGAAGGATAGGATGGGGAAAAAGTATAAATTATCACACTAACTGCCTAGAACAAGGTGCCAAAATAGACCAGTTTGGCATGAGAGAGATAATATTAGCTCACCAGAATGGCAAGCTTAAGATATCAGCCATTTTTTTTACTTTTGACTATTCACTTCCTCAGGCCTTCATGAGGCTGGAGTTGAGCTTTTGGTTCTGGGTTATATAGTGGCGTCAACAACTCTAAAGGACTTCTGCTGCTAGAGGACTTCTGCTGTGAGAAGGTTGCTGCTGAGAGGACTCTTGGAGTGAGAGGACTTCTGGAGTGAAAGGACCTCTGTTCTGAGAAGACCTCTATCACAAGTTTTTTGCATAAATGAAGTTCAAAATCAGAGTTTTAACAAGAAGATATCTGTTGAGAGATGACTGCTGCAGTGAGAAGACTTCTGTTGTGAGAAGAATTCTGTTCTTGGTACACAGATTTCCATATGAAACCTATTGTACCTTTCATACTTGCATGCATTGTGTTATGCGCTAACACGCAATGCATAAAACCCTGCAACACTCATTTTACTACTTTGTTGGAGGTTTTGAGCAAAAGGAACACGGGTTAGTAGTTGGAAGGGGAATATAAAGTCTAAAGGCTTTGTGTAACTGTAGTTAACGCTAACGTGAATGTTGCTGGTACACAAAACAACATTGCATGCAATAAAGTGCATTGTAGTCATAGCAGTTTTATTTCACATACCACTCTAAGCCCCTACCAGACCCAAGCTTCTCACTACCAGGTGACACTCAACCTATTCTTCAATCAAACTATGGGGTAGGAAGATGATCAAATATTTCTTAGAACATCAGTGAAGGCAAAATGTATTTAATTTTTTTAAACAACATTGTCTGTTATTAAGTGCATTTCTTTCTTTGTAAATCCCTTTGTGTAAACAGGAAATACTTTGCTGTGTGCCACAAGGAGTGTGAGGCCCAGACTTGTGGTACTGGAGCCATCTAAACAGGGGGCTCACACAGATTGTGAGGCCAAGACCTGTTCCTGCTGAGAATCTCAATCCAGGACAAACTTTTATGTTAGGTGTTTGAAAGCCAGGAGGCTTAGCATTTTTATTTGATTTTATTTGGACAGAATGGTTTGCTTACTGACTCACTCAGGGTGAGTGATTTGCTTACTGACTGCGTGGTGGCAAATAAAGGTGAGCAGGTACCCTAAAACGATACCAGCCTAGTGGATTTATGATTTGAGGGCACTCATTTGAGCTCAATCAGTGGAGAATGCGGGCATGAACCAGGCAATAATGAGAGCTAACCACGTTCTTCAGAGGCTGTTTCCTACTCATGATGGACAAGTCTTTAAAAAGGACTAGGTTTCATCAGGAGAGTGGAGCTTCCAAGGACATGTGAATTAGCGCTCTCAATTCAAGAAACTGGAGGCATGAACACGGGTGAGACTTTGTTACAAGGGAGGGTAACAGAGACTTACTATGCTTTCCTCTGTGCAGTGAGGTGGCATGGGTTAAATGCAAAGCTGCAGACAATGTGGTTAAGGTTATTGAACCAACTGTGTGTATACCTGAGCCTAGTATGCATGAAGCTGATGATGTGGTACTGCTGACCACTAGGGATGGACCGAACTGTTCGCCGGAGAACAGTTCGGCCGCGAACTCGGCATGTTCGCCGATCCTCTCGCCGGCGGACAGTACGGGTGTTCGACCCGTCCTGTTCGCCGGCCAGAAGAAGATCTAAATTCTTCCTCCGGCAGGATCAGAACCTGCGAGATCGTGCCGGAGGAAGAATCTCTTCACTACAAGACCGGGCATGAAGCCGGTCTTGTAGTGAAGATTCCGGCTCAGAGTAGGAAGTGACGTCAGTGACGTCACATCCGGCTCCCGCAACCAGGAACGATGCGTTCCAGGATGCGTTCCATGGACCGGATGTGACGTCACTGACGTCACATCCGGTTTTTCCGATTCAAATTCCCCGCCTAGAGGCGGGGAATTTGAATGTGTCCGCGAACAGGGCGGACGGCGGACATCTTTAAAAGTTCAACCCGCCCTGTTCGCGGACACTCCGGGCTGGTGATCGCCCATCTCTACTGACCACTGGAGATGGTAGGAAAAGCAGCAAATGAACTGAATGGTGAGGTTGCCATGGGTGATAACCATTTATCTGTGCGTGTGTCCTTGGCTGATACTGCCCTAGCCAAGAAAGGGTTGGAGAAACCAATGGTGGGAACTGATGGCAATGCAAATGAGAGTAGAAATGTATTGCTGGTTGCTGAGGGAGCCCAAGTGTGTCTGGTCCCACACAGCTACCACATAATACTGAAGTGGATGACACTTGCAAGGAGACTCTTGGGGATATAGGACCCTCAATATGGTTAGTAAGACCCTTGACAGTATAAGAGGGTAACAGAGGCACAGAAATTCAGGAGAGTGAAAATTGAGCTCCATATGCAGAAGATTGAAGAAGAAATCCCCATATCTTTCACTACCAAACCCTATGAAGTTAAGAAAGGAGTCCCAGTGGTGCATTCCATCGCTAGTAGCAACAGAAGTAAAATTATTTTCTGACCAGGTAAAACTGAGCACAGCTAGGGTAAATGTCCAGTAGATCATATAGCTGGTGAGCTCCATATCAAATGTTGTTGGTCATGATAACATACCAGAAAGCATTTACTTTTGTGTTGGTTTTGGTGTTCCGTCCCTGGGGTTGAAACATGGGGGGGGGGGGGATATCTGGTCATCTGTCAATGTGTGAATGGACCCTTAGGTGATGTCCTGGAAGGAGTCCAGAAATAATTTGCCCAGCACTGTTTGGTTGCTGAGTGTTTTTGTTTTCTCTTAAAGGGCCTCCGGACTCTGGGATAGGAAATATGGAACTGGGTGGGCCTTCCTATTCTCTCAGGTACACTGAAACAGTTAACACCTGGTTGCAAGTGATTGCAACTGGATGTGACTCCAAATAGCTCCAGTGTGTCAGGGCTTCAGACCAAGTAGGACACCGTGGGCTTCTGAGTGTAGACAGGGGGCACACAAGGAGTGTGGGGCCCAGACCTGTGGCTACTGGAGCTGTGGAAACAGGGGGTTCACAGAGAGTGCAAGGCCCAGACCTGTTCTTTCTGGGAAGCTGAATCCGGGACAAACATTTATGTTGGGCGTTTGAAAGCCAGGAGGCTTAGCATTTTCATTTGAGTTTTGTTTGGAATGATACTAACCCCTGGGCAGGATTGATGGTTTGAGAGCACCTATTTGAGCTGAACCCCCCTATAGTAGCTATCATGTCGGCTGCAATCTGTGTTCAGGGTACTGAACACTTTCATAGTACAGTACCTTGGTGAAAGCAAAGTAGATTGGTAAGATTAGCTGAACTTTACAAAATACGGTAGCCATGCCGTGCTACTCCCAATTTCACAAAAGCTGCTTAGTTCTTATGCGATATGAATAGTACTCTTTTCTTACCTGATATCTTACTCTGCTGGCAGCCAGTCACCTCACCTCTACGGAGCTCTAGGCTATGGGGAAGCCTGGAGAAGTGCATTTGCTGTTTATTTTACTTTTAGATAAAAAAAAAAGTCCTGGCATTGTAGTGGTAGTAGTCCTCACTGAAAGCTATTTTGTTTGCTTAAGTTAAGCTTCAACAGTTGTATTGGGCTGTTCATATGAAATAGAGATGTACAAACGGATTATGTTAAAATGCTGTAATTAGGATACATCTTCTCTGGAAATACTTTAGTATAATTAGAATTATGTTGATTATACCCATTGCATGAAATTGCTACAGTTAATCGGATGCCTATGACAGATTTAAATAAATCATATAATTCAGGTCATTTTGTCCTATGGGCATAAATAATAAAGAGGATAAAACTTTTATAATTTGAAGGATTACTTAAATATAATAAGAGATAACTCACTCAATAATTTAAACCTATGGCAATTCTCAATGGTATATTGTCTATTGTACCTTGATATAGGAGTTTATGATTAGGACACTCAAAGGAATGTTAGCTGTGATGGGTAAAGGCTGTAACAGTCACATAAACTTAACTGTCCTTATTATGCTGCCAGATATCTGACAAAAGCAATTCTACATAACATACTATTTATATACTAGTTGCAATTTCAGCTAATATATTAGGTTTAATGATTAAGCTTGAATGAATGAAACATGTTCAAGGAGAATTAGGGGTCTCTGTGAGGGTGACACTTTGTTCTGAACTTCAATAAAGCATTATATGGACTTTTATCCGGAGTGTGGATCCTTCCTTGATTGCATAGAATGTATTGTGAAGCGGGAGACGCACATGGAACTGATGGTCAGTGTATCTACAAAGGCGGCAGCAGGAGAAGCGATTCAATAAGTGATTATCTGGTGATCTATAGTGATGGCCGAACATCGGCCTGGACTGTCCGCGAACAGGCGGGTCGGACTTTTAAAGAAGTCCGCCGTCCGCCTGTTCACGGACACATTCAAATTCCCCGCCTCTAGGCGGGGAATTTGAATCGGAAAAACCGTCAGTGACGTCACATCCGGTCCCTGGAACGCATAGTTCCTGGTTTAGGGAGTCGGATGTGATGTCACTGACGTCACTTCCTGCTCCGAGCCGTTTTTTTTCACTAGAAGACCGGCTTCATGCTGTGTTCTAGTGAAAAGATTCTTCCTCCGGCACGATCTCGCAGGTTCTGATCCTGCCGGAGGAAGAATATAGATCTTCGTACATCTTCGCCGCCGAACTGTCCGTCTTGCGGGTAGTTCGGCCATCACTGGTGATCTATTATCATCTGGGATTGTGTATGCCAACGAACACGCCTTTTTAAAAGTGTACTTTTATGAAGAAAAAAAAAACTTACTTCTATATTATATAACTTGTTTTATTTTTACGAACAAATCATATGTTTGTTTAGCAAGAACTCTCCTTGAGAAGCAAAGCAAAGTCAACCACAATTATACCTTGCTTCAGTTTCTAATTTCATGTATATTTCGTAATATAATATTATATAATATGCAGCATATATTACATTGAAATGGATAATGTTTCATTGTTGATACTTGCATTGTCACACAGCAATGAATGTAGTCAACATGATGGAATATGATCCAGTTTTGTCACATCTGACATTTGGAACTTGCTCTCCCAAGCCTTCCCAAAACAAATCAACAGTTTGGTAAAAGAGCATTTAGTACCTAGTTTACAGCAGCAGAGAATTAAATGAAGTATGTTTAAGGTGCTGTAGCACCCATCTCCACATTAGCTTGGTCTGCTGAAATGTAATAAGCGTACATATAAAGAATGCTGGTTCGCCCATTACCGTATTTTTCGCCGTATATGACGCACCAACACATAAGACACAACCAGTTTAAAGGACAGAAAATCCAGAAAAAAAAGATTTAATAGGTTTTAACATCAATTGGGTTAATGCAATGAATTTAATGGATGCAATATTTAATTCAGCCAGAAGGTGTCACCAGCAGCAGTACACTCTCAGCAGCACGTCATACTTTATACTGATCTACAGGAGGAAGGGGGGGGGGGGGCTGGGCCTTCTTCTGCTCTCTCTCTTCTCTCCTGATGTTACTGATTCTGTGTCCGTGTGGCAGCAGATTGATTGCTGTTCCCACGGACAGGAGATCTATAGATGCCAGTTCATCTATAGCTCTCTCTTCATTTACACTTCATTTCAATTACACAGTTCAGATGGGAGAGCCGGACATCACGGACACAACTGACAGCTCCTCCAGCTCCCCTCTGTGCCGTGAGAGCTGGTGGAAAGCCAAGGTGCGACCACCGGCGGCCAAGTGGCCTCGCATTCGGCGTATAAGAAGCAGGTACTATTTGCCCCCTAATTTTTTTTTGGGGGGGGTGTGTCTTATACGGCGAAAATACGGTAATATGCATTACATTATATTATTATATTTACACACACTGAAAATGTTTAAAAAGCCACATAACAATAGTTTAGTTATATGAAATAGCAATGGGGCCATTTATTTAAATATCTAATGCGCTTAGAGACTTTAGGTAGAAAATGCCATACTAGCTTCTGCTTTAACAGCTATTTCATTAACCTACTTGCCGTTCCTGACAGTCCCAGCTCATCCAGCTCTGACCTGTTAGAACTGCACTGGACGAGCTGGGTTCTTCAGGCAGAGATCAGAGCCATTGGAGAGCAAACTCACTGATCCCTCTGGCTCCAATCTAATGAGGCAGCTGCAGAGAACAGATCACTCCCTCCACCTCCCCCTGCCCCCCCCCCCCACTCCCCACCATCTGATGATGTCACATCAGGGTGTGGGAAGGAGTTTAAAAAAAATAATCATATTGAATAGTGTTTTCTCCATTGAAAACACAATTCAATGTGATTGCCTATGTAAAATACTCACCTGAATAAATGATCTGGTGTCCTCATGTCATCCTTCAGCTGGCTTCATTCCGATGCTCTCCCAATGTTATGTTCTGTTCCTGAATGCAATACATTGTCTTCAATGCATTACAATGCTGTCCTATGTAACCTGGCACAATTTACCTGATAGAGTGAATTATTGGAATATTCATTATCCGATATTGTGAGTTATTCACAAAGCATATGAACATGTTATTATATTCAGGTTGTCTACAAGACTCCTGTATGGACATACTGTGGGAAGTTATAGGCCTACAATGTAAAAAACTTTTTTTCCATTAAAGTCTATGGTGTGATTTGGTCCAGAAATCTGTACCTCAGCAGTGTGCTAGGGAGGTTAAACATATGTGTATACTTGTCTATACTTTTACTGTGAAAAAGGACTTGTATAGTCCTTTTCCACAGTGCAAAGAATGCTTTGATATTTAGAAGTAAGGTCTCCATTTCAGGTTTACAAATAACATTCACTAAAATGCCTTGTCGATTCACCCATATAGTTCTCTATCACATCTACGTTGCCCTGTTGTCTGTAG
Source organism: Ptychadena robeensis (assembly GCA_036250615.1). Classification (NCBI taxonomy): domain Eukaryota; kingdom Metazoa; phylum Chordata; class Amphibia; order Anura; family Ptychadenidae; genus Ptychadena; species Ptychadena robeensis. The sequence continues at coordinate 96,390,019 of CM070036.1, read as the reverse complement.
CATTCACAACCAGCTCTAACCTCTTGCTCTGTAAAATTGAGGCTTGTACACATGACAGATAAGTTAGCCAAGGTGATCTATCTTGGTTGTCTCGGCCAAATTTATGACTTGTGTACAGGTGTTGGGTGAGGTCATTGATTGATCAGTCAGATTGGCTCTATCTACATTTGCCATAGCTGACACCTGCAGTCTTCTATGAGGGAAAGTGAAGAGGAGTGTTACTTGTTTGCCCTCCCTCCTCCCCATAGAACAGAATAAGCACTGTATTCTCTCTGCTTTTAGGGAACTGTCTTTGACACACAGGGTGTGGTGTACAGAACTGCAGAGTGTCAGCTTCCCTGTAGCAACCACTCAAATGCTCAAGTAAGCACTTACCAGGAAGTTCTAGTCATTAACCCCAACCATTAATTTATTGACAAACTGGCTCTCAATTTCCCATGTAAACCTTTAAAAGAAATGTTGCTTTCTTAATTTCCTGTTTTTTTTTGTTGAATCTCCAGGTAGGTGGTTGATAATGTGGACTTCTTTTTTATTCCTTTAGACTTGTTATGCTTCACTGCAATGCTTGGCATGTCTATTATGTGTGTTGAGGTGGGACGAAAAACCCCGCTGACATGGGTAACAGAATGAATCACACTGGGTAACTTGCTTCTCTAATGTGAGCCGCATGGCAGCTTTCATAAGCCATAATGTTAGGCGCACTTTACAACCTAGTCAGTGTTCATTGACGATATTTATAATGGTAAATGGTATTAACACGAATACAAATATGAAATTTTTTAGTTAAATTACTTTAAAACACACAGTCAGGTACAAAGTTCTTTTTATTAAAGTAATAATCTTTTTTTATCATTTTTATTTTTTGTTACAAAATGCTAAGTGGCTCTGAGAGCAAAAAGTACAGATTGTATACAATATGCTACAGATCCTTCAGGCTGGTCCTAGACTTGAGACTACTTGATCCACTTCTGTCTTAGGTCTGTACTATGACTAGCGGCCCTAAAGAGTCATTCTAACCTAGCACATTTTAAGCTATTTACATAAAAGCAAAAAAAAAGGTTACATTTGTTGATAAAAAAAGTAAAAAAAAGTGACAAAAGATCTTGTTTCTATCTTACAGTCTTGCAGAATGCACAATACTAAGCCATTCTGAAAAGTCATTGATGATCATCATTGAACAAAAAAGAAAACTGGTTACAGGTGTCAAACTTAAAAAGTGGCATGTTTTCTGCTGAGTCTGATAATGGTGGAAGAATGGCTATGGTTTGGCAATATTCTTGGTCCCCGTTAAAAGAATAAACATAAAATAAGGCACATACATTTCAATAAAGAACTAAAACACTGATGTGTAATGTATAAAACTACAGACAAAATACAACATAAAAATTGACAGTAAAGTAGTACCATATTAAGATTTAACATAATAAAATCAAGCCTCTTTGGGAAATTATGTCTGCAGTGCTACATAAAGTCAAGTACTGAATAATTAGCTCAAAAAAACAAGAGTACCATACACTTTGCACACAACAATAACAATAATTATAAAAAACAAAATACAAGTGGAGATTTCCCTTTCTACAAACAGATTGCCTTTCAATACATCAAGTTATAAGCAAAAATGTCAGTGTTACTATAGGTCTGGCCCATAAGGCGTATGTTTATGGGTACTAAATAAGTCATGTCTGGCCTTCTTAAATTTGGCGTGACATGACATAATGATTGCCTTTGCTTAGATGCCCTTTTTATGGGGAAACTTCAAATTGCAGAAAAAACACATATTTATGTAAAATAAAAGTTTATTAAACTAAGACATTTTCTTAATGTTTTTGGCATGCTACATTTAAATCATTCAAACAACAGCCTGGATGTATTTAAACTCTATTAGTGTATATTAACAACTGCACTGACGGATGGATAAGGGAGACAAGGAGGTGACAGAAAACTGTGATAAATTGTATGAATTACAAGTTAACTTTTTCAATAGAATACATTTATACACGATCAGTTACTTAAATGATAAAACAAAAAAAACAAACTAGAAATTAAGATAAAAAACCAAAACAAAAAACATGTCAAACATGCACATACATCACGTTATTACAGTTCTTTACAGTTAAAGGAGAAGCATATAGACCCATTCAGCAAGAAACACAAATGCATGGTTTTGAGCTGTCAATACTGATCCAAAATTGAAATGGAAGACTATTTCTCCCTACAACACTTTAGGGCTTGAGTCATTATTCCACAATGGAACATACTTGGAATGTATCCCTTTTAACTGGGATAAATGTTGCTAAAATACGAACATACATATAAACCGAGTTCATTCCATATTCATGAACAGTTCGTTTCAGTCCTATTATCTATTGCATAACAGCAAGAAACTTGCTTTCCTCTGCAAGTGAGGTTAGCAAAGAACTCATGTCTCCAATTGCCATGTTAGTGGTGTTCACTGGCATGGTTGGAAATGTAAGAGACGCTCGGGGGGTCGTAAGACGTGATGAATTACGCGACAGGTTCTGGAAAATGCTTGGGCTTAGAGCTCCTGAAATTAGGCTGGCATGATCCCCATCATCTATGATGGCATCAAAATCAATTTGCACGCCATCCAAACTACTGCCATCAATATTATTCACTGTACTTGTGACTTGGTTAGCTCCTGGTGAGAGAAGCTCAGAAGCATTGGCATTATTATTATTGTCTTCCATTAGGCAGCTGCCCTCTGCGATTGGCATAGACCCAGATTTTAATCTCTGTTGAGGGTATCCCATTGTCTGGTCATACAACTGACCTGAGTAATTCTGTGAATTTGCACAGTGTTGCTGTGGAGACATTTCTGTCTTTATGCCATTAATTCTGTAAACTTGTTGGTTGTTGTCATTCACTTGATCTTGACTATATGATATACTTCTTTGTGCATTTTGCGTCCCATTCCCACCAGGGTTAGAACATTGAAGGTAATTTCTGGACTGCGAATATTGTTGGTTACCGCTGGGTTGTATTGTTGGTGGGAAATTCGGGGCAGTTTCAACATTCTGACTGTTTTGACCCAAGACTGTCTGATTAGATCGATTTACTCCTAAGAAATTCATGCCATATATCATGTGTTCAGTTGCAAGTTGCTGCATATATTCCTGGTTCAGAAGATTTGGATTATGTAACACTTGAGATGCATCAGATAACTGTTCAGCATAGTGCATGGATGATACAAAGTTCTGCAGTGCATTGTTAAGCTGGCTGTTACTTGTACATTTCTGCCCCCTTGTTGCTGGGCTGCCGGGTACTGAATACTGCTGGTCCTTGTTAGCCATAGAACTAGTGTACAGATTATAATTATTCTGTATTGTTTGCAAATTATTCTGTGAAATATGGTAGCCCCTTTGAAGTGACTGTCCATTTTTCATCATGTTTTGCTGAACCACCATATTGCTGTACAATCCAAAAGGACGGATTTGCCCATATTTCATTCTTGAAGGCGACTGATCTGCACTTCCCGAGCTAACTTCATTCCACTGTATCGGGAGGTCATTCTTTTTGTTAAGTTGGTCTACCTGCTCCCCATTGCGCACTTGCTGATTAAACGAGCCATTAGTCATATGGGAGTGGTCGTAATTATTGTTTCTTGTTAAAGCTGCATTGTTTTGTGGTGCCTCTTGCTCATTGTTCTGTGAGTTTTCATACAAACTTTGGTTTTGTGAGTTAAGATACTGAACCATGTCATCTGGTAAGAAGTCTTCATCATCCAGATTTCCTTCAGCTTCCATGATCATGGCCTCCAGGGCCACGTTTTCGGTAATGCTGGGAGGGCATGGAGAATATACAGTGCGTGTATAATTTTGCAACGTCAATCCTCGCCTATCAGTAACTGCCGGGACATCATGAGAATTAATGCTGTTTAGACTGTTGAAACGCTGAACTCTACCAGTAGTTAGGTTAGAAGATACCATTTTTACAGGATCACTTGCCCTGCGCAAGGCGTTTGCTTGTAATTCGCTGGGAATTAAATGTCTTCTGCCAAAAGAGCTCACTCCACCATCACTACATCTCCTAGGAACATTATTTGAAGAGAGAGGAGACAATCTACTGTCTCTTGTGTCACCCATTAATGCCACTCTTGTCTTTAGGCTCATTATGTCCATGTTGGGTAATGGAGTTGGTGGTGGACCACCAGTAGCAGCAGCATATTTGGCTTTTAACCTGTACTGCTGTGCTGGAGTGAGGCTAAGCAGGCTAGGCAGACCATCACACTGACTCGCTTCACTAGACCTTCTTGATGCATCAGTAGAAATGGGATCATATGAGTCTGCAACACTGATATTTTGAACCCTTCCTTCTGCATGGGAAGCCTCACTTGATCTTCGGCTAGAAAAACATGGTGAAATTCCAGAAGATCTTCGACTGAGGTATGCAGAGCTGATTGAACTAGTATTGCTGTCCCTTCTATTGTTTAAAATATTCAATACTGTGATGTCAGTACTTGAAAAGTCATTTCTGTTAGGAAGAATGGACATTGAGTCTCCCAAACTAAGATTGCTGCCCATCTGGAAACCTAAATAAAGCAAAGAAATGGGAATTAATGCAAATACAACAACCAAGTAATATAAATATTATATTATTTTTCAACAAGAAGTCAATTAAGGGGGAGGAGCACAACATTTATTATTTTATATATATATATATATAAATATTAGGGCATTAACGACTTAAAATTTTGTCAAGGTAAGTCATCCACCACTAAAGTCATAGTCGAGTCGACTAGTCGTTTGCTAACTTCATCACACAGACACAGCAGAGTGACATACGTGTATCTAAGAATGAACAACATTTATAAGTTCTTTGCAACATTAACAGTCAACATGAAAATAAAACAAAACAAAGGCTAATACATTGAATATTCTGGTAAATTTATGAGCAAAACAGAAAGTTTGGAACAGCTTAAACCATGTCAGCAAAGGCTCACAAAATGAGTCACAAGTACAAACTGTGGTTCACAAAAGAGTACATTGTCATTATAGAAAAAAAAAGCTAACTTGTGTTAGCTCGCGGATGCCGTTTAAGATGTCCTGTATAACAGCATTATTTTTTTTTGTACTTCAACACAGACTTGCATATTGTGTGCATTTTGCATGCTCTAGAGTAAAGTATTTCCATACTTGTGATGTGTTTCTATCACCTGCTGCCATAACTGTAATCTAGTGTTTAAATTCCCGCCCTTTTTATGAAGTGACTATATTAATAATTGATTATGCCAAAGAACATGTGTCAGCCTAACCCAGAGACAACATTGTGTATACAAGTGTGCATACCGAGAGAGGAAAAAAGCACATGACTATATATAATATACACATGATACAGTTATCATAGTGATATTATGATAGCAGTCATTAAGCGTATTGTAGTCTAGCTTACCATTTGCAGTAATAGGTGGCAGAGATGGGGCCTTGGAAGGTGGTACAGGGTTCAGTCTTGGAAGTATACCATTAATCTGTTTCATTCTTTCTAATTTAACTTGTTCCATCCATTTAGTGCCTGTCATTATCCTTCTGCCTTGTAAACCAAGTCCTGTAGTTGCTGTGGAAATGGTAGAGTCCATGATTGGGGTATCATCCAGGGTGCTGAGGTCTCCTATGCTGACTGCATTATTTAAAGTAAACTCGATCCCACTGTTGGTATAGTTGCTGATGGGGGACTGCTCGCTGCTGCATGAAGACTTACCACCAGGGCTTGGCTGAGATGTCTATCATAAAATGAAAGATGAATGTCAACTTGGTAAACGTAACTCATAAAAACACAAGCAAATAGGCAATATTCAAGAAAAGTATATTATTGAGAAGGATATGGTTCAAAATGATAGTATACAACCACTACGTTTTGAGAAGATATAGTCTACTCTTAGAGCATATATACTCTTATATCATTAGAACACTTTACAGAAAACATAGAGGTAAGATGCATTAAAACAAATATTTTATTTTATTAATTTGTTCAGCATTCTTTAACTTTTTTGAAAATGTAAGTATTAGTATATATGTACTTTTCTATTACCTGAAATAACATAGAAATCATGGATTTAAATATATTGTTTGCCATTTGTTGAAACCTAACGCCAGACTAAGCACAATTACAGGACTAAGGGCTCTTTCACGCTATATATCAACTTCTCCCTGTGAAGCGCACGTGAAAGAGGACCTGTCAAAATGTGATTCAGCTGCTGATAGCATTTTGATGGTGCCAAATAGCCCTAAAACACATATAACGTTTAATGTCTAATAACATAATAATACACACAACACATCACAATGGTATAATATTCTTATATAATGCAGTTGTCTCCTCCCTCTGTACTCCCACTTTACTGCTCATGCCTGGTAATTTTCTGAGGACAGCAGGAGGAGCTTTTTAAAGAAGTAGATATAATGGAAGATCCCTCAAATGTATCTGTAACATTTACATTACATTTTCTTGGGGATCTTCTTTACACAAAGTTAGAGATGAGCAAACATAAAAAACACGTAAGGGAAAATATTGCATTGTAAATTTGATGTGCATTTTTTAAAGACAAATATATTGCATGTCTTTAGGGTATACCAGCCTGAAATGACAGCATGTGGAATGACATCACAGTTGCAGAAATGTTTTTAAGAAAAAAAGCATTAAGCAAACAAATAATTTTTTTTACATGTTTTTTAAATGTTTGCTACATTTGGAACCATTGTCAAATCATTATATTCAGTGTAAAGTAATCATGGAAATATAAACAACAGCTTTCTAAAAAACTTTATATATTTAAAATAAGTTTCATGAAACTTGCTCATCTCTAAAATTCTAAATAAAACTTAGCATATAATGAGTGTCTAGGTCCACACATATATGATAATAATATAATCCCTCACCTTATTACCCACTGTCCTTAGTAAGGTGGAGAAAGAAATGTAAAATCAGACAGAAAAGAAAGCAAATTAGAAAATAACTTGTGCACTGTTACTCATACGGTTTTGCAGGTTATTTTAATTTGCATGCATTAAAATTTTAGGTATATTTGTTCCAAGCATTTATATTCAATGATTGCATCCACATATTAGGAAGAAAGTGATTTTGAACATGGGGTAATGTAGAAAAAAACACAATTTTGGCAGAATACAATCTGTGCTAAAAAGTTGCTTCTAATCAAGACACATAACTCACGGATAACTTTATACTTCCTCATGCCACCCACTTCATGCATTAGACAACTCATGAACAGTGTTCTCCCTAGAGATTTTCTTTCATGGTGTTCCACCCACTATATTATCTGGGTGTCAGGCTGATCCAAGCAGAGAGGTAGAGGAGCAGATGACTTGTTCAACCACAACACCCCCCACCCCATTTCAACATGCCAAGACCCCTACCTCACTTTATTATGCCTCCTCATCCATCAACAAGACAACTATCACACCCCCTAGCTGGGTGTGGTAATGTACTTGCTAAGGAGCACACTACAAACTACTTTTTTTCCATTAAATAGTAAAACATAATTAGAATTTATTTGAAATATAAATGATTACGTCTCAACGTAATCATTGAGTGGTGCCTTATGAAATTTAAGAATGCCACATATCACACACCTTTAAAGTCTTTAAAGCAGAAATCTTTATTTCTTCAGGTATAAACAGGTGAAGTACTATTTTCACAGCTATGCTCATTTTTTTTTTTGTCATAGCTTTAAAGAATTTAGTTAACCATTTAGAAATTGTGTTATAATTTCATTTTTAATGGGTGACAAGATTTGATGAAGGTTGAAGCAAGTTAAAGAGATACTTGACCTTTTCAAACTGGTGCCTGTATTCCCACAGGACCAGATCATTTTTTACATTGACGCTATGGTCTTGCCTATTTGCAAATTTGTTAGAACTAAAAATAAGCTACATAAATATTTAATTTATTTTAAAAACAACATTTAAATAACTAAACTCTAAAGAAAACGATGGATTTGAAAAAAAAGAATCCAAACAGCAGAAAAATTTAAGTCAAGTGAGGGAAGGGTTTATTTATTGATGATTAGCGTTAGCTAAGGGGTTAGTAATAGGATAAATAGGCAGAGTGATGATACATGCTGTAGCAAGAGTTGATACAATGAAACCATTCATTACATTTAATCAACGACATTTGCAGATTATCTTTGATTTGGCATAAAACATACAATTAGAATGTATACAATTAGTGTCAAGACAAATTTGCTATTTGGAAATTATAAAATTGAAAAAAGGAACCACAAAGGTAACATTTTAAATAATTTCTTTTAGTGATGAATGATGCATTCTATAGATGGTCGAAGATTCTCTACATGGAACTATTAGTCCTGAACTATTCTTCAATAGGAAAACTGGGATCAGAAGACAAAGGTAGCGAAACATGTCTTAACGGTAAGTTACATACCATTGGTTTTTCAGTTTTCACTGATTTGACATGGAGGCATTCTTCATGCTTTGAGGTAGTATTACTAAGGTCCTTATGCTCTCCATGTGCACCTTGAACCGAATGGCCTGGCGATCGGGATTGTGAATGGTTTCCTGGCTCTCTTGGTGGGGGAGGTCTTGGGTGGATGTCACCACGTTGTTTCTTAGTGACATGAGCCTCTGGACCATGCACAGTCTTTACATGTTTCCTTAAAGAGCTAGGATCTGTATATCGTTTAGTGCAGCCAGGGATCTTACATACATATGGTTTCTGTAAGAGAGACAAAAAGATAACAATCAGTTCTATAAGAATTGGAGGCAGTCATTGTGAAAGGTGAGTACAACTAAACCAGGAACACACAAATTTTTTTGTGAAAATGTCCCATTCTTTATATTATGACTAAAACCATTATCCCTGTGACAACCTTATCAATAGCAATCATACATTTCTTCAAGTGTTATGATATAGCCCACATATGGAGAATTGGATAACTTTATTCTAAACATTTCAATACATTTTAATTGTTAGTGTATCAAAAGTAAAATCCTTATTTTTGTTTTGAATGCAACAATAAAATGTATATTTTGGAACAATAAAAGTCCTACAGAGGGGACAGAGGGCAAAGGATTTGTCCGCAGTATATCTTCTGGTCTTCCTCCAGCTGATCTCCGTGTATTTAATAAAACATGACTTGAAAAGTGTGGAGGTGACCATTGTGGGAGAGGCAGGATTTTGCTTCCTTTTGTCAGAGTCCAACAAGGAGAACAGTGAGCAGTACATTACTATCATCACCATATGTCACCCAGTCTTTAACAACAATGCCTGAGACCTACCATTTAGATTTATGTTTATCAGAGTATATGTACAGGTAGCTGAGTGCCTAGTTAACCTTACATGCCTGGAAAAAGAATTCAAGATAAAAGACTAATTTTTTTATGGCACTGTTTGAATTTGGACTATATTTTGTTATTGCAACATTGTTGCTGTAGTCCTAATATAATACATGTCACCCATTTTTGGGCTGTGTCCCCTTTAAGGTAACCCCTAGGATGCTAAATGGACACAGTCCAGGATTCTAATAGCAGTCTGGGTACTGCAACATTGTTATGCTATTGAAAGGGCCTTGACTGTGAAATAGATAGGAAAGTTGGGAGGGCCTGCTATTCACCCCACCCAGTACTTGTGGGGGTGTGTTGGCTGCACAACAGCGTTATAACTAGGTCAGGTGACCTAATCAGTGCAGAGAGTAATGGTATTGCTGAGACACTTCTTGGTGGGAAAGAAAGCTGGACTGCTTCTCTCTGTGAAAAGGACAAACTGTGACATTTACTTGATTAACTTTACCTGAGAGACTGTAAATTTGAGTGGCTGTGGTTAAGTGACTGTGGATGCCTGAGTTCCCACAACATATACGTTTCCTTTGCAGAAATCATGTACACAAAATATTATTTAAAAAAAGCCAGGACTTTTGGTTCCACTATCAAACAAACAAATTTAGTACAGCTTAATTAAATTTATCAAGTAAGTGAAAATCCACTTATTGAATGAGATCATGTTGTGCTTCAATCATCCAATCATGTGCAAGCATTTTTTTAAAATGTTCCTCACATGTTTGGACATTATTTGCAAGATTAGATCAGATTAGATAGGATTAATATAATTGAAAATAAATACTGCAAAGTTACAATACGCTACTCATTTAGTAAATTAACTACATACTGTTTCCATGATGT
>CM070036.1:96358199-96379750 GCA_036250615.1 Ptychadena robeensis | reverse complement strand
TTTTTGCGCCGATCGCCGATCATGCTATTTAAGCCAATATCGGCCGATCATGATCGCGGCCGATCAATCGGAGCATCACTAGTTAAAATAAAAGTGTTTATTAAAAAAAGCATGTTTGATTAGATAAACAGTAATCCCTAAAGGTCTAATTAAGCTGCTCATGAAGTATATAGAGTAATGGAAACTTTTATAGTACTAAATTACGCTGGAAAATGTCACTGAGATCCCAGTTTTATCCTGGTACAGAAGCAGAAACATAATCTATACTAGAATAGCTTCAACTGGTGCTAGCCAATTTCTGCGGGTGTAATCCCTTCATTAACTTACCTAACGCTCAGCCTGTTAAAAACCTTGCGGTACAGGCAATGACATTTCTGGCATCATCGATGACACTGGCGTTATGGACTGGGAAACCAATTCCCATCCATTAACATGGAGGTCTATGGCACGCTCCCCCCTCCCTTTTGATCTATGGTGGTTCCGGAATGAATCAGTGACTGCGGCTGAATAGAGAATACGCAGCTTTCAGAAGCATATGCAAGTTTTGAAGATCCTGGTTCGGGCAGAGTTTGTTTTTCAAACAAACAAACTGGGTTTGTCTCAAACGCTAGGGAAGTTAATTACAGTTTTTTTTATATGACCACTGAAAGTAAAAAGGTAGATTTTTCAAAAAGAAGCCTTTTTCTCTACCAAGAGAAATGTGACAGTGTGGTGTGCACTGCAGAAAGAGGCCACAGACATGAAGGTAGACCATTTCCATGACAGGGGTAATATTTAAGCAGAAATGCCATATATATATATATATATATATATATATATATATATATATATATCATAAAGTAAAAGAAAATGGGATTCATTTGAACAGACCACAAACACAGCTTCATGGTAACATGGCTTGTGTTATCCTTTTAGTGAAAAGAGGTCAGCATGTGGCAATCGTGACTCTGATGCCCGTTGACCAGTATTTCTACCTTGGATTATTCTTAGCAGCTACTAAACACTACCTAATGGAAAATTGCATAAGACCTGCCTTTTTGGAAATGGTCATCTTAAAGTTTGTACAGTTTTTTTTAGCTTTTAACAATATTGCTGTTTTTTATGTCAATATTATTTACATTTTCTGTTGATGGAATAAATGTTATGGATGATTTGTGTATGTGGCTCCTTGTTGGCGAAAACCTCTTGTTAAAGTGAAATGCACAGAAATGAGAGTCACAAGAATGTGAAATACCAAAATGTTTTTAGAAAGCTTACCTCATTCGAATGAGTTCGGTTTTGGTGTTTTGCTCTATCAGAAGCATTAGAGAAAGCCTTGTTGCAGCCTTCATGCTCACAGACATAAGGTTTCTCTCCAGTGTGAGATCTCAAGTGGGTTTTCAAGTTTTCTAATCTGGAGTAAGCCTTCGAACAGCCTTCAAACTGAAGACAGGAAGAAAAACAGAAAGAAGGTTACTTAAATGACAGAATTTAAAGTTGAATTACAGGCAAGGAGAAATGCACATTTAAAATAAACAGGGCTCTTTCCACCTGTAAAGGAATGTACTTTTACTCAGCCTTGGCAGACAGTGGAGCTTAAATCATTTATTTTACTGAAGGAAACAATAGAGCCTAGAAGCCTTCCCATCCTTAGTGTGTGAATTGACCATAAGTGGACAGAAGCAGCATGTTTCTAGTACACACAGGTGCCTAAAGTAGAGGCTGATGTTTGACTGCTGCCGCACAACAGATTACAAAGGCCATGTTATCAACTCACCTTAAGGAACTTAACTTAGATGTATCTCAATTATTTTCTAACATACATTAAAAACAATCTGCAATATAGGAACACTCAATCCTGCAAGCTGCTATACAAAGGCAGACAGAGGGCAAAGGACTTGTCCGCAGTATATCTTCTGGTCTCCCTCCAGCTGATCTCGCTGTTTTTAATAAAACATGACTTGAAAAGTGTGGAGGTGATCATTGTGGGAGAGACAGGATTTTGCCATCAAGGAGAATGGTGAGCAGTACATTACTATCATCACCATATGTCACCCAGTCTTTAAAACAACAATGCCTGAGACCTACCATTCAGATTTATGTTTATCAAAGTATTTGTACAGGTAGCCGAGTGCCTAGTTACCCTCACATGCCTGGAAAATTCAAACTATATTTTGTTATTGCAAAATTGTTACTGTAGTCCTAATAAAAAAAAGGGAACCTGTCCTAAGTAATAATGTTAAATAAAGAACTAGTTCATCCATTTATAAATAAGACGACATGTGTGCTTACTGTGCATTTGTGTGGCTTCTCTCCTGTGTGTCTTCTCATGTGGACCACCAGCATATACTGAGCTTTAAATGGCTTTTGCTCTCTTGAACAGTCCAGCCAGCGACATACAAACTCCTTCTTTTCACCATGAATGTGATCATTGTTTATATGCTGTACAAAAACAGAAGAATACAACTGTGAGGAATATCATTATACTGGAAATGTACACAATTTAAACACTGAACATTCTAGAATTTTTGTGTGTATAAGTCTCTGTGAATAATCACCCACTCTGCTCCAGAGAAGACTGAAAACCATCTTATTTTTTTTCCCTATGTGAGGTGCAATATGTTTTCTTTTAAACGTTGTTTATGGTCCAGATTCCTAAAAACATGCAGGGGCAAACTTTATAAAGCTATACACTATCTATAGTAGCATAATGTAAACATAAATATGTTTAAATAATTATTTCCTCATTAATAATTATTATTTTATTTTGTTTTCTGTTCACAATAGACAGCTAGAAAGCCTCAAATGTGGCTAAATTATTAGTCTTTAAAACTTTACATCTGACATGCAAAACCATTAAGCTACTTTAACTTTTACATTTGAAGTCCGCTATAATGTTTATATACCACAGGGCTTTTTCAGCTGTAGTGATTCCAGTAAATTGGCAATAACAGTATACAGACAAAGGGGAACAGAACCACTTTTCTTGCGGCTGGAGGAATTGGTCAGACAGCAATTAGAGTTGATGACATTTATGAAAACCCTATAGGAACTACTGGATTGTATTAAATAGTGGACAGATGTAAACATTTGCAGTGTTTGACACCACTGTAGTAACAATTCTTTCTTGCTACCTCTAGATGGCAAAATACACACACTAGTTCCATTATTAAGTAGGAATTCCCTACCTTCTATTGTAAATACACACATATATCACCCTAGTTTACAATCAGTGAATGATACAGTGAGGTCAATTTAACAACATTTCATGTATTTGGTTATAGCTACAGTTACATAATCCAGCTGAAAAAGTATGCTAATTGACTTCAGCTTGATTTCTGTTTTCATGCTGTGAACAGTGTTTAATACTCCAAGGAAAAAAAATCTATGTTTTTAGGTACATGTATGTCCAGATGGTATGTCAGCACATACCTAATACAGACAGCCCAGAGATGCTCAAATACAGACAGCCCAGAGGTGCTCAAATATATAGCAAAGTCTGATGACATAAACTTAACAAATGCTAAATATAAGGCAACTGCATTTTTAATTTCTTCATTAGCATAGTCTTACATGACTATTAATATACTTAAATTGTTGTACTATATGAACAAAATATCACAAACTGAAAGCTGTTTCTACAACAGGACATACATTAAGGTTGTTTGGCACTACAAAAAACAGACAATTTAAAGAGTATAAACAAGTATTAACATATAATTGTATGTTAACATTTTATATTTGACAATCATTACAGCCATCATAGCAGAGGAATTTTTTAGATACTTATCCTAAAGCTGGTGTCATGGTGGCACAAAGTTCAGATAAAAACAGAATGCTGGGTGTGCATGTTAAATGAGACATTTAAGGTGTTAAGCTGGCAATGTACCGTCTATTCCTTATCCGATTCTCTGCACTAGAAGCGGCGTGATGACTCTCTGTGTGCAGCTCATAACTTCGGCGGGGGGCAGCCGATCACAGCCGAACTAATGGGATCGGGTTTAAATTTACCGTCCTGTCGGATAACTGTGCGATCCGACAGGATGGCTGATTTTAGCCCAATCCTCGTTAGTTGCTGCATCCAATTCCTGCACGACCTGATCCCTAAGGGATGCGGGAGCGCGCAATGCATCAGATCGGAGGTCGGATTGTGCAGGAATTGGAACGTCTATGCCCAGCTTTACAAATGTCTGTGTTTTGAACCTTTAAGATGTACTTGTTACTAAAATCCCATACATCACATTAGAAGGCCACAAGATAGAAACATCCCCAGAAGTCACCATGTTACTCTGAAGTAAACTCTTACAATTAGAGAGGAACTAAACACAACATATTGTGACATCTTGGGGAACTGGGGATACTTATTGAGTGCTGAAAATTTGTGGGGTTAATTTTAAATGAAACCCAGTTCTTCAATAAAAATTTTATTAAAAAGAAAAGAGGCCTTAGCTCATTTTCCTTTGGACTATACCTGTTTCTCTTAACTATCATAACATATGGTTTAACTATATTGTATTTAAAAATGGCTTAAACCAAGAGAGAAGAATGTTTTAAAAAGATAGCTGTTTGGCTTATTAGGTGATTTACTGATCAGGAAGAAGCACTGGTTTTACTCTGAATCGAATGATTTGCATGTTTCTTTGTTTGTCAACTCAAAGTCAGCTAGAAAAGCATCTTTTCCAAGTCACCAGAAATAACAGGTGCAATTCACTCAATTTTTTGGCATGCTATTTTGTCTGTAACACTTGCAATGCTTGTTCTTTTATATTTTCTATGTAACTTGAAAAGAAATCAAGTGTTTACTAAAATCGAACATCAAGGGGCAAGAAAACACATGCCAATCAAATTAAAGTGGAACAAGAAACTACTGTGAATTTGTTGGATTTTGTGGGGGCTCCCTTCACAGTACCTGAGTGTCAACCATCCTGAATCCCTGAGATGAAACAGATCTGTGTTAGCAGGGTAGTTTATACTTTTGCACTCATTTCACAGTATAGCTAGGTTTTCTTTTTTATCCACTGTGTTTGCAGCTCCCCATACATAAAAATCAATAGGTTAAACATGCTCAGCTTGTATGTTCAACTATGAGTCCAAGAATTCCCAAAAGAGAAGAAAATCCCTGGCTCCCGTACAAAGAAAACACTGTACTTTACTCAAAAGAGCTTTCTGTGGCAATTTAAATGTACAGACACAATATCCTGCAGAAGTAAAATCTACCGTATAACATTCCTGACCTCAAAAAGCAGATATGACCCCTGGAGGAACAGGAGGTAACGGTATCTATTTACACAAACGCATTGTCATCCTTAAAGCAATGGACCGGTGCCTTTTAAGCCCTTCTTGTTACAGCACATAAAGTTTAATGTATATGACATGGATATGATGTATTTCAATGGAATGAATGTATTAATGCAGTAAATGCTATGAAATATGTTTTACATTATATGGAACATGGTAATGTAGTATATATGTATGTTTTTATGAATAGAAAGGTGGAGCACGCTATCTTTTAAAGTCCAAACCTAGTTAATGGGTGGATTAATGATGAATCCCACCCTGATTGTTTACATGGATTCTATGATGCACCTCAGCCATCACCACAAATAAACAATGGGCAGCTTCTTAAAATTACTTTAAAAGGTCCATTCATACATTTAGCTTAATATTAACAAAAAATAAATGCATATATATATATATATATATATATATATATATATATATATATATAATTTTGTGGGATCATTTCTTAAAAATGTTTATGTTGTTTTAGATCTGTACTAGTGTATGTGAACCTTGCCTTCAAAAGCCAACTAAGGGATGCAGTTAACATTTTTTTCAAAGCAATGGAGAGGTTAATACCAGACTAAACCTATGGCTTAGATGTACTTTCCTTCACAGCAGTGTTGGTGCTGGGACTCTCTTGTAAGCTCTGTCAACACAGTTCTGAAAGCCAACTACACTACTATTTCACCTTCTTTTAGCAGCCAGTGCTCAGCTTCAAGAAATGGAATCCAGCAGGAAGCTAGTTAAGAAGGTAGTATTTATGATGTGACAGCCATCTCCTGGGATTTGTACTTGTGCTGGCTTATGTTGTCTATTTGGACAATGCAATGTTGAAAGTGGCCTTTACTTTCTGATACAAAGAATACGAATATTTTCTTAGTGCCATCAAAGAACATACATTTGTCACATTAAAAAACCAGGTGATAACATCATAAAGGGTCATTTTTTTAATCAGTGTGGTCCAGATTTTGAAGTCTGAGGACCACTATTTGGACAGTTAAGCCGTCCATAGACGTACCGATCTATGGCCGGCTTTTAGCAGACTCCTCACAGCGTGGTGATGTCACCACACTGTGAGGAGTCGGCTACAGAACGGACAGGAATCCCATGTGTTCCACTAACACACGCGATTCCTGTCAGATTGTAGCCAATTAACAGCCTGCAGTACAGGATCAAAGGATCAGGCAGAAAAAGAACCAGCAGGATGGATCCGTGTGCGATCCGACCTGCTGGCTCTTTTGGTCGGATCCTCAAGATGGGCTCCCCTATAGTTGTGGCCGACCGACCTTTATGTGCTCGGCGGAGCGCGCACGAAGTTCGGTCAGCCCCAACTATGGCCGGGAAATGCGCCCGTCTATGCTTTAGATGTTTTATTTGCCAACATTTTTTGTTGTTGTCAGATGTTATTGAAAAGTTTCTATAAGAATGTTCAATTCAGTGGACAATAACAAAAACACTACCAATATAATAATACTTAGATCCAGTGACATTATCACTGTGTACTACATAAATGTCAAAGCTGGTGGGGGTGATTAGCAGAATGCTGTACTTCAAGCAAATAGGAAATGATGCTGAGCTGCCATGATTAAAAGAATTAGAATAGGTGGAAGCTAACTGCGTGAAGTAAAATCCAAAAAGGCAATCTCCATACATAAGAGAAACTGTGCAACATTAAAGCAATGAAAAATCCTAATTAAAAAAAAATTAAATTTGTCCATTCCGGAGAAAATCAGATATTGATAGCCATTCATTTTTTGCTTCAAATGCCTCATTCTTGTATTGTGGAAAAATACAAACACTTGTAACACCTCCAGTATGGTGTGCAGACTGAGGCTTGCCAATCTCTTCTATACAGTGTTGACATTTTTATAAAGTATTTGGATTGGTCCAAGGCGGACATAATTATTTCCACACATCGTGAAATTCAGTTGCCAAAATTTTCCCATTTGCTGCAAAAAAGTTATAAATTAGGGGATTCATTTTAGGAGTCAAGTATTTCTATATATACTTCTATAAATACTGTTTGTAAACTAGTCTATAATCAGCCCTAAATGAGGGGTCAAAGCTGAACTTAAGAATATGAGTTCATGTAGGACATGATGTTATTACACCTTGTCTCTTACCTCAAGTGGCTGTGAGGGATTGGAGCTGTAAAGACACTTTTATAATCAGGAAACTATGAAGTTTAGATGCAATACCCTTTAGGAACATTAGAACACTCATGTTTTGATATATTTTCCCCATAGCTCTATGGCAATTGGTTTAAACTAGCCCTCTTGTGCTGGGAAAGTAAAAAAATCTGTTGTTTATTGTTTTAGTGTCCCCATTTGAGAGTGTTCCTTTGATTTCTTGCTCCACTACCAGCGGGTCTGTAGGAAAGGAAGTGATGAGATATGTATTTAATTGAAATACACAGTTTGGTTAGGTAGATATTGAAATGTAATCATGAAGAACTAATGGCTACTTAGATAGCAACAAGAATTTTACCTGTTTCCTGTAGAGAATTCTGGTAAGGAGAGGTGCCAGATTTAGAACAGGTTTACATAGTTCTGTTCTAAAACACATAGCACATATAGGGTTTTTATTGCTTATTTCCAGCAAGGAGACACACTTTAAAAATATTGGAGGAATTAACAGGACTGGCCTGGAGATTCTCATCTACTTGGCACTGTTTCCATCTGGCATGCGATGTACTTTCTGTGCAGTGAAGTCCAGGATTCACTTAGTCATGCCAATAAACTATATTACAGTGCATCATAAATATAGATGCTGCACAGGTCAGCAGTTGGATTTGAACCTATGCATAGGAAATATGCAGGAAATCTTATTAAATATATTTTTGAAGGTGGTAGGAGAAGTTTTAAATGTGCCAGCCTAAGGGAATGGGTCACTTGGAACAGACCATAGCGCAGTGTTTTCTGTACTAAACTGCACAACTAGCTACATGTTATGTGTATTAATCTGTACATGATCGAGCTATTACCAGACATGTCCTGAAAAGCTATGTGACATTTATACTCATATCTGAAAACTGGAACAAATGCTTGGTCAATACTGTATTATTTCTATAATAAAATAATATTCTAATATCAAACTAAACATATGTCAAAGCCATTATAATAGTTTGGACAAAAGCCTTCTGTCAGTGCCTTTACAGTAATAAAGTAAAGAACTAGAACTGCTACTAGTGACACACTACTGATTGACTTAGATCTATATTTGGCTACATGTTAAAGTGAAGAAGGACTTAAAGATGAACAGAACTGTGTTTTTTCAAAAGTGTTATGGGAGGGAATGGTTTTTGCAGAGGTGATGAATAAGGAGGAGGGGTGCTCTGTATGCTATCAGTAGAAGATAAGATATGCCAAGTTACAGTGCATGGCAAGATGAACACATCTTAAAAATGGTTTTGAAGGCAAATAAAAAAAATACGCAGATCAGCCAAAATATTACAACCACTGAATCGTGAAGTGAGTAAAATCATTCTCACTTCAATTGCACATGTCTAGAACTAGGAAATATTAGGCAGCAAAAGAACAGTCAGGGAGGATTGGGCTAGCTCATCTGGTCTAAAAATACAGTACTGATCCTGGGAAGTAAAGGCTTCCATACACATAAAAAAATTTCTACAATCAATGTCAGATTCAATCGTAATTTATCAATCTTGGTTCAAACAATCAAGTTGTGGTCGAAATACCCCCCACATGGAGAAACCAATATTTGATCGATGTTGGTTCGATTGACCGAAAGCATAATTGATGGAAGACAATCCTAAGTACACCAAAATGCCTGCCAGCGGATGTATAAGTATGCTAATTATTTAAATTGAACCAAACTTGGTCGGGCACAATAAAATAGTACCGGTATTCAATAGATATTTGTATTCTCAATTGATCAAAATTTTCTGACATATCCAATCACTCTTTGATCGATCAAACCATTTGGCATCGACTTTTGGCTGATCGACTTAAAAATTAATTGGTTTAAGTGGATCGAATGGGAAAATCGAAACAAGTATAGAAGATGATACCCCGCTGTGTCTGATGCTACATCTCTACTACCAGTTAGAATCTAATACAATGGATATCAGAACTTGGCCATGAGGGACCAGAGGGACTTCAGATGTATGTTCTACAGGTAGCAGGCACACTAGTTGTGTGATCTGCATGTACTTTTGGGAAATATCAGAAGCTGCATTTTATGTTGTATTAATTTGACAAGCATCATCAACCTAAAGATTAAGTGAACACTTTAGTAGGAACGGTATTCACTGGAAAGATAGCACAAACTGCTTAACGAAAAAAAAAAAATAAAATTAAAAAAAAAAAAAAAAAAAAAAAAAAAAAAAAAAAGAAAAAAGAAAAAAAAGAAAAAAGAAAACAGAGAAAAAGGTTGAAAAAGAGGATATGAGGAAACCTACAGGGAGTGCAGAAGAGTAGGCAAATTAGTATTTTGACCACATCAATACTCTTTATGCATGTGGTCTTATCAAGCTAAATTAGGCTCGAAAAACCTTCTACCATATTAAGCAGATTAGGTGAGTGCATCTCTGCTAATGAGAAGGCGGTGGGTCTAATGACATCAACACCCTATATTAGGTGTGCATAATTATTAGGCAACTTCCTTTCACTTTGGCAAAATGGGTCAAAAGCAAAGGACTTGACAGGCTAGAAAAGCAACAACAAACTAGGAGATCCTCTTGCCAGAGGGATGCAGCACTCTAAAAATTGCAAAGCCTTCTCGAGCGGATCACGAACAATCAAGCTGTCTTCATTCAAAATAGCACCAGCGGCTCGCAAAAGCGTGTGGAAAAAACCAGGCCAAAATAACCCCACCTGAACTGAGAAAAGTCAAGCGTGCAGCTGCCAAGATGCCACTGCCACCACAGTTTGGCCATATTTCAGAGCTGCAACATCACTGGAGTGCCCAAAAGCACAAGGTGTGCAATACTCAGAGACAGAAAGGCTGAAAGACGAACCACCCACTGAACAAGACACACAAGTGAAACGTCAGACTGGGCCAAGAAATATCTTCAAAAGATGATTTTTCTAAGTGTTATGGATGATGAAATGAGAGTGAGTTCTGATGGGCCAGATTGATAGATGTGGCTGGATTGGTAAAGGGCAGAGAGCTCCGTCCCACCTCAGACGAGCAAGGTGGAGAGTGGAGAATTAGAATGGAGCTACTGGGCTGATCATCAAAGATGGAGCTTGTGGGGCCTTTTCGGGTTGAGGATGGAGTCAAGCTCAACCCCAGTCCTACTGCAGTTTCTGGAAGACACCTTCTTCAAGCAGTGGTACAGGAAGAAGTCTGCATCCTCAGAAAAAAACATGATTTTCATGCAGGACAATGCTCCATCACACGCGTCCAAGTACTCACAGCGTGGCGGCAAGAAGTGGGTATAAAAGAAGAAAAACTAATGACATGGCCTCCTTGTTCACTGAATCTGAACCCATTGAGGAACCTGTGGTCCATCATCAAATGTGTGATTTACAAGGAGGGAAAACAGTACACCTCTCTGAACACGTGTCTGGGAGGCTGTGGTTGCTGCTGCACGCAATGTTGATGGTGAACAGATCAAAACACTGACAGAATCCATGGATGGCAGGCTTTGAGTGTCCTGCACAAAGAAAGGTGGATATGGTCACTGATTTGTTTTGTTTTGCTTTTTGAATGTCAGAAAATGTAATATTTGTGAATGTTGAGAGATGCTATTATTGGTTTCACTGGTAAAAATAAATAATTGAAATGGGTATAAATGGGTTTTTGTTAAGTTGCCTAATAATATGACCAGTAATAGCCACCTGCCACACAAGATATCCCCCCTAAATAGCCTAAAACTAAAAACCAACTAATAAAACTACTTCCAAAAATATTCAGCTTTGATATTAATGAGTTTTTTGGGTTCATTGAGAACATGGTTGTTGTTCAATAATAAAATCATACCTCAAAAATACCACTTGCCTAATAATTCTGCACTCCCTGTAAAGGTCTTGTGGGATCTATGCCTCTACAGGTAAGGCTCAACTGGGGACCTAAACAACATAGGGAAGGGATTTTGTTTGTCATAATTCTATCTACTGATCAGTGACATTCTTAAAATGACCAAAAAGCAGAAACCATTAAATGCACAGAGAATGTAAGTTTTACTTATAAAGTAAAAAACCTTTTTATAGCAGAATTATCGTGAAAGAGGTCCTAGTAAAACACATATTTCTGTGCAAGTATATTTCCTAGAACTTTCAATCTGTTTTACTTGAATGTCAATTATTGAAACAACTGTACTTCCAACCATTCTTGTAATTTTAAGTATATTCTGTGTGTACCAGTTTTCTAAAAGGGCTTTAGTCATTTCAAAACTACTAGGAGACAAGGGCATTCTCCATGGATTTATTTAACTTTCAATTAAATTACAAAAAGAAAAATCAGTACATTTAAGAATCCTATTAAGAATGTTGAAATGGGCACAAACATTTTATTTAGATTTTTAGTAGGTTGAAAACAGAGGAGACAGCTTAATATGATGCCAGTTTGGCGGAGACTGCAAAGTCTATCTGAGACACGATGAGTGAGTGGATTTAAATCCTGGAAACATCTTAAGTCACAAAGTAAAATTTTCTAGATATGCTTTGTAAGTGATGAACCATGGATAATGAGACTAGGATGCTGATGAAATTGTAACACTGTTGATAAAGCTTAGGGACTATACAATTATTTTACAGAATGACAGAATGTCCCTGGCACAAAGGATCCAAATTTCCCTCTTACCTAAAATATACCAAAATTAAACCTGGCAGCTTTTGTGGTGGTTGTAGTGAACTGGATAGGAAGATGTCCATCATTATAATTTTGAATGTTATAAATCCCTTAGGTCTTGCACATTATTGTGTGTTCCATATGGAGAAGACATTCCATACAATTTTTTATTTTAAAGTCAATATTCAAAATGGGGTTGAATTACGAACATGGTAGAAGCTATTCTCTTAAGCATAATGAGGTAAGTCTAAACTCACTTTGTGTGTTATTTTTTAATATGCAAACCTGAACATACACAAAAATGAAAAAAGTACAATTCAAGATTTAGATTGGAGGACGGGTTTGGTCACTATTCCCATCCCTAAAATATAACTCCAAAACTACCTTCTATTCCCTCTTGGGACTTTGGTTGGAGTAGTGACCCAATGTGCAACTTTTAATGTTTAATACGTGTGAGTTGAAAGTAAATAAAATTATTTCTTTATTTGTGAACACTGTCACAGCAGATAAATAACATATAAAGTGCATGTAATACAAAGGTATAACCAGTAGATTGCCAGCTATCCCGTAACACACATGGGTTATAGCGGCGACAACATCTAACAGATAGACATGTAGAAGCAATGGGTAAGGTACATAGAAGGCTACATGTTTCGCCGAATACGGCTTCCTCAGACCATGGGCACCTTATACTGTATAGGTCTTTGGCTGTTAAAATAAGCCTTTGTGCAAGTTGAGCACTGAGCACCCGCTGGTTCCCACCTCCCCTCCCCGCCCCCAGCCTTAAGCCGCCCTGGGTGGCCCACGTGGGATGCCGAGGGCGGGGAGGTACTGGGGATCGGGGAGGGGTCCGGGCGGGGCTGTCCCAGACCTCCCTCCAGGCTGATGCGCCGTATTCATATGGCTCCCGAATCACAATCACAAACCCAGGGTGGATGCCTTTGCAGCGCTCTCCTCCTAATATCCACGGCTGAACTAGTTTTGAAGACTCCCCCAGGTAAATGCTTTGCTAGATACTCATTCCTAAACCTTTGGCCTCCTGGCGGCGGGGATCCTTTCTGGAGTCTCCCCCTCCCCTCTTCCTGCCGCCCGGGCCTCGTTTGGAGCCGTCCTGTTGGGCCTGACGTGTGCCCCCCTCCCCGCAATTGGTGGGGACACAGCTGTGTCTGCCTGGTGATTCAAGGGCCCCTGGGGTCCCTCTCCCCTCCCGACCCTTCCTCCATCCCTTTGCTCTCCAGTTGAAGCATCTCAATACTTGTGACTGCATTTTCTGATACCCAGGTGGGCTCCTTCTTTCCTTATTATGTTTCAAAAATCTCTGTACTATCCATTTTTTCATACTCGTATCTATATCAACACGTCAATAGCCAGGTGTAACATCACTTTCTGTTTGGCTTCAGGTATGATTGTTCTGATTAAATCACATTGTAACTGTATCATATAGTGTGGCTGCACCTATCCAATGTACTTATCTCTCTTTTTTGGGATTCCCTAAAAACAGATGGTTATGTGTCCTGAGGAAGCCCAGAAATGTACGGGCGAAACATGTAGACAACATTAACCTCCCTAGCGCTCTTGCAAGGTCCAGATTTCTGTACCAAAAGCGCACCATATACTGTTGTAAGCCTGTAACTTCCAAAAATATAAGTGTCTTGTAGACATCCTGAATATAATATTGTTTAAAACACACAATTATTATTAAAAAAAAAAGTACATTAAAAAAAATTATAAAATGTATCATTTGAATGATAAAATCTCTTGAATAATTTGGTATGAAAGATTTCAAAACAGTATTTATGTCTGTTTATAATAACTTTTTCATTACAATTGGAAATGTGTTTTGTTTTTTACTTTGAATTGTATTGGATACAGTTATCACTGTATCCAATACAAGCCATTTGGCACCCTCTGAAAGGGTTAACTTCAAAGAGCACATGTGGAGATGACACTGGGGGTGACTTTCCACATGTGGTCTTTGAAGATAGGCCAGTTATTGCCTTTATACATTTGCAGTCCTGTCATTGTCAAAGGAATTTGCATATGAATGTCCCAGCTGAATTTGCATATGAATGTCCTGCGGACTCCCCAAGGCGCGCGGGGCAGCGGGACATTTATATGCAAATTGAGCTGGGAGAGAGGTAACATGCCGAAGCCAGCTTACAGCATCCCCCGGGATAGCACAGAACAGTGAGTATGTGCTGCTGCCAGGGGATGTGAGCTTAGCTGGACGGCTCCATCTCGTCAGCTGCAACACTGACATGAAAGTGCAAGATGAGATGCAGCCGTCAAAAGCGCTAGGAAGGTTAACCATGGTCAACTCAAACATCAGATAAATTTGTACTCATCTGGGAATTCCCTATGTTTTGTTTCCTCATATCATTCATGTTGATTGTGATATATCCTTGTATAAATAAAAAAAATTATGAATTACTCACATTGTGAAATATGCAATAATTCCACTTAGGTCTGCCACTTAAAGTCCCCACTGAGGGTGCCCACCATTTTCCATCTATATCTTATTGTGGGAGCAAAGTATACAGTTCAATGATACTTCAATCATTAGGGAACACTCTTGTATGGTAATGCACATTTTGTTGGTGAAATAGTGGGAGCGAACGCTGCCAGCTGAGCGTGCTGATTGGCATATCTGAAAGCCAATCAGTGACCAAGACGGCTTCTGAGCAAGTCCCTCGTCTCTTCTCCTCTTACGGCTCTAAGAAGATTCCGAGCAAAGACTTGTCAGTGGGGGGTCGATAAACAGGTAAATTATTTTGCCCTTTGCATTAGTAGTTTTCATGGGCTGCAAGAGAAGGATCAAGTGGGGCCGCATGCGCCTCCCGGGCCACAGGTTGGGCACCTGGGATCTATAGCATTATAGTCAAATTATCTATACCACACGTAACATTGCTCATGTTAGGTGTATATACATTTTGTAAAAACAGAATGTTTTATCTGTACACTCTACTTCTACAGATAAAACACAGGCCTTTCAAGCCATTGACTTGACCTGTTGGGTAGACTGCCGCTCGAACTTCCTGCTACATTCCTGCTCATCCTGTTGTATCCCTCACTGACATTTGAGGCATGTAAAGTTACATTTCTCTATGTAGACTGTGTTATCTGCTGCCAAACATCTAAACAGCTTGTTGACCGATATCAAACTGTAGGATGAATAACTGCTGAAAGTTTATTGGAAAACACATTTCCTTTTCTTCAATCAACAATGAATTGTGAGCCAGTTCATAACATTAAAAACATTCTGGCAACCATTTTCAATGTAATCAGGTAGTGAGATCATAAGAAAATGATTTAAATGATTTTGAAAACAGCTTTGACTTCCAGAAGATGTAGGGAATAAACCTAATAAGATAGGAAATTGTAAGACAATCTCGTCTTAAACTGTTGAGGTCCAAAGACACAAAACAGCTGAGGTTGACCATTAAAATATGAAAAAAAGTGAATGAAAACTAATTTCTATCTATCCTACTTGGCAGTGTACAGTAAACACAACCTTTCTCAACTCTTAAGTTGGCCATACACGTAAAGATTAAAGGTGGGTTTACACGTCAAGATTTTTGTTTCGTTCCACTTCAGATTTGATTTTTTTTTAGATTTTTTTATCGGATTTCGTTCGTCCATTTATCGAAGGTAATTCGATATTTTTTTTTTGTACAACCGACGCAAATATCGAATGAAAATAATCGTTGAAACACGAATGAAAAATCTTTCAGATTTTTTTTTTAGGAAGTGATAGGAAAAAAATATGAGTGAAATAAGGAGCGTCGTTTTTTACACGAAAAATAAACGACAGATGAAATTACCAACATGTTCGATAACCTTGTGGACGATTTTTTGTCATATCAAAAAAAAAAATCCATGAGCAAATGGCCGTTTCAGATTTTGTACAACGACCAAAAAATCGTTCATCGTCCATCTCGGACAAAAAATCTTGACGTGTAACCCACCTTTAGAGGAATCAATATTCGATTAGATAATAGCTCGATTTTTATCGAAAATCAATTTGTTAAAACCTGGATATTTTTTTTATGCAAAACACGATGAGTATCATCGATCTCTGTTAACCGCCCCCTAGCGTTATGGATGGCAGCACCTCGTCCAGCGCTCCAACTGCCTCCAACCGAGTGATTGTGATGACGGCGGGAGTTGTACAGTAAATAGAATGACAGCAGTTTCTATGTGAAAAACTGCTTTCAACTCCCCCTATGTACTAAATATCACACCAGAATAAAGTCCCCTGATGCCCCATATGTGCCCATTTGCAGTAACCCTTTCTTCCCTGGGTGATTTACACACAGTTGAGAGTTGCAAATGGAACATCTGGGGCACCAGAGACTTTTTATTTGGCAATAAAAAAAAATTTAGTACATAGCAGCATAGTTTGGGTGTCCTAATTTTATTTTTTTTTTTCAAAATTATTATCCGTCAGGATGTTATTATAGTTTGGGCAGCTTCAACACGTCACAACATTAAGAAAAATTTAACCACTTGACTCTATGGTGCACTTTTGGTACAGAAATCTGGACCACAGCAGTGCGCTAGGGAGGTTAATCATCTAATTCCAGTGGAAATGCTGTAGTGGTAGGCATGTCTTGAATGCTTCCTCAATCGGTTGGTGAAGTTCATGTCTTGCTCAATTACAGTGCAATCAATTAAAATGTACAGACATGTCCGATATAGTACTGATCGAGATGCAATCTGATATCGATTATTTTTCATTGATGTGCAAATCAATCGTTTTAAGTTGATTTGCTATATTTATCGACACGTGTATGGATACCTTTAGTCCATAACATAGAACTCCCTGCAAGCAGACACTTTTTCACATTGTCAAACTTGGTGCAATTTATTGATACATGTAAACATAATGTGTTTACAATTTCATGTCTTGTCTACTTGATTACTGATATAAACCAATATATATAAACCATAAAAGGTAGAGTAGTCTCTGAACTATTGAGTTTCCTCTGCGATCAATAAAGTCCTTTTTTTAAGCGGGCAATCCTAGAAAAAATTACTACCACCCTCTGTCCCTCTTCACAGACATGGCTTTGTCACTGTCATGTTAGGCTGCTCCTGCTTTCACTGTTGTTCTTAGTTTGCTGGCAAGGATATAAAATGGATATCCCTAATAGGTGCAAATGTCAAAGCAATACGAATGAGCAAGGCAGCGTGCTTGATTTAAGTCTCTGAATCTTACTGTCTGCTGCTGTTTGTGATTATGGATCAACTCGCAACGTAATGACACTTTTTATTTAATCAATAATTTCCATGCTGAGCAGACAGGCCTCTTACAGAGAATCGACAAGACGCTACTGATAGCGACAAGGCCCCGTTATTAATCTTTCCTTAGCCAGCTTATCAGTGAATGCTGGTAAAGAACCACCAAGATAGATATGAAGGAACGAGGACTGTCTTTCATATTCAAAACAAAAAGAAAGGAAAGCACTCCAAAGATTTCAGTACACTTCTAAGCTACTTTTTTGTATGCTGTTAGTGGAATTATTTTAAATTCAGGCATTAAAAAAAATATAAATGTTTACTAAAAGCTACTATTTAAGAAACATGCACATCGGTGCGACCTACAGTAGATAACTTTAGGCTAGCCTGGCTAGCCTAATAAATCAGTTTCATTGGAGATGTCAGTCGCCACAGTGCCTTGCAACAATGCTGGCATCTGTGATTCAGCAAAGCCTTTTCATCTTCAAATAAGATGCTTTATACTGATAAGAAGAGTAATCCTCTCCTGATCAAAAAAAAAATCTGCATTTTACCAATTAAGCTTCTGCCAGAAGCAGCACTGAGACTCCAGTGAAGTTTATCTCTGCTAAACATAAGGAGGAATACAGTCAGAGCTTTGTTTCATTTTCAGCTTGAATACTTATCTTCACTTAAGAACTGTGGTGTCTAGGCCCTGTGATATGTTAGTCCCATACCTACACTACCGCTCAGGATATGACAGGCACACAAAAAACAGGCATTCCTCCTCAGACATGGTAGAAACTTGCTTGAAAATTATTATTAGCATTTAATAAATAATGAAAAAAAAAGTGTTAGATGATAACGGCTATCGCTACACTACATTATTGTTGGGCAATATGGATGTGTTGTTGAGCGGTATGGACGTGACAAATCTATACCGCCCAACCCGTGGATTGGCCACATATTTCCTGCAGTGTGTCCTATTGAACAGAAAAAATGTGCCTGATCCTTTTCGTGTAATGCGTCACATGTAGGTGCTGCACCCCTAGTTGTGATTGGTGTGGGATGCCTTTTTTCCCATATTCGTTGTGTGCCGTAATGTAGACAAACTATAACAGCAAACAACTGGAAAAAAATTAGAAAGAACATTGTTACACAAAAAATATTTTACCAGTTAATAAAGAGCTAATAAAAGTAAAGAAAAAAGGCAACCTATAATGCTTTCCCAATGACAACCATTGACACCCAGCAAAGGCTGCTACAAGTTAATGCCTTAACTTCTAGTTGCTAAAATGCAGCAAGTAGAGGATGCAGAAAATAAAATGAATGAACCTGATATTAATTTACACCTATACTGATCCAACTGTGTTTATCTCTGAAGCCAAATAACAACCAAAAACTCCACTGATAATATTCACAAAAACCAAAAGAGAAAACTAAAGATGCTTAAACATCCTATTCACCTTACATTGCACAGTTACTATTCTATTTACCTAAAATCATTGATACAATCATTGTTACAATACATTTGTCAGGTTTATATTTGTAGTGTGTGTGTGTAAAAATACAAAAAAGAAATTGCACGTTACATTTTAAGGGGTCATAAAATCCACAAACATAAAAAAAAGTTTTTAGCCTGTTGGTTTGGCTGTTGAGAAGAAAAGAAATACTGAGCAGATATATTTTTTCCCACTTGTAAAATATTGGGCATAATGCAGAGCAAGTTCACAAACACATTACATGTTACAGATGAGTGGAGATAATTGTAAACAGTTCTGCTTTATGATCTGGGAGTAAGAAATAACAACAGTTTTAATACAGAGCAGAATTAATGCAGCATTTGAAGCCGAAACATGTCCAAAGGATTAATTGAGTCCAACTGTCTTTTGACCTTGTTTAAAAAGCCAGAGAAAAACTCAAAAAAGTATGGCCAACACTCCATTAATTCAACACCACAGGAATGGTAACAAGTGTCTGGAGAGTCTTGAAATAAAGCTACATACTACATTGGGTTTTCTGATGAGGGGATGTTTTATTGCTTTCGCAGTCACTAAGCCTTCCTCAGGATTAAAGGTCATTAAAATGTTCTAAGGACTAAATAAAAAACCTTTCTATAGTTTCTTAATTCCAAACAATCCATGTTGATTCTTACATTAATTCTGTTACTATATATATATATATATATATATATATATATATATAATTTATTTATTTATTTTTAACAAGACAAGTTTTTCAGCCCCCAAAATTTGCCTAAAAATTGTATTTGGCTTATTCATGAAAGCCCCTGAACATAGTTTTCTCACCAAAGTTGTTGGAGATGTAGAGATGGGTTGCGGGAACATTTTTCAAAGTAAGTATTGGTTTAGCACACATAGTTTTTGCATAAACTAAGTTCAAAGTTAAGTCAACATTTTGACTAATATTACATGTAAATATTTTTAATGTTCATACATCTCCAACAATTTAAGTAAAATTAGGTTGCTCGGCTTATATGTTAATCTCCTATATTATTCACATGAAATACATAAAGTATAAAGAACATGAACCTTAAAACACCCAGCAAGCATATCTAAGAGCAGAAACAACTAGTATCAGAATTTAAATGTGTATGGTACAATATCCTTACTCTGGTCTCTAAAATTTGTACTTTTGCTGAGGTGAAAAAGCTTAAATTCAGCAGCTTATCCAGAAAGTCAGAAAAACAGTCCGGTCTTGTCAGGATTTAAAACTGCTCAGCAAAACTCAGCCTAGTCCTCCATTCAATGGAAGGATACCAATAACAGATAGCAACTTGCTTCAGCAGGAAGCCAGCACTGTCACATATTAGATAGAGAACCATGAAGAATCATGAATTCTGCTATTAACTGGATGTCCTAGTGACAAGTGATAGACACTATAAATAAGACGAGGAGCCAGAATGCTTTAAAACACACTGTCCTCTACCTAATGCATCATGAAAGCTTTACTCTATCAACGGTTGATTTTCTCACCACTTTTTTCACACATTTCCTTGTAAATAATGCTGTTTATTCAATATTACAGTTGTATCATATCCATATCATATCCTGTGCTGTAAAACAAGAATAGTTAGCATATTTCAAAAATGTCATTATTACTGAAATTTCATTATTTACAGTGAGCTGCTATCCGATGTTTATATATTTGGCCTTTCTTTCTAATGTATGGAAAAAAATTAATTTAATTTTCCGATCATTGTATATACTGGAGTATAAGCCGAGTTTTTCAGCCCCAAAGATGTGATTAAAAAAAACCCTTCGCCTATACTCTGAGAGTGCAACAATCACAGCCAATTTCTTGTATGCCATTTAGGCTGCAAGTGCTGTGTTCTCTCCTCTACTGGCTCAAAGTGAAAGTCAAACTCAGTAGAGCTTCCAAAGCTTGGCATACAGCCAATCACAGCAGACATGCACCTTCAGTCCTGCTCTGTGTTCTTCTTCCAAGGGGAGACTTTACTTGCTAAGGTAAGTGGAACCTTAGATGGGTGGTTGTGTCAATATTTAGGGGTGATTCACACTGAGGGGTTGCGATGAGGTTCCAACAGAGTGACCTTGCACAGTGTGCAATGTTGTTTCTTGTGTTTTATAACCCATTCAAATGAATGAGATGGAAATGAAAACATCCTGAAGCGCACTACAAAGCACAGCATGCCAAATTTCTAAACATGCGTTCTAAACATTACTGCATGAATAAAAACACTACTGCAGTATGTTAATGCATGACACTGAAGTATGCATTTTGTATGGGAGGCACCACGCAGTGCATTGCAGAAATGCTGTGTTTTGGGTACCTGTAATGTAACACTAATGCGGCAGTTGCATGTACACAGTCTTGCGATACATGAGTCAAAATGGCCAAGGATTGTGGTTGATCAAGGTAACCTTAAAATGGTACGTCAACTCTCTTTCCTGATTGATGTTCTACCCACATCAATAGTTTACTAGCCATATCTTATCAACGATCCTAAATATAGGTAACAGACAACCAACACATAACATATTTAAAATAAAATAAACCCAATTCTCATTTTGGTATTTTAAATGGAATCACATGTAGACCCCATCTACTTAAATAAAGAAATAAATAACTACATGAATTGTTGGTCAAATTTTATTCAACAAAAAAGATACATGAGCCAGCTGTATATAAATGAATACCAAAACAGCTTTGCCAATATTGCACACAACTTGGTGCAGTTTGCTAAATGGGTACTCAGTTATGAAAGATCCAGGTTTATTGGCCTATTCAGTTTGTTCATTAAGCATTAGCAATACTAAAGGCCCCCATACACG
>CM070036.1:96289263-96358099 GCA_036250615.1 Ptychadena robeensis | reverse complement strand
GAAGTTACTCGGTCGAACCATGTGGGCATTGACCGATTTTTGGAAGACCGATGCAAAAATTTTTTTGTTTTTAATCGATCGGACGGAAAATCGGGGCGTGTATGGGGGCCTTAAGTTTCAGGGAGCAATGATATTATTAACAAGAGTTTCCTAAGTAAAGGACTATATCTATTAATCATTAATCACAAGATTAATGTTCTGACATAACCCAGTCCCTCTATCAAAGTCTAATTCATGGAATAAACTGGATCTAAATCAGCTTTCTCATGTCTGTATATTCCTCCATTATCAGCTATAAATAGAGGCAGTCAAAAGAAATGGAAAACTAAGGAAAGAGAGCAACCACAGGCGATCTCATTACACTGCCACTTTTGTTACTAGTCCTTAAATGTAAAATTCAACAATAAATAAAACAAAGTGTCTGCATTAAAGTAATGAAGAAATCAGATTAGATCTTAACGACTTACTGCACAGAATTTCTCTTTGTTCTTAAATAACTTGTAATATGGTTTATTTACTTTAAAAAAAAGTACGTCTTATGGCTGTTTACTTTATGCTTCCTGTTGGTTAGTGGTAATGGAAACTATTATAAATGGATGACTGCTATGACTGCACACAGCAGCTGTAATGTGTTCTTAACAGACCAGGTCTTGGTAGATTTAACTGTTTTTTAAGATCTATGTTTTTGATAGCATGGGAGTCAGAAAATATTTTTCATTGCATAAAAAAACATTTAACTATTTTTTTTTAATTGGGACTCCATGGTAAAATCTAGAAGTGACAACATGTCACATTCTTTTGCATATGCTGACTTACTGAGGCCATACCCTCCTTTGTGTGTTATATGTCTTTTCTTGCACATCACTGGGCATTAAAGGTGAAAATTCAGTAGGTGCTCCATATTTATTAAGATGCATCACATTCTGTAAACTGTCTAAGGGCTTATTCTCACTATATACTCTGCATTGTCATTAGTGCAAGTTGTTCCTATACACTTGGGATTGCACGGAAAACATAAATGCTGTGCTAACGCACGCATTGCTGGTACACAACACAGATAGTGTGAAAGAGTCCTGAGTGAATAGTCAAAATAAAATACTCAGTGAGCATTGCAACACTCAGTGAGTACACATTCTTTTATGTTAACATGCAGTGGCTAAAGCCCCCCCCATACACCTTTAGATCACTTAATAAAATTTTCATTAGATCTACCAACAACTATGTAGTGCCGGGTCCTCCATGATAGAATACATAGTGATTGGAAGGTTTAGAAAGTCCATATATAACATGGTTTTGATAGAACAAAAGCTGATTGTACATAAATTGTATGGTAAGATTGGAAGGTGTTGGGGGGCTGGCTTAAAGCTGGACATACACGGGTAGATTCCCATGCAATCGATCCGCAATTGATTGGGGGTCAATCGAACAGAAATCAATGTGCACCAAAGTGCACATCAGTTGCCATTCAATGGGGACCCAGGACATCCATGTTGTGAGAGAACCTCTCACAACATGGGGTGACAGCACATAGAGGAGAGGTAGCCCAGCATGGCTCCCCCCTCCCCTCGCAGAACAGCATGGCTCCCCCCGCCCCCTTTTCCACTACAAGGACCTAATCACAGACTGTTAGGCTGCAGCTTTCTCCCTCCGCCACCTCGTAAGTAGTGTGGTAGTAATAGACATCGAACAGGGTTTTCCGACGTGTTGGAACCCTGTTCAATCAAGTTCTTTCAAGAGGGATCTATTTATCCTGTTTGAAGGAAGGCATACATGGGTAGATTTCTTAATAGATTAGAGCACAATCAAGGTCCGTGAGCTGGCACGACGCTCGATTGTACTCAAATCTATTTAGAAATCTACCCGTGTATGCCTAGCTTAAGAGTCATAACTGAAGCACTCCAAAACAAGACGGCATCATTAATTTTGCTTAGGATGGAAATTAAAGTGGATGTAAAATATGAAAAAATTACATTTGTAAAGTTATAGTTTGAGCTGGTATGGTGGTGGCTTAGGGCTTCAGGATCCTAAATTAATATACTCACCTGCTGTTCAGTGAACAGGCTTCCAAGGGTTAACTCCGGGTGCAATATCGTGGGTGGTTTGATTGTTTTCTATAGGAATTCCTCAATATACTTTGAATGGAGAGCCAAGATGACAGAATTGCCCAACAAACACTGCGCTTAGATCTCGGCAGCCGCGGCCTGACCAGGAAATTAGGATATGCTACAAGGGATCTTCTTAAATTACTCATTGCAGATAAGTTTTTTTTTACGCTTTCCTCCCAGTCTGCACTTTTTGTGCCATTCATTTAATAATGTTCTTCTGGTAGGTCCGCTTTAAGTTTCTTTACAAGTAGGGTTATTATATTTCAGTGCTAACATCATTTATAAGTCGTTCTGCATAAAATAACTATGCAATGTTGTTTCCTATTAATTAAAATGGCAACATACATACTTACAGTATGTGCCCTATATTCCATAAAGAATATTTACTGTACGGTGATAAAAGATAGATCACATATCAGACACAACTTTGTTGCTGTAAATCTATTTCATCTTGACTATAACCCTTAACTGCTGTACTTCCACTGCCTGACAAAAAACATGCAGGTACAATTTAAACTCAAATCAGACTCATTAATAGTGATTTTACGTTGTACCTTTGTGTTATAAATATAAAGAAATATAAATACAAAGAAAATGTTTCTATTAAGTACTAATGCGTGATGTTTTATAGTAATAGGATTGAATTCTACCTCTCTTGCTAGACACAATTCAGATGTTCTGCCCTAGGATGAAGACATAGTTATGTCCTCAAGATCTGGTCTAAAGGATGTTAGGGTCAACAATCAACTGCTGCCTAAGGCAAACCATCATCTCTTAACAAAACTAATAATGTATTAAATTTGTGAAGAAGAAAAAAGCTGCTTAGGTTTATAGAAAGACGTCCTGGCTTCAGGTTAGTATTAATTCATGTTCAGCTTAGTATTACTCAATAAATATCAAAGTCTCCAGAAGAAAAAATAATGTTTGCTGGCTTACAAGATCAGAGCCATTGCACTCTCTGCTGAAGTCTTTATTGAATTTTGCAGTAAGCTTTAGCTGACTGAACAGGTCAAGCACCATGGCTAAGACTTCCCTTTACTCTTTGAAACTCATAAAGTCCTCTCCAGCATGCAATGCTGCTGGCTAAGAAACTTGACTCAGCACAGGGTCAAAGACCATGACCTCAATGGAGAAAGGTCACATAGCTTTCAAACCCCAGTTCCTGAATTCCATTAACTTACATGCACTAGCTGTTCTTGTGTGTCAAATTCTCTGGAGCAGGCTTCCCAATGGCAGTTTGTCTCGTAGACTACTTCAGGCTCTTGTTTACTTTCATCTTTGTCCCCCTCCTCTTTCACCAGAGTCATTCCATCTGGCTGATCCTAGACACAAAGTTAAAAGATGGGAATGTTAAAATAAGACGAGGGGGAGGGGAGCTGTTTTCTCAATAGAAAAGAAAGAAAAGACTGGCCATGTTTAACTAAATACTAAACACTCATACCAGATCATGTAGCATACAAATGCAATTTTTTTTTAAATTTAGAGCATACACATTAATTTAATTAACCTATCCCAATCAAAAGATGTAAAATTGCCATAAACTAGAAATAATAATATATTCACCAATAAAAGTTACTCTGCTTATCATGCAGCATGAATAGAGATTATTTATTGCAATAAAGATAAAACAATTGTTTTTATTGCTCCTTTATTAAGAACGTATAATTATTGCACTTACCTGTATGCCTCCAGCAGCTGGACTTGGTAGTTCTTCCTCAGGTTTAATTTTGGAGCGCTTATTATGCATTGGGTCCCCTGTGCTACTCACGGCTGACTCACTAGTAGGCTTGTTCTGTTTAACAAAAATAAAAAAAAATATTAACTATTGTGCAGGACCTTGGCTGCAACATCGTTTTTGTGCTACATTATTAATTACACCTAATATGTTTATATTTTTAAATAATTCCCTACTATTTTACATGCAGCAATTTTCCTTTGAGAGCAGCAGTTAATGGTAAATTGTATATTGCTGACTTTGGTATTACAAGAATTATTTACTGCTGTGATCTATCTGCAAATCAAAAATAAAAGTCATACTTGAAAACATTAATATTTTAGTTTCACTAGGTTATATTATAGGGGTTTGCTTATTGAAAGTTTTGAAAGTATTGAAAATTAATGGCATCGGCCTGAGAACATCGGACATGTCCGTTCTCTGGCCGGCCAAGCTGTGGGGTGACAGGGATCTGTCGCCCCATGTGGGCACACACCAATTGGCGGCGGCAAAATCGTCCGCTAATCGGAATGTGTATGCCAGGCTTAAAGGTAAACACAAGAGAGAGATACATGGGGAGATAACCAAAGGATATACTGCATGATATAAAGCAGATATATAATCATAATCTGTGAAGACTATTGGTCCAGTCTTTGGCTTTTGAATAAGAATTAGGCTACCTTAAATACCGAGCGTTCCTATTTGCGAGCGCTTGGGGGGTGTTTAGATAATGTACCATGACAGGTCTATCTGGCAAAATCCTGAAAACCTCCCGGTGAGCACATCATGCCGCATTTGCAGGGCGGCTACACTAATTGGGCACTTTAAAAACCCTGTGTAAATGAGCCCTTAGACTCCTATCCTAGAGTCCGATACCATATATTTTTGTAGTCAATGGATGTGTTTATAGCACATCAAAAAAACGCAGAAAAAAGCATGGTATCAGATGCTGTGAAAATAGAGCCTTAGGCTGAGGCTTCACTGCTGCGGCCAGAAAACAGATGCAAAAAAGTTTTCAGCATGTTTTTTAAAATTTTATTTTAGTCCATTAATTTCAATGAGAAACAATGTAAGCAGTTCGGGAGCGTCTAAAACATATTTTTTATATATTGACATGCACAGGGCCATGTGTATTTTTACATATTTATATACAAATGATAAACTATTGCAGATCTATGTTTACATATTTGTCACTTGCAGCCAGGGGCTGTTTCCTACAGAGTAAAAAAATGGAAATAATAAGGGAGAGCATATTACACACACACACAAACACACACAGTGTCATAGTCTGTACCTGAAAGGCAAACCTCCTTAAAAGTTCTGACAACAAGCACAGAGTTTTGATCTTCCTTGTTAGAATATGCTTTGCAAACTAAATCTCATACATGCAGTTCTAAATACACGGCATGATTCTGCCCTTACAACAAAAGAAAGAACTCCTAGTGGACATGGTGTTATTATAGAGATTTTTAAAACTCAAACATACTAAATCAAAAACATGTAATCAATTTTAGTATTAAATGTGTCAGGATATTTATGTAATGTGTGTCCACATTTGCAAATTCAAGCCAGCCTAATAAGGCCGCATCTTCAGCTGGCAATCTACAATGAAGGAAGACATGCTATAATGACTGATAGGTCCTATTGTATGTATAGATATGTTACTGGTGTTGTTCATTACTAGAAGGGACAAAGGGATGAAGCAGACCAGAGCTGACAATTAATTAGGAGCCCAGTGGAATCACATGATAATAAAGTAACATGCATAATAGTAGATGTATATGACATGGGAAAACCATAAAAAACCCAAGGGGTAAGACAGCAATGATATATGTGGGTATAATATATGCTCTACATAACTCAAGAACAATCCATCCTCTCCGCCTTGAAGTTGCAGCTTGGAAGGGTCAGGTAAAATTGCTTTGGCAATCTGAGTGCAAATCTGAATTTCATAATAAAGAAGTAAACATATCTATCATCTTCTTTATATAAAACAAAAATGTACCTGCTTTGTTTAAAAAAAAACAAAAAAACCCAGTTATAGAGTCATTGACAAAAGAAAGCTAATGTGCACATTAGATGAAAACAGCTGATATTGGTTAAATGTTCAATTTATTTATTTATGATGTATATAAATTTACAAATTAAAGCTGTAGGGTGATAAAGAATTCCCATAGAACTGTTAGTAACCTAGACCGACAGAAAAATAGACACTTCCTGTCCTAAGCCATGTTTGTCATAATAAAATTTAGAATGAGCTGAGTGTGTGATTATACTTAGACGAGTGTAAAGGTTGATTTTTGAATCATCCTAAAATCAAACGATCAACTTGCATGTTAGACGTGATCAACTATACTCAAATTGATCAGGGCCGCCAAATTAATTGGTGAACCAACATGCTGGTAAACCATCTCCATCAAAAGTATCAAACGGGATAGATGGCACAGAATTGCTGTGCCACGATTCTCCATCTAATTGAGGAAGCTCTAGCGCAGAACGATGACATCATCGTGCTGTGCTCAAGGGTTCCTTCATTACATGGCCAATGGTCCATGTATGGGCAGCTTAAATCTTCTACTGACTAAAGAGCACATCATATTCCTACGAATGCCTATTGACTGTGTAGGTATTTCCATTAATTATAAAACCAATACCGATAACTATTTTTTTCATATGTATAAACAGTATATATACCCTGATAAGTATTTTTATCATGATGAATACACCTTAGCAGATTCCATAAAGTATTGTAACCGTCCAAGAAATTTTTTACTGGTTGATATTATAAAATAAGAACATTAAGCATTTTCACAAAAAAACACAGGCAATGTATGTGTTCTTCAACAGACCTTTAAAAAGTAAATACCTACCACACCTACCCGTTGGGCAGCTCTACCATTTTGGTCTCATCTAACTAATTAATCTGGAGGAATGACACATATTGGTACTAATTTGGGTTTCATGGGTTTACTGCTGTACTTGCTTTAAGGTGCCCATACACCTTTAGATCTCTCTGTCAGATATCCTTTAGATCTATCAACAACTATGTAGTGCCGGGTCCTCTGCGATTGAACACAGGTAGACTTGATGGTTTAAATGTCCCTCATATTACATGGTTTTGGTAAAACAAAAGGAAAACTTAAGGATATTTGACAGAGAAATCTAAAGGTGTATGGGCACCCTAAATCAGATAGCATTTAATCTGTTTTGGATGTAGGTAAGACCTTACCTGTACAACTTCTGTGGGACCCACGCTGACCTGGACTGGGTTCAAAACACTGGGGATGCCAGGATTTGTTCTCTGAGTAGGAAATGTAGGTGCAGGATGAATAAGCGGGGGGCTGTGTCCAAATGCTGATCCTATGCTGTGTTGACGATTTATTATATGCTGATGCATCTGTTGTAAGGCAACAGGGGTAGGCGGGTATGTAAAACTCAAGGCTGGGCTATAAAGAGAAAAAAAAGAAGAGTAGTACTAATTAAAAAAGATACTCACAAAATAAACAATACACAATACAATAAACATTTAAAATGTTTACAATATAAAGAACTTTATTGTGTCTGAAGTGACATGCTTTATGACTTTATAAACTTGTAGATTTGGCAAGTTCTAGACAATGTGGTGAATGGCTTTTAACCAAAGCTAGTTTCTAAAATTGCTATAAACATTTATAGGTAATAAGACTGAACATTGTTAATCCAAGGATTGTCCGGTTACCCCACAAATCTCAATCAGTACAGAGGTTAAGAAAGGAATATTTTATTTTTCTAGAAAATCAGACCATGCTTTATCTAAATGTTGTGCAGATTCTTGGTATTCATTTTTTCTTTTGTCTGATATTAATACATTTTTTGGACCAGACTACGCAATAGCCATCCAGACCAATCATCCAAGAATGGTGTTTTTGTACTTGCCCTGTCAATTGATGTTTTATTGAACACAGCATCACCTTATTTACTTACCTAAGTGAACCTTTGCAAAATGCTCCTTAGCCTTTAATCCTCCAATTAATCAAACCTAAATGCTAATGCATTCTACACAAAAAGTACCATTAATAGTGAAGGACTTACACACATTTCAAACATTTCATGGGTCAGCTTACCTTACAAGAGTTATATTTAATCCTAGAAAAAGGAATCTCCTACACACATTTCCTATTCACATTATGAAGAAGGAAAATCAATCAGTAAATGCATTTTGTGCACATTGCTTGTCATATCAGTCATTTTTTTCCTCCGACGATAGAAAGTCTGCTCAGCCAGAATGTCACCAAAAAAGAATTTCCGTCATTGCTTTTTGCACTGAAAATCTACTGCAAGACTGCTGATCAATGTTTCAGTGAAGGGATATTCCAATGGGAGATCCCGTCTCTCTTTTTCACTATAACATCATTAAATGTCTATTAAAGTCCATTATGCATGCTAATACCTGTCATCACTTCATTAGTCCTGTGTGTTTCTGAGCCTACAGTTCAATTCTGGGGAAAATGATATTATGCCATAAAGACTGCACTCTGCAAGAAGCCAAACCACTTTTTATGCATTCTCTTTAAATAATTGTACTCAATTGTATACTTCAATAACAAACAAGATAAATAATAAAACATTTCATTTACATTTTCCATTTATATATATTCATATATGAAGTTAATAATGCTTAACAGGTTCTCACTAACCAGCGTGAAAATACACATATTAACCCCCCCTAGGAGTACATTGTACTCAGCTCGAATTTAACCGCCCACCCCCCGCTCTGTCCAAGTAGCCAGTGCCATTAATGACGCTGGCGATGTGGGCTGGGAAACCGGGAGGTTAAACATCAATCATAATGTTACTGTATAGAATATTTCATGTAACATTTCATGTATCTGCACATGGGATCTGCACATAAAGGAGGTTAAACAAAATTATAAATAAAATAAATCATTATTTTTGTATGTGTATTTCTTTACGTTCTAAACATCCTGGAAGCAATAGCTCTGCATCCCAGGAGGCTGGAAGTTGTTCCACTTCTAGCCACTGAAGCCAAATACTAAACCATAGAGCCTCTTCATTCTGGGAGCCCACTGCATTCTGGGAGCCCACATCCCAAATATGATACAGGAAAAAATTTAATGGGCAAGTCCAACTGCCCATCAGGTTTCTCCCCACCGAAGCAGGGACAAGGGGACTTTCCTTGGGCACCCTCACTAATAAACACGTTACCCTAAACTGGGATAGTTCAAAACGTATACAAATGTGGTAGTGGTCAGATTAAGTGCTCGAATGCAAGTGCGTTCATGGATAAAGCAGTCAAAAAATGAAAAATTCATAAACTTTAAAGTCCAAATGAAAAAGTTTCCGCAAATGTGCTTAAAAAGAAGGTTTCACATTTATTCTTGAGATTTTTGATGCAAGGTCACCAGTGGAAATGCTGTCCATCGTAGGCAGTGCCCCTTGTGTCCCAGTGCCCCTTGTGATTAATCGGATGCGGGATTATGATCGGTCAGGACTGCTTCTGACCTGTCCGTAAACTTTGGTCGATCTGCTGTTAATAAATAGGGTCGGGCCAACCGATCAGTGATAATTCGCATTCCGATTTTTCATGCCAGACGACCGACCGACCATAACATTTTAGGTGAAAATCGGGTGACACGGTCGGGAAAAAAATCGGAACGTGTATGGGGGGCTTTAGACTGTGATAAAGAATGAACCCTAAATTTTACATTAATCTAACCCTTTGAAAATGAAAACAAGAAAAAAAAATTCTAGTGGCCCCTGGTCTAGCCCCTTCTAGTGTTCAGTGGGACAAGGGCCGCATATGGCGGTTGCTGTGTGACCCTTTAAGCCCAGAATTGAGCAGAAAGGGTTGACACTAGTCTCTGAGGTCTTTTTGTAACATGTCTCCATTCCCCAACAACTCATGTGCCATCTCTCTAATAAAAATGTTCTCAAATATGTCTACAATCTTCTCAAATATTAAAAATACTAAACACTATGAACAGTGTTTTGGCGATAGCAAGGGCCAAGGCATAGACTTTAATTGTAAGAATTACTTGTTTTCAAATTGTAAGAATAACTTTTTCCCTTTTTGTGAGCTACCCCCAATAATTTTGAGTTACCTTAAAGTTGTTTGATTAAACTATCTTATAAAACCAACAGAATTTATATAATCATGCATAAAAAGCATTGTGCAGCAATTTGACACAATGTAAAGATTGCCTTACTTTAAGCATCTCTGTATTACATCTCATCTCCCCTAACTTGCCACTTGTATAGCAGAATGAAAGAGATGTAATTTAGAAATTAAATGCTGTTTTCTATGTATCTGAAAATTAGCTGCCTATTTAATGAAGAATTAATGTAACTTACTTTTATTCACATGAAAAAAACGCACATCTATAATTAAGGGCAAATTAACTCATTAGGGCAAATAATTCCAGACAATGTTGAGTGATCAAGTGAAGCCTAAAACAGGACTTATTCAAAGTAATTATAAGTAATTATTCTTATAGTGATTTCAGCTACACTGCCATTTAGGACAAGGATATGCTTATACATACCCTCAGAGAATGTTAGCTGTATTTGAAGAAAGCGTTTTTTTTTTCACTGTGTTACTTTATTTTATAATGCAAAGCCCAAACATAGGGAAACAGTAATTGTTCTCTGCAAGAGTCGGTAGGAAATCAGTAATAATGTTCCGTTATTACAAGCCCATAGTCCCTGCCAGTGTTCCTGAAAGGAGCTATGAATGATTACAGCCTGACTTTGCTAAGGTAACCACTGCGGATGATTGATAGGGCATTAATCAAAAGATGCATATCAGCTTCAGAATTTGTTCACAAGCTCCCTTCTAATAGCTGATTTCATGTTCACTGACTTCTATGCCAGTTTGTTCAATTTATTCTTCAATGTACAGTACAAACCATTCATCAGAGAGCACAATGATTTAATGCTCCCTCTTCCTTTCAGTGAACATATATTACGAAGTGTAACTACCCTGTTCTGTTCATTAAAACGCAGAAAAACAATGTCATTTGTGACACAATGTCATTTGTGACTTCGGAAGACCGGCCCGTGCTTATTGAGGACAAATGTGCAACCGAGAAAAATAGCTTGTTGTTAAGACAGCACAGATTAATATTTATTTCAGACACATTTTATTTTCTCAATTCAACTATTTTCCCCAAAACATTTATTGTCATGCCTGTTAGAAAAAAAAGTCTTCAGTTAGAATTCACAATATTTTTTTCAACGTAGGTTTTTTTACAGCAATAATGCAGGCAAGTACCTTAGTTGATAATGTTGAGCTACCCTATACTGACTGTTAACATAAGCTAAATAGGCAACACAAATAGCAATCCACTAAGAGGAATTAAATGTTTTGTTAGAGCTTATGTACCTATAAATGATAGATATTTAAATGAAACCCATATTACAAATGCTTAATGCCATGGTAAATCTTAAGCACTAAAAGAAAAGATAGAGCGGTAGAAAACAATCACCAATATGCCTAACCCAGGGGTGGGCAAACTAAAGCTAGGCATTTACGTCTCGATTTTGTTAAATATTCCAGCACAATCGAACGCCGTACATGCTTGATTGTGCTCGAATCTATTACAAAATTTGAGCCATCCAGCCTTCCTTCGAGCAGGATCAACATTGTGGGTGCATTCTCATTGTGACAACAGGCAGTCTCTAGGAATTTCCTCTGTTCATTGCAATGAATGAGCATTTTTTTTAGTGCAGGAAATGTAAAAAGATTACAATGTCCATGTCACTGTCGCCAATTACACATCACAGCCATCATTATTGATGCAGCGGGTCGGCCTTTACAAGCTCTTGGTCCGGCCCCTTTATCTAATCTAAGAAGCCAATGTGGCCCATGAGTCAAAAAGTTTGCCAACCCCAAAAAAGTTATAATTTTATCAACTAACAAAAGGCTGACTTATGAAGTTAGTTGTGAGTGGTTCCCAATTGGGTAACTCCCAATGTACAACCAGTGTATGGGATATAATCTGGGGCTTTTGGCCTGTCTAGACCTAACAAGCATATGGGAACCAAACAAAAATGACTAGGCTTGCTAGTTACTGGTATCTTAAGTAGTCTTTGGGGTTATCCATTGAAGACTGGCCACCACCAAAGAGGATGGTCAGCCCTGCAGACATGATCCTCCAACTCTGCTGCCATAGCACGTGGCAGCAGAGTTAAATGTTCAGGTGGGCCCAATATTTTATATTGATTAAAGTGTATGCGCTGCTTATCCCAGGTATCACCACAAATTTTCTGTTCTCGGCTGACAGCTGCCAACCCTGTCTCTACAGAGAGCATCCATACTTTTACTTCTTACGTAAATTAGTAGGAGACAGGTATTAACATTTTACAAATATACACCTGTTAAATGGTACATGTCCAGGTGGCTATATTATATTATAGATGAATAGCTAGATTTTAAAACAATGTTGTAAAGCAGAGACCAAAAAACATTATGAATTAAATTTGATTGTTCCTAAAAATTATTATTGAGTGGTCAACGATTTTTGGTTAGATGAAGTATATGGGGAAAGTATGTGTGCTGGCCATCATTGTGCTAGAATGTGTTCCAAAATGTGTTCCAAAGCCTAAATCTGTATTTTAAATATACTGACTACCTAAAGGAATATAGAGCAAACTTTCAGTGCTTAGTAATTAGGGTGAGGCCATGTTCATGTTACCCATTATATCATATTATCAAACTAAAGCCCCCCATACACCTTAAGATCGATCCCTACAATCTCCATT
Organism: Ptychadena robeensis; assembly: GCA_036250615.1. Taxonomy (NCBI): domain Eukaryota; kingdom Metazoa; phylum Chordata; class Amphibia; order Anura; family Ptychadenidae; genus Ptychadena; species Ptychadena robeensis. The sequence goes on along the minus strand of CM070036.1, from coordinate 96,345,520 downwards.
AGATCTACCAACAACTGTGTAGTATAGTGGCCTCCCTGATAGAATACATAGTGATTGGAAGGTTTAGGCAGGTCCTCATATTACATGGTTTTGTTGGAACAAAATTTGATTGTATAAAAATTGGATAGAAAGATTGCAAGGTGTATGGGGGCCTTAAGGGATAGTTTACACTGGCGGTTTTTAACTGCCCGGTAAATGAGCAATTACCACAACCTCCCAGTGAACGCAACATGAGGTTTTCAGCCCAAAATAACTGTCATGAAACATTCACTTTAAACAATGAACACCATGTCTAACAAACCTACTTCAAGTAAAACTATAATTGTAATAAAATGTACATATTGAAATCTGTCTCTAGTACTTGCATAGTATTTTTCCCCCACGTGCCAGTCTATAACAGAGTTGTATTACCTGTGGATTCTCTTTTTATGAGCTTTCCTTAACCAAGCAAAATACAAGTTTCAAAAAACAGTTAAACACTGACAGAGTGTGCATACATTGATCAACCGCGATCTATATTGTAACAACCAGCATATCAAAAGGGAAAAAAAAACCTATATCTATAACTTTTACTACCCTTTTAACATGATGGCAATGCTACTGTCCAATGCTGCCAATGTTTCTACTCTAGTGCTTGTGCGTTGCAATTTATAAAGCATTTGTTCTTTGGCTTTGACTAATAATACTTGTTTAAAATGTTTACATGTTACTATATATTAGAAAAATGTAAACCTTAAGTCATCAGTCATATATGGCTCTTCTGCACACATATTAGCCCTTTTCCATATTAGTGAGACCTGGCACTGTCTCAGTTCACCTACTGTTGTCAATCGTCTGTTTTCCTTGTATAGACAGTTTTATTTCTAGCGTGAGTCACAGTTCCATTCCATATTAGGTTAGCATGCTGAGGATTAATTTCATGTACATGACAAATATGCTTAAAAAAAAACAGAGGTGTTACACCCAGCAAACAGGGTAAATTAATAACTCCTTTGCCTTCAAGCATTTTTAAAGACCAAGGTCCATAAAATAACAGCATATCATGCAGGGTCAGCATACTGCCTTGTAATTTCATAAAGATGGGAAGTCTCAAATAACTAAATTAAAATAATAAAGCAAAGCATTACATACTCTTTAATGAAAACCAAACTTTGTGGCAATTATGCTAACAATTTCATCCAGTTACTGGTCACAGCTGTGGAATTTACCCACAAAGAGCTGTGATTAGAGTTATAAAAATATCCTTCATGTTCCTTGTTATAACACAATCTGGATAAGGCAACTCATTTACTATGGGCTCAATGTACTAACAAGATGCAGACATAAGAATTGATCAATATCCTTTACAACAAACAAAATATTAATTGAAGTAATTAAAGTCACAGGCTTCTCAATATAGTTGGTACTAATTTAAATGTAAAGATGGATCCTGCTTCTTTAACAAAAACACTTCAATTTAAGTGCCCTAAACTTAAGCAACCTTCATAGGAAACCTGTGGTACCATTCACACTTGGGTCCATCACTTTATGCAATAAAAAGCGATACAGTACATTAATGGATAATGCCCTGCAGAAGGCATTTTATTACTGCAGAGCATGAATCATCCACCTAGTATGGGAGGCATGACACAGTGCACTGCAGTAACACGTTGAGTGTGGGAATTGCCATAACACGACACAGCAGTGCTAGTGTAAGATGGCCCTTAACAGTGTTTTTGAGCTTGTTTTTAATTGCTCTATTTCATAATCCAGGCATATAGGTCGTAGAAGGTGTACGACCATACCTTAGCCATAAAATTAAAAATCCACATTTATAAAAATTATTGGTGAAGCCAGGAAAGATCTTCTACTATATAATAAGTGGCGGTATTAGCAAAGTCCAGTCATCTGTCCTGTCAATAACTGAACATTCCTTAAAGATTATACAGGAAGTACCCATGGAACTTCTATGTTCACAATGTGGAAATTTGCCCCTTAATGCAGATGCCATGTGCAGTAACCATGGTCTAACAGGAAGTGGGTAGTATAATAAGGTCCTATAATAGGTCCCTTTAGCTCAGTTCACTTTTTGGAAGCGCATGCAGAAAGGGTATAGGAGGCTGACTATGAGGCTGGTTTATTAAAAATTGGAAAGTTAAAATAAAAAATGACATCATGGTTAATCTTTGCAATAATAAAAAAATAGGTTTACAGAAAATATATACATTTACAGAGTTGAAATAAATGAAAGTAGGCAAGAAGACGTGGTCTAAGTCAGACTATGCCCATCATAGTCCATCAGAGAAAACATGATGAAAATGGAAATGAACAGCAGAGTAAAGCACAAAAACACCACAATTGAAAGGTTTGCAATGATATTAGGCATGTCCCTTGCCAGCATGGTGGATTCTATTTGGAACCATTACTAAACTCCAACATGCCACCCCCACCCTCTCCACAAGCTAGAGACCAGTGCTTCTGCACAGAGACCAAGGGTACTTCTGGCAGTAAATAAGCTTTTCTAAGGACAAACTAGATTTTCTTCATGCCTGCTGCTTCAGAAAGTAAAACAGAATCCTGAACCGCAAATGTAGGGATGAAGTACTGCAGTGTCTGCAGCTATATTTTCTAAAGCCCCCCATACACCTTGAGATTCCTCCATACAATTTTCTTCAGATCTACCAACAACTATGTAGTATAGTGACCTCCCTGATAGAATACATAGTGATTGGAAGGTGTAGAAAGGTCCTCATATTACATGGTTTTGGTAGAAGAAAAGTTGATTGTACAGAAATTGTATGGTAATTGTATGTGGTGTATGGGGGGCTTAAAGTTTTATTTTCTGGTTGTTAAAATGAGCCAGGCCTTGTTTTTATATTACTGAGCTTCTATCATAAGCATAACAAATTCTATTTTAATAAATAACAAATTCAGCTTAATGAATCAAAATAATTTAGGGCACCATCGTAACCATCGTAACCCATCGTAGTAAGGTCCCCATAACCCTCATTGTTCTTGCTAACATGGTTGCAAGAAAATAGTTTGTATTTTGTCCTAAGGCATACATTCTAACATCAAGTTGTTATGGATTTGCACAGCTGGAATGTAAATAAATGATGGATGCAGGCAAAACAAGCACATTAGAGGCATTTTACAAAATGAACCATTTACTTCCTTTAGTAATAGCATTCAGGTGGCAACCCTATTACTAACCTTTTCTTTTCCAAATGAGATTTTACAAATTACTCTCTAACCTTTGCTTTTTTGGAGGGGGGTTGATATTTTTGCTTTATATTTGGTTTGTGCAAATAGATCTACACTATTGAATAAAATGGTTAGGTTAGTTAAAAGGTACAAAGAAGTGGCATTGTACATCTTCAGATCTTCTTCCCCAAATTCTAAAATGGAAATGGTTAAATATATATATATATATATATATATATATATATATATATATATATATATATATATATATATATATATATATATATATATATAAATATATATATATTTTTGAAGTGTGACTACACTAACCTGAACTTTGTTGCTAGTTAGTTGAGTTACTACACCAAAGACATAAAATTGGCCCTAATTCCTTTACTTTCCAACAACTTTGGTTGCTGTTTGGAAACCCCCAAATCTGAACATTGCATTGGCTGACTTGCCAACATTGGACAATAAGTCTAAAACTATATTTTTGTTGTGCCAGCATTTTTCAAGTGTTTTGATATGTTTTTAAGATGTGACACCAGGAATAGAAAAACAGATTTTCTTTTATTCCAATGACATAAAAAGGTGTCAAAATTGCATTACAAACCTGACACATTTTTTTCTTTTAATGCCTTTCAAAGGGTGTTGCATCTTTGAAAATGTGGTGCTCCGCAAATCACAATGCAGTGCAACGCTTGCACAACAACTTTCCCATTGAAAAGCATAAGTTGTGTTTCCGGAGCTTTCCGGAAGACTAGGCATAACTAGTGTTGAGCTCGAAAATTCGAATGTCAAATATTTTTAGCGAATATCGGCAATTGAGAGTTTGTGAATATTTTGGTGGATATTCGTGATTTTGAATATTCGAAGAATGGCCATGTATTGCGGAAATCATATTCGCAATTATCATATCTGATAATGATCTATCTAAATTGTGTTAACTGATGGAATACTTGATGAAGGAGAAGCGTCTGGCCCCTCAAAACATGGTGGCTGTCTCAATGTATACATAATACAGAGATATATTATGCATTGATAGTCCAATATAAAATAACAATTAAATTGTTCACATTTGCCAAATGCATTTCCATAAAGGCAACTAAATAAATATGGAATAAACGGCTTTAGGATTTATTTAAAGCACTTACAGTTGTACCGATCCTAACATTTCATTGCATTTCACGTGTTCTCACCTTAGTGCACTAGCTGACAAATGTCCATAAGAGCCACTTGCTGAGGAGCTGCTTCTTGAGTTGTTGAGAATTGTAACCAAAGAGTTTGGAGATGTTCGAATCATGGTCTGAAGGTCAAAGCTGTGGTCTGAGAGTGGGGAAATAGACAGTGTCCGCTTTCGGCTTGGTCGTGTTGCCAATCTTGGGCTGGGGAACCTGGAACCTAAAGAAAAAATGGAATGGTTTACTAAAGTCAAGTATAACAAACTGTTTAAAAAAATTGATAAATTGAGAACAAATATTACCATTAATGAGCAAAAAAACTAGTCTTGGGCAAATTGGAACAAGACTGTTTAGTTGCTGTAGACTAGTGCAAATGAACCATTTATGTTCTTTTTATATAAAAATGTATTTGTTTAAACTTCAAAGCAGTGCTACAAATGCCAGAAACTGTAAAATTTCTCTTTAAAAGTGCAGATGTAAAAGGTGATGTGTATATACAAGACATTATTATTACAGTGCAGCCCCTGTTCTCTACAGACACAATCAGAACAGCGAGTGGTTTTGACAAGAGCCTTCACTTTCCACCTGTGATCTACTGGCTACAATTGAGGAAAATTAGGAAGAAAAATGTATCTTCCAAAGCTTTCCTCAGGGGAGCTCTGTTTATTAATGTGCAAGCAACATGATAAATTGCTAAACAAAAGGATAAGACTTCTATGTATTAGCCCTCTCATTTCTGGTGATTTATGATTCTGACGGCTGCAGCGACATTCCCATCATTAATTCACCGCAAACAATGAAACGGTGCTGCTTAGGCCTAACCAACAAACCTGTACCGCTCTTAGAAAACGAGTGAAGCTGAAAATAAACCAACATTCAGATTGAGATACATGCATCTTGGCCCCATTTTATTTGCCTTGCAGACTGAGACTAAAGACTTCAAGATAAAAAAGCAGTACAAATAAAATAGATAGAAACAAATGAAAGGGATGTACTTTTGCCCTTGTTTGTTTTAAATTTTATGGATGTTTTAGCAGAAAAATGCTATAAACAATAACCTAAAAAAACAAAGTTTGCTGTTAAAAGTTTAGTTACCCTCTAATTTTACAAAATGCTTTTCTAGGTTTAAAAAACATCCTTTCCTGACCCTGGCCATTCTCTTCTTTTTATTCCCTGGCCATCATTTGAATAAGAAAAAAAAAAGAACAAAAATGCTAGAAAAAGTTTGATGTTTGAGAATTTTTACGCGAAGCAGACATCTTCTTGTCCACCCAGTAAAAAGCCAGATGAGTCAGTGAGATTGTTATGTTGATCAAAAGTGCTCTTAAGTTTTAAATTATTATTATCTATTATTTATCTAAATTTATTTTTGTTTATTTTGTGCTAACATGTTGTACCAAGTTAGGAGATGTACTAAGATTAAGTTGTTGAATTTTTATATCAAGAATTACTGGCTTCTGGGAAATATTTGGAAACCATAGGATAAAATTGTAGACATAATATCTACAGAACAGATGCATGCTAAAAGCTACAGTACTGTTTCTAAAAGCTATTGAATATATAACATTTTTATTGTCGCTAATGTTGTGTTTTTAGCCTGCAATTAAGTGCAATGGACACGTTAAAGACTGTGAACAAAAATTAATTACTTCTTTTCAAAATCAATTGTCTGCACTCCAGCACTACGGCTGCAGGTATCATTATCACTCATTTAAGTCGGATAGATGAAATAGCATGACAGCTTCAATTTTCAGCCACTCATGGCATGTAACCCCATTAAAGCCTTCCCACTATAGAGGAGATTAACATAAGTTATCCACCGTGAATACAATTTATCTGCTGTTCAAATAAACCCTTTGGCTCTCATTATAAACACAAACACAGCAGGATTTATTTTATGCCCAGAGATAATTATCTGCTCAAAATGTTTTTCCACTTAGGCCAACAGCGGTCTGGTATAGAAAGTGAACTTCCTGTGTCTATTACTTCTACTAGTGGGTAACAGAACTGCTTCACACTGAATATTTCATTCATTCATTGTTAAATAAGAACGCATTATATAGCTCTAGGGTATTGTGTATCATTTATAAACAGTATTTTAAATGCGCTTTTCATTTTTATTATTTAAAAATAATCTCTAGGAATTCTTGAAAACAATTACAGCAGAGATAGACTTTATGCTCCTAGCTTACCTTATTCTTTTATATAAATAGTAAGCTAAAAACATATCCCATTCAAGGGTTTTATATTTCATTTCCCAGTACTAGTCATCTTACCGACTCAAAGCTGAAAATCCATACAACCATCTTAATAATTCATAATTTCTAAGCAAAGGCTCTATATATATTTATGATACAATTTGTTTTGCTCAAAGCAGCTCTTGGATGAGTAATTAAGAAGCAAGCGTTTCATGGGGAAGCAAGTTTTTGATAAAGTTGTGAGTGCAACCAAGACTGAGAGACAATAAGCAATTCATTATCTTTCTGAAAAAAATTTGTTATTGGCTAACAGCCCATTTGCTTCTAAGCTGTAGGGAAATGGCTTCTGTACTCCAGTAATGGTGAGTGTGATCCACAATCCCACGCCTGAAGGAAGACATATGTACTAGGTCAGCAATTCATCTGGAATTTTCTAAACATGGTATTATATATGGATATAATACATTGGAAATAATTCTCAGAACGAAACAATTAACAAAGCTAGAAATTTAGATTGTAAGACTGTGTTTCCTAGTGGAATTTAAATCCAACATTTGTATCTTACACAGAAGCAACTCTGGCACCATCTTTTACAATAAATTCTAATTGTATAATTGTAATTTTGTGTGAGCAGTAGGCAGGCCACTCTCAAGACTCCATCAACCCCTATTGTACCCCTGTATGACCATGCGGTTATCCCCCACCAGGTCATTACTGCAGGGGTTGGACGCCCGGTGTGGGTTAGGCTCCGCCACCCTACCCAGGATACGTCCTTTTGGGACGCACGGTGAGCACCTGGTTGGATACCCTTGGGGTTGTATGGCCCTTTCCCTCACCTTCTCCTATTCCCCTGGAGAACCCCTCTGACGACCAATTAAGTCATCTGGACAGTGACCGGACGAACATTTCCCTCAACGATCAATTGCATCTATCTAAATAAGCCCTCCCTGAGGAAGCCATCAAGGCGAAACATGTAGGAGGCTAAAGATGAATTGATGCTACGTTTATGTAAAAATCTGGAAAATATTCTACTGTACCTGTATGGCAAATATTTTAAATTTTAAATTTTTATTGTATTTGTTTATATTTATGGTCCTTGTGCACAGACCTAATAAAGACCTTTTATTATATAACACAAAAAACTTTTTCGGTTTGGAGTGGACATAAGCAACTGACTGGTTCAGCACCTACAAAATCCCAATAGGGAACCATCATCAGTGGGGATCTCCCCTGATTAGTCTTTTTCTTCAGACCATGTGAATATAAACTAAAATCGTCACATTTTGGACTATAAATCCATTGCAAAATAAAGGGCAACTAACATAATCATATCAGTCACAGAGTCTTCTCAATCTCCTATACTCCTATACAGAAGTTGCATGGTAATTGTATGTGAGATCTTGCTCAAGATCTCACATACAATTACCATGCAACTTCTGTACAACTAACTTTTCTTCTACCAAAACCATGTAATAGGAGGACCTTACTACACCTTCCAATCACTATGTGTTCTATCAGGGAGGTCACTATACTACATAGTTGTTGGTAGGTCTCATGAAAGTTGTATGGAGGAATCTGAAGGTGTATGGGGGGCTTAAGGAGACATTTGAAAAGCTAAAATCAGTCCTAGAATAAAAATGTTTTATTACTTGACTGCATTCAGTACTTGTTTGTCACATTATTGTTATATTTGTCCTAAGAATTGTACTGGGAAAGGTATTGTACTGGGACAGGTAGAAATAGTTTGGCAGATATGGCTATTATTGGGAAAGTATTATGAAGCAAACACAATTATATCAGGCTAACATCTGCATTTGGTTAGATAGAATTGTATACAGATACTGTAGATATTTTATAATCCGAAAGTCTCTGGTGATAAAGCATAGGTGAATAGAGATAACTGCACTACCAATTACTGCCTTGTAGACACCAGCCAACATCCAATCAATAATGGTTGTGTATGTCAAGTGAAGAAAGGTTTATCAGAGGTTTTAAAACAATCTGATTCCTCCATGTATGGCTTTTTAAGTTGTGGAAAGGCATCAGGTTACTGTTAACAAAGAGGATGCTGAAAGAGCTGGCAGAATCAATCGACATTATCTAATTTATTGAACAATTGATAGTTCCGTAAAAGTTTTTTTTCAGGCACAATCCACTGATAAACTAGTGAAAGTCAAAAGTATGTAGGGATGGAAGTTCGTCACTGTCGTTGGGGATTAGAAAAGGAAAAAGAGAGAGGTGAAGTTACATTCATTTTAAACCATGGGAAACTAAAGGTCAGATTTCAGCAAACATGAGGATGTAGACCATTTGCTGGCTGCTGAAGCTATTTGAAAATTTTATTTTCCCGTTTGCTTCATTTGTATGTACTCTCTTAAGAGTATGAATCAACCGGCCAACAAAAAAACATTCCTTCATGAATTACATCTACATCAAAAACAATTGCCCAATGATACCTCATGAGAACATTTGAGATGAATTAAGCTCTGCAAGATCTCACAGAAGATCACAGAAGATCTATATGCCTATAATAGGGGTGTTCAGCCTTGTGGGCAGCCTTGTCTTGTAGGAAATCTTGCAAATGCTATTTGTTTTTAGATACGGTATAAATGGCATACCCTGAAGAAACCTAATATAGGGAGAGCATCCAGTGACAGAGATACTGTATATATATATTATGTGTATACACATAATTTTCAGCATACTTAATTTTAGGAAGGTATGTTTCAATCTTTGATGTGGCACCCTGCTGTTTATTACATGTACCTGTGTCTGCTCCTTTACTATATATTTCATGCCCCCTTCCAGTGGCATCTCTGAGACAAGTAATAAAGTAAATGTCCACAACAGGATGGACTAACATGAAATGTTTGGGCTTCGCATGAATCTAAAATAGTTTACATATTGTGAAAATTGCTAGATATATTTGGTTTGTATTTTGATAGCTCAAAGAGGCACTCTAACTACCAATGCAAGCCAAATCCTCCTTGCTGCAGGAGTTCACCCTGGGAAAGTTCTAGAAGAAGTCACACAATTCCATTACAGTCAAAAAGTTAGCATACTAAAGACTGGGGAGGCATTTAAGACAGCCAGGGGACACTGTAAGGACAGGTTCTTTGTAGAAACACCAGTAATAAGGGTCTCGTTTTAGATATCCAACATACGGAAGTTAAAAAAATACTTCTGCACAACAAAACTACATAAGGTAAAATGCATTCTAGTATTTTAAGCTGGAAATAGACGGTACAATTTACCGTCTATTCCTTATCTGATTCTCTGCACTAGGAGTGGCGTGATGACTTCATCATGCCCGCCCGCTAGTGCCGAGAATCGGACGGCACTCTTTATGTGCAGCTCATTACTTCGGCTGGGGCAGCTGCCCCCAGCTGAACTAATGGGATCAGGTTAAAATTTACCGTCCTGTCAGATAACTGTGCGATCCGACAGTATGGCTGATTTTAGCCCAATCTTCGTTAGTTGCTGCATCCAATTCCTGCACGACCCAAAGCCTAAGGGATGTAGGAGCGCGCACGGCATCGGATCGGAGGTCGGATTGTGCAGAAATTGGAACGTCTATGCCCAGCTTAAATAATTTCACATTTCTACTTAAAATGTGTACAAGGAACCAATGATGGTTACTGGGAAAAACCCAGTAAATTAGTTTTAGGAAGCAAGTATAAAAAACACTAATATACAACCAACACATACAACTTCACTTAAAGCGGAAGTAAACTGAAAAAAAAAACCCCACATACATGACACGGACATATTACACACCTGTCAGCAGTTACATCTGTGAAAACTGCTACACAGAGAAAAAAAATAGGTACTTACAATCTTCACTTCCTCATTCCCTAAGGCACCATCTTAAGTACTGGCGCCTGAATCTACTTCGGCCCATTCTGTTGGACATTACTAGGGTGCCCCTCCCCTGCAGACATATTTACCAATCCCATAGGGTATGGTATGGGAGGACAGTTCTGGTCATTCCAGAGATCTATGTGCTCCAGTTTACATAGGAGACAGGAGTGAAGCTGAAGGAGGACAGAGACATGAGAGGATTGAGACTGACGTGTTGGTGAAGGGGTTTCAGTGTGCGGTGCTATGGGGGTGACATGGATTTGGGGGGGGGCACACAGGTAGGCGGAGGTTTAAACTATCTTATTACCTCCTCTGCTGCAGTCCCACCATCAATGTCTCCTCTACACTTCCTCCACAATCACCTCACAGATGACACTTCCTGTCATGACGGTGTCTCATTGCATCCCGATCAGGTAGATGGAGGATGAGGACAGACATGAATGGTTACTGGGTGTAGATAAAATATCCCATTGCTCCTCTGCTGCCTGTCCCAGCATGTCTCCTCTACACTTCCTCCACATCACTACACAGATGACACTACCGAGAAAACTAGAAGGGGAGGTGGTGAGAGCACACAGACACGCAACACTCTGTGATAGTGACCGTCCCAGAGACAGATGCGATGCATTCTTGGGCCCCACTCGACGATTCCCGGCAGCTTAGTTGTCAGCTCTAACAAGGGACTCGGCGCCGCGCTCAAACGTCACAGCATGGGTTGTGTCTACGGAACCACTGAAAAACTGTTCTTTCCTGCCGGTCAGATTTATTTTATTTTCCTTTTTGGACAGGGATTGGCCCTATCTATTGGCAGCCTGCATGCTGAGATTAAAGTGACCTACAATGTGGTAGGTCCGCTTTAAGCACACATGTCAGTGCTTAAAGAAAGCAATGATTTATTTCTACTCTCTAGTCTCTTGTTGTATTCCAAGCCTGACTTGTTAAAGGTTTCATTTCTGCAAGCTGATGGAATGTTAGAACTTCAAATCTGTCTTACTTGGCATTAATTTACAAGACCAGAAAATGTTTTTAATAATTGCTTTCCAGCTACTTTTTTCTAAACGAAACACACCGTCACATCTATTAGATTCCTATCATACAAAGAAAATGACACAAGTCACTGATTATGTTTTATCACATTAAAATGTAATGACTTCTCCTAATTAAAATACAGGAAATATCACAATGTAAATTAGTACAAGCTTTTTTAAAATGGGCCGACAAATGTTTTGCCACAAAAAAAGTTTTCAAAGAAAATTAAAAATACAACTCAATTTTATGTCATAAAGTATTCTTTTGCTGCCAAACATTTTACCAGGCTGTGGATCGGAGGCGTCGGAGGTGGAGACAGTTTGGGTCCCTGGATTCGTAGCGCAAAAAATGGACCGACCTGACTCCTACAAATTTAAATGGGAATTAAATTATTTTTTTTTTTAAATAAAAAAAAAATTACTTCAAATGTCGTCAATTAACAAACAGTCATAATGAACATAATGACTTCTCTGCTATAAGAATAAATACATGCAGTGTATAACATGTACAGCACCCCTGTGACCGTACCGAGTGGGGGCCGACAGACATCTCAGATGAAACTCTAAGTGGCACTTGATTAGGTCATCATTCTGCCTCCAGACTGACAGCAAGACACCGATCTTCATTGAGACTAACAGCATCGCATAGATATCGGACATTTCCATTTCCCACAAAGTTGCCGCCGAGCTGTGGGGCGTCAGCGATCTGTCACCCCAGGTGGTCTCGCCCCGATCGGCTATACAACACGCCCTAGTTGGTCGGCAGCAATCGGGCGGTGCGGGCCGCGTCTTTGGCGTGTATGGCACCTAACTCTCCCTGATAATGAAGTATGTTTGTGCCAGACTAGAGCGCTTGTATAATGTCTTGCCATACACATGCCGATAAGACTTGAATCTCGTTGCATATCGGGACTGGTCTGCCTGCACACCATCGGGGTGTGTATGGCGCCTTAGTGAAGGGAATGGATTGCCATAGTTCAGGACTGACCGTAAAACATTGGAAAACCGCTGTCAATCAGCTGAGGCGACAAATACTTAGATTGTTAGCTTCAACTTTAATCATGACTCTGGGATCCAGGGAAATCATGAATCATGTTTGAAGTGGCCCTTCTCCCTGCCTCTTCTTGGAGCCTTCCACTGCCCTATCTTCAGCAGAAGATCAGAACACTAAAGCTTGGCACACACTGGTAGATCTGTAACAAGAATTTGTGTACAATCCGCACGGTGATTGATTGTACTCTAATCTGTTTAACAAACCTACCCGTGTTTGCCTTCCTTGGGGCGGGATCAATAGAGCCGGCTCAAGGAACTTGATTGAACGGGGTTCCAACATGTTGAAAGACCCCGTAACTTTGCATGGAGACATAGTCTTCATGGAAAGTATTAAAACACGCTGCGGCTCTTGCCTCCTCCAAAGCCGTCGGCTGTCAGTGTGAAGGGGACCGGAGCCAGACCTCCTCACTTGGAAACTGTTTGAGACAGTCTGCTTCTTCCCAGCTTGTGGGCGTGTTGTAAATCACCCACTGCAAGCTGGGGAAACGGGTCCCCATTAACAGGAATCGATGTCTCATGTGGTGTCACATAGATTTCCGTGTCAATTGATCCCCGATCAATCACAGCGTGGCCATACTTAAGGAAAAAGCAGCAGCTCTTCTGCCTAACCTCCCTTTCTTTCTCTGCTTTAATTGGCCATTACAGTAACAGTGTTGTTTCCTAGCCAGTAGTCCTGTGGTAATGTATGATGCCTTCCTTTCCTTCATGGATGGATACAATACATAGCATTTACTACAGAGGAGTCCGGAGTCGAGGGAGTCGGAGTCGGGTGAAGAATCTGAAACTGAGGAGTCGGAGAATTTATCGACCGACTCCACAGCCCTGCATTTTACATTATTTAAAACATCTGTCTGGAATGTAGTTTCAACTTGGGGTTCACTCTCTGGGGACCATTGTTACTGGGGACAGAAATTTAGGGGGATCTCTCTAAACAATCATCAAAAAAAACTATAAAACATGTCATGAACTCTGAAAACAATGCTTTTTTGTCATGATATCAATATTCACTGATATAAACCAGCAAAACAATTAGACTTTCTTCAATACTGAAAATAATTTGTGGTAACTGTGATCTTAGTGGTATGCAACCTTTTGCAAATAATGGGGAGTAGGCAGAGCTAGAAGCCACACAGACATCTTGGCTGTTGTCCCTCCTTGCATCACCCAGCCTCCATCCGAAATGCTGGAAGGATGACAGAATCCCTCGTCCTTGCTCTAGTCCCTTCCTCATCCTATGTCAGATCAGATCTCCTCACTGCCTTGTTCTTGTCTCTACACCACAGCCTTCCCACAGAAAAGGAGAGCAGCTGAGTTTTCTCCAAGCTGCTTCTCCAGCCCTACTCTTGGCTTATTCTTCCAGGATGTATGTGCTGGTGGCAAGAGGAGAGGAGAGAGACATGCAAGCCAAGCCAGAGAAAACTGGCATTGTTTGTCTGATGTGAAGAAAAGTTTACTCTAATATTTATTCACTTATCTGTTTTTAAAAAACTTTCTTAAAAGTTGACCAACTATATAAAACATTCTACAAAGATGAACTAAACTAAACAACATATTTGGATGAATGTAGAAGGTAACTAAGTGTGATTTATTGATCTGTCATTGACTATGAATTTCTTGTAGTTATTATTTGGAAAACGTAATTTTAGAAATAGGAAATCAATTCATTGGTTGTCTTGCCATGTACAGTATATCTACAGGAAAACTATGAAAAGGGATACTTACTCCATAACATATGGTTATACTGCATCACACAGTAATAAGTGTAATAAAACTACATTGTTTGTATAATCAAACGTAGATTACATATGGCACCAATTTAAAGTCACAGCCGTTTACACTGTGTTGGCACAGACTATGCATTCCAATTCGTTTTATTACTGACCTGGTATATGGTGATGCTGGAAGACGGAAATTGCTTTAAGGAAACTTGTACTGAAAGAATGTGCAGCAAAAGATGGTAACTGGTTGTCATACTGTTCCAAAACCTTTTATTTTTACGGAATGAATTAATTCCGAGTCAAATTATCATGAGTTCACTCTGGCATCTTAAGCAGGCCATACACGGGTCAGATTTTCAATCAATCGACTTAAAACGATAAATTTTTTAGTCGATTGATTGAGAATTGAGTTTTGCCCACCTGGTTAAATCGACTTAATCCGATCAAAATTGAGTGAAAATTCAGTCGTTTTTTGATCGGACTGGATGGTAAATTTTGATCGGTCGATTAAAAATTGGTTCCGTATTTTGAGAACCAAGTGTGGTCAACCAATTTTTGATCGATTTTTCTACCTATTCTACCTCACTTCTGATTGAAATTTTAATCGGACTATTTTGGATCGATTATTTTGTGGATTGAAAAAAATAAAAATCGATCAAAAATCTTGTACTACATATGGGGCATGATACAATCGACATACAATTTTATACAGACTTAAAAATTGATCGTTTTAAGTTGATTGATTGAAAATCTGACCCGTGTATGGGCTGCTTTAATCTGTACACTTCGTCTGTCATAAAAAATATATTTAAACCTGAGGCAGTCAGGCCATCAAATTTTTTCAAAAAAATCAGCAATGGCATTCCTTATATTTTTCTCAGTATAGGTTCCCTCTAACATGGACTATATACAGAAACAATTGAAGGGCTTTAACCAAGTGAAAAGTAATTTCTTTGGCCCTAAGGAAGACTTTCCCTTGGACGCCCTATAAATTGAAAGGATATGCTGTGTAATTTTAGCGCAAAGCAAAGCCGTTGAGAGTAACACACCCTTCCTGCAACAGATCTGGGATGGAAGTCAGAAGGAATATAAAACAGGTAAATTTTAGGACATAAATAAATATCTATTTCTGTAATGTAACTGACCACTAATATTACAGTAGAAAGGGCCAGTGAGATACAGTAGCCAAGAGTATTCAGTTGCAACCCTTTTGTGGGGTTTTTACTGTGATCTAATGAAACCAACTGAAGTTTTTATTAATGGCTAATCAATGGCTATCATCCAATAAGATTACTTTGTTTTGTCCTTGTTAAAGTTTCTAAGCTTTAGAGATGTTTTTCTTCCTTTCTTATTTAGTGATTTTCTTTCATGGGCTTTTCTTTGGACAATCAAGTAAATGAAGATGACAAACTCAGTTTTTTTTTTTGAACACTACATAGCTGTATTTGTGCCAGACTGCTATTACTTGGGCCAAAAGAATTTATGATTAAACACTACATTTCCCAGTGCTTCTCCATGCTACTCAGAAGCATGATAAATGTCTTAGCTGGAAACGACTAATAAGAAGAGCACAAGAAAGCATATTTGAAAATTCCCCTAGTCTCTCTTTGATGTTCTTACAAGGTCTGCTCCAGAAGTTGTTTGACGTTGGACATGCTCCCAGAAAATAACCGGGCAAATAAGTAGTGTAAAGTTTGTGATGACTTTATTTCTTTCTTTGGCTTGTGCCGCAAAATATACATACATGGTTTTATGGATTTACTACAATCAAGGAGATTGTCTTAATTCTAGGCAGTTTGTACCTACCTTATGCAAGGTTAATGAACCTTGTTTTACATTGATTTACATTGTATATTTAGATGACTGTTGAGTTGTGAACTGATTGCAAAGCCTCTGAGCATGGTATCATCTCCAGGCTTGCTGGAGATGTAGAGAAGAGATGAGGGTATAATACAAATAGTTTTTGCATAAATTAAGTTAAAAGTCAAGTCAATTTTGAATTTAATTTATGCAAAAGATGCACATGCTAGAGGAAAACCTTTTTTTTCCAAACGTACCAACAACTCTTTTCTACATCTCAAGCTATTTTTGTGATGAATAAGAACAAGGACAGAGGCGCACAACCTAGTACAACGAATGGTTTAAATAATGTGGCATAGGATAAGATAAAACAAATGACACAAAAGAGACAAAAACAACAGACCAGATCACTCACATTGAGAGAGGTTCACAAGGGTGGATCTCTCAGGGCCATGTGTTTTTAAGGAGGACCTCACTTCCTGGTTTTTTCGGTGTCATTTTTGAGATCGCTTCCTGCTTTACAGATACTGGGGGGGCTGCAATAGGACCAATGGGGACGCGTTTCGAGCATATGCTCTTTTTTTCAACCCTTTTTTCAGCATATGCTGGGCTTTTTTTGTATGGTTGAAAAGAGTCATTGCTCGAAACCGTCCCATTGGTCCTATTGAGCCCCCCAGTATCTGTAAGCAGTGAAGCAATCTTCATCCCCAACCAGGTAAGTACGGTCCTCCTTGAAAACACATGGCCCTGAGAGATCCACCCTGTGTATATCCTCTCTCAATGTGGGTAGTACCCTTGCGCTGGTCTGCTTTTGGTTTCAATTGTTTTATCTTACTCCGTATTCCACATCATTTAACCATTCGTTGTGTTCTTTACTTTCCTGGTTGTGCGCCTCTGTCGCTGTTCTCTATTTGTCTGTTACAGGGGGCCACACTCCTCCGTTTTGGGATGCGGCACACCTACTCACAACCTTAAACACCCATCCCTCATACTGGCCTTCCATTTTCGCTCTGTGGGATCTTTGCTCATGCCCCATACCACCCAATCGAGGGCCTCTCCGGCCCGGCATCCCTATCGCTGTGTTGTAATCACTGCTGAAGGTTGTACTACCCATCATCTTTCTTAGCTTATTTTTGTGATGAAACCATGTTCACGGGCTTTGCAATCAGCTATAGCATCTCTAGCTTATACAACATGGTAAAGATACTTGTTTGAAAAACATTATTTGAAATCTTTGATTTAATGTAAGACAGAAAGAGGTGAAAGACAATAGAGAGGACTATTCTTATTTAAGAAGCCACTATTTCTGTTTATATTAGACATACATTGCTATAACAGTAGGCCTTCATACAATATTTTATATTATATTTGATCATGTAGCAAACAAAAGTTGGAGAAACGTTTGAATTTCTTATCTTTATACTTGATCCTGGTCAGTGGCTCAGAAAGCATTAAAGTCAACACACCAGATTACAGACAGAGCTACCTATCATTTCCAGTAGAGGTCTGCAATTACAGGCTTTATATCTCTTTTAGCACATATACTGTTAAGTCCAGCTGTATTCTTTCCTTAAATTCCTGTAATGCAGGTCAACTGAATATACACTATGTTTATGAGGCTCTGTTCCTTTTGTATTAAGTTAAAATGCCCAATGTAGGTAGATCATATGAATTAAACAGCAGTCTGGCTCAACATGATCTAATAAGTAGACTTCCTACACAATGCTAATCAACAGTCACTTTAGGCCCAGTTCAAACCTATGCTCTTTATGTTGATTGACATAAATTTTCAATAGTATTTTCATGTGAGCATGCCCATTGAATATAATGTGCACTTTTTGGGTATGTTTAACATGTGTTGTCCAATGCAATTAAGAACAGAAAGGTGTGAACCAGGCATAAATCCCTGACTATTGCTGTTGGTTACAGCAGTGTTCACATGGGCTTGTTGAAATTCTAAAAAGCCAAAATACCATTTTCAGAATGAAAAGACAAAAAGGAGGGTATTTATTTATGTATAAGCAGTATAACTAAATTGCAGTAATTACTAGGCTTTAAGCCATTTTTTTTACTGATCATATATATTTCATAACTGACATGTTATATATGAACGACCCTAGATACATATGTTAGCAGTTAAAATATTTCCAATAATTTCCAATATTTTTAAATGAGACACTTTTAATTGTTTCTGTGTATAGTGTGTATATATGTGTACACAATATATGTTTGTGTAAATGTGTGTGTGTATGTGTTTTCTGTCTATAAACATCTTGCCTGTAACACCACATATACACTTTGAATCAAGGATAGTCTCTTACTTTCCATAGCATGGAGATACTCCATATGAAGAGCAGTGGCTCCAGCACTTGCCGCTGTTGGTGAAGCAATAATGTCAGCATACGGACTTCGTTGTCCTGCCAGTAGTGCCATATGTTGGTAATATTCAGCGGGACTAACACCAGCATGAGGAACTGAAAAATAGAAATAAGAACATGACTATATATTTTGACACCTGCCCATAAATATAAAATTTTGCATTTTAACATTAAACATTTGAAGTTGAAGCTCATAAATAATGTTAATATGTTTATGGCAAGTTTTTATGATATCCAAATCTCTAAATAATACCTTATATATTATGGCCAGATACCTTATATCTAATGTTCTTTTTAAAAGCTCTTTCTATAAGACAAATACCGAAACTGCGCTTAGAATGTCAATCAAGCCTCCAACCTTACTACAGGACCGGAGGATTCTGAAGAGAGAGCTGCAGGGTTTCACATGATTCAGGTAACAATGTGTTTTATACTGTGTGTTTTTAGAATTGACCCTATGGGGTATGGGTGATCAGTCTAGACTCCAAACAATACTGAGAGGCACACTGTCTCTTTCTTATTTCTTCCCAAAATGCAAGAACTGGCCTTGTGATTTTTAAAAATTGCTGTATTGTCAGGCAATGTGTATAAGTTACAAATGTGATGCTTACAAAAGAATCTTACATCAACACATTGTAATAGGATAATTTGCACCAAGCTGGTGTTTTACAGTTGTACCTATATGTATTATGTTATAACATTTTACATGGGTATAATATGCATGCCTATTTCTAAAAACCAGCAGTGAGGTGAGCCACAAAAATTACACATCTTTCAGAAATAGCAGCTTGTTCCTGTATTACAAACTATATGACTTCTTTGTACTGGATATGCTGTATTTATTCTTGAATATTTAAACGACTGACAAAACTGTCACTTTTCATAGGTAGGCATTCCTGTGTGGTGCTGTCAAAGAACATGTCTCTCTACAATATGTTAATGAACACAATACAGATGAAATGAATGTTGTGGTAGATAGTTACGTTTTATGCTACTGATCTTATTTACAGATTCAGACAGAAAACAGAAAAAAAAATAGAATGCATAGCAGGCTCATGTCAACACTAAAGCTTGCTGTGAGAAGACAGCACGCAAGATGTTTAGAAAAAGTAAAAGAGGAAATGTTAGCAATTTCCTACCCTGCTGCCTTATCTTCTATAATTTATTAAGGTGTCTAATAGATAAGACATGTCCTTTGCTGTCGAGCAGCCAGCTGAAAATGGTTGAGGTTGCCTTTCACATGCTGAACAGGGACACATTTTCTTCTACTGGTGACTCTTTTTACACCAAGATGATTGTACATAATATGAACAAACTGACAGTGAATCTATGAATATCAGGTAATAATCGCATAACTACCCAGACAAGGAATGAATCCATGTTAACATCTGGACCAATAACATTATAACTGTTTGTAGACTTACTTTTAAGCTAAGGAGCCAATAAAAAAAAATTAGTTAGTCTTGAAATGAAGAACAGATCAAGAAGTTTATTTAGAGAAAGAGTGAGCAAATATATCACAAATGCAGTAGTTAGTTTTAGTTGGACAATTTGGAGTTAATTGGGTGACGGTTTTGCATATCCTTAATGATTTCCTAATTGTTTTGGCCATACATTGCTTATCCTTTCTCTAAAATAAGGGTTCTTTCTTTTTATTAAAGCACCCAAATAATAGATTTTTATTGTCCTGTGACACTACACATTCTATATACACACATTCACTATTCGCTTAAGTTGTCCATCGTATGCGGCGATCAATGGAGCATCAATCAATGGAGTATCGGACCTGTATGTTGGTTTCCAACCGACATTACATCATTTTCGATCTAAAAGCTGGAGAACGTCGATCGCTCACTGTCCTAATAATCAATTGTGGCAATTGGGGGAATTAATCGATAACACAATATGGTGCACTGTGTGATTGATCTCCTAATTGGAATCAATTCCGCGATCACAGGCCACAATCGATCGCAGGAAAATCAAGACGTCTATGGCCAGCTTTACTCATTCCAGCACACTGTGTCATAGCTTACCATCTGTAGGACTGAGTCCACGTGCTGCAGATATCATAGAAAGTGAAGGGCTACTATGTAATGATCTTATATAGTCCATGTATGGATTGATATAAGGGTGATGAGGGCTGAATGGTGAGTCTGATGTCCCAGGATTCCTGTGTGGAGATATCCTTATAAATGGAAGATCTGGATATGTTGGGCTGCTTGCTAATGCAGAAGGCCTGCAAATAAAATAAAAAAAATATTAATATATATATTAATATTAAAATATATATTTTGCACATGCAACCTTCTCTCTTGATTCACTGCATATAATAAGCTAAGCATGATGACCATAGGAACCTAAGGTAGGACAAAGCATTTCCTGGCAGATGGAATAACAGCATCATCTACCCCAACATTTCCCCTCCCTGGATTTTACTGGATGCCAGTCCATTCAATCTTGAAGGTTTTATATTATTTATGGACATCGCAAGAATTCATCAACCTGGTGGCTCCTCCCTATGATGATGCAATTGGGAATAGAAAAGGTAAACAATGGAAG
The DNA here is from genome assembly GCA_036250615.1 of Ptychadena robeensis. Taxonomy (NCBI): domain Eukaryota; kingdom Metazoa; phylum Chordata; class Amphibia; order Anura; family Ptychadenidae; genus Ptychadena; species Ptychadena robeensis. The sequence continues at coordinate 96,324,561 of CM070036.1, read as the reverse complement.
GAGGGAAACTATATGCTACAAACACAGTTAATTTGTTAACTTAAGATGCTTTGTACTCCTAAATGATGTATAACTGACGACATCTCATTTAAAGCTCATCATTATTTTTTATTTCTAATCCAACTGCATGCCTTCACAGCACATATGCAGTTCAATAGATATGTGCAAAGAGATTAAATGAAGAGAGCAAGGATGTTTAAGGCAGGACCCTGTCTTTCTTCTTTACTTACTAAAGGTCATGGTAAAGGATATTATTGAAGCAGCAACTCAAACTTGCTGCCAAAAATTTATAGTTGTTTTTTTAAGTGAATGCTCTTCGAACAAATGGGTGACCACTACAGTATCCGTTTTGTGTAAGAATTTACTACAAGTGAAGAAAGATTCACAAACTCAACAGCAATCACATAATGTGAAGCAAGAGGACAGAGGGCTCCTCAGTACAGAATGTAGAAGATCTGTTTTGATAATAGTGAGTCCTGCTATTGGCAGATGTCACCAAACAGAGTATAATCTAATGTTAGAGGCAAGTCTACTATGTCTTCCTAGCTAAACACAAAAGATATCTTAATCACAGATCAAAGCAATTCCTCAGAGAGCTCCAGAGCCAATGAAACCATGCATGGTAGATGTGATACTCTCTTCTTCTTCATTCCTCTGCTATCTGATTGATCTGTAACTCATAAAACTTATATATATTCTTCCTGTGCACACATTCATAGCAGTTGTACACTTAAATATGGAGATTTTAATAAAAGGGTGGCCCTTCCAAGGTACTAATACTGCAAAAACAGAAGGGACAACCAAAAAGAATTCTTGCATGATTTTCGTTCTTCAGCACACATGATAAAAAACTGTTTATTGACTTTGAAGCCATAAGCTGAAATATCTTTTGAAAGAAAATCAGATTGTGGAGATGCATGAATTTAATTTAAAGTTACATTTTATTGTGATAAGAGCAAAAACTGTACAAAATACTTCTGCAATAAAAAAAGCCTAACAAATAGAAAATCTTAATGAAATATTTAAAATTCATCACGATTGCCTTTAGCCTTGTAAATGCTGCTTTCTATGCTATTACATATTTTTTTGTTTTCTTAGATACAGTGTAAGCTCACTTATTCAGCGATACACAGAGCAACACATAATAATGTCCTAGTAACCAGACTGAATAAATGCTATAAATACCATTCTGTGTTAAAGTTCAATGGCCAACACATTACACCAGATTGGTGTGATCTGTATTTTAGAAAGGGGCTCATGTATTGCTTATAGTTGAACAAGACTCTCTTCAAGATGCTTTTATACAGTTGCTAGCTTAATTCTACTACTGTTTTCTCTTATAGGGGGCTCACTGTCAAAGGCATATATAACCTTCCTGGCAGTACCACTATTTCTTTTCCTTCCTAAAATGATACGAGAAATCACCAATGTGAGGATGTGAGTGCCTGGGACACCTATGCCTGTATTTACACATGGGCAAATGGCCAGGGAGGTGGATCTAGAGAAGAGCAGGGGAGGCCATCGCTAGGAGCTAAGTGGTTTTCCTTGGACAAGGTAAGCATTCCTGTGTATCACTGGGTGTTACCAATTTTGGATCAATTTCCATTAAATCAAGTTTCGGAGAATGCAAACAGACATTTATCATTAACTGAAAGATTAATCGAGTAAGGATTAAGGGATCACTTTTGCATCTGGGTCACTTAATATTACAGTGTTTGGTATGTTATTTCTCTCCAAGCAGAAGAACTTCATATATAATGTTGTGTCAGAGCTAAATCAAACCCCTTTAAAGAGCTAATCTGGCAGGAAAAGAGAAAGTAGCCTGGGCTTCCATTGTGATTTCTGAAAGAATACTGAAATCTGTATGTTCATAAAGCAGTACTTAACCATACAACATAATGGCCTGAATAAAAGTCTACATTCCTGAATGTTTACACATAAATTTTCTCCATAATTATCTGCCAAACACAACAAAAGTGCAGTATTCTCTAGACATTACATTGGCTCTGCTGTGGCTAAATTGGCCCCCATGACTCAAATATTTGACTGAAAGAGCAGTATATTATCTAATATTTAAGTATTATAAAAGTAAACACATTATCTGCTACTTTGTTTAGTTTACTCTAAAACAAAATAAACTACAAAGAGCGCTACATGCCAGATTAGATTGTCTCCATAGACTGTGGAATGAACCTATCCAGGCAGCAACAGAGATAACAGACCAATTCAGAAATGTTATATTCAATCATTTATTTTGTAGTATATGAAAAATTGCCAGAGCTTTGCACAATAAAATCCCTAAACTGTACACTAAGGCTGGGTCTACACTATGCCGCCCCTTAAACTGCGGGAGGCGTTATGGACCTGGGAAAACTGTGCAGTTTTCCGCAGTGTAGACAAAGCCTAATGAGTTCATGTGGGCAGTAACAAAAAGTGATTGCCATACTCTTATTTATCATAATTAAAGTCCTAACACATGCTATAGCTAAAGAATATACAAGTATATACCAAGGTCTCCAGACAGCTCCAAACATTCTCCAAATGCTATCCACATCCATTGACTGAGATTCGTGTCCACCAATACAAATTAGTATAAGGCCAAACACTGTACACAAGATACAATTTCCAGAGTTGGATGGACTTTAAAAAAAATAGGAGGGGAATCCCCATTTAGAAAACAATTACTTTTTGTTTTTAATGCGGAAGCCCCCTTAAGGCTTAATTTACACCGACGGTTTCCAAGCTGCATTCAGCTGCAGGAGAAACAACTCCCTGCGAGTGGCTGCAAAATAGTGCAGGTGTTCGCAGGTCGTCTAGATTAGGACCCCATAGAGGTCCTATCAGTCCACCGGTCCGTTACATTAAAGGGTCATTTAGCTGTGCAAATGACCCCTTAAGCCCCCCATACACGTTCCGATTATTCTCCCGACCGATTTTTCGTCCGATCGTGTCACCCGATTTTCACCTAAAATGTAATGGTCGGTCGGTCGGCTGGCACGAAAAATCGGAATTCGGAATCACCGATCCATCAGCCCGACCCTATTTATTAACAGCAGGTCGACCAAAAATTTACGGACAGGTCTGAAGCGATCCCGACCAATTTTTTGGCCGGGTACATAATTCCGTATCCGATTATTCTCCCAATCGATTAATCTCCCGACCACGTTGGTCGGTCGGGCAAAATTCGTACGAAAAATCGAAACGTGTATGGGGGGCTTTAGTCCACCTACAAATTAAAGCAAATTACATACAGTTCTGCAGCAAAAAAGTGGGCACTACTATTTTTTTTACCAATTAGATAGAATCTGGCAAAGTAGGAGATCCCTCCGTAAATAAACTAAACATCCAGAAAACAGCTTTGTTTACTGCACAGCACAGAAAAGTGCACATGCTTTATTATAAGATAATATTATTCAGTTAAAAAAGGAAATACATAACAGGAAGCATTCGTATATATATGTATATAGGATAACATTTTCAGGAAGCGCTGCTCAAATAAGAATGAAAGGTTAACCGTTCTCTATTGAGTTCATTAATGAAGTGACAAATAAATACTGAGGCTTTTAAGGGTACACACTTGAGTGTCTCTAGGTCTATTAGACACTCCAAGAGTCTGAAGAATCTGGGCTATTCAAATAGAGGGCATTTTGTGTGAGAACACAGGAAGCAATTAATTTGTCAAACAGCCTTTGGGAATCTCACACCTGCAGTGTTCTTATAAATCAATACTACTGAAAACTTTACTGGGTCTCCTGTCCGATAATAGTCATACAGATGAAACACGGGACTACCTTCTGAGTCAGTGGGTAGGCAACAATGAACAACTAATTACATTATTTTATTTAAATTGTAACCAGAAATTCAGCTCTATTTCTTAAAACTTGTAAAAGGACTTGTAATTGTTTAAAGAGATTAGATAGAAAAGCAGGTCTACATAGATCACTCTATCAGTTCCTGCTGGCGACATATGTTCACACAATGCATGCGTTTTTGTATATATGCAGAAATGCATGCCTTTAGTGTGAAAGGGCCCTTAAGCTGCATTTGATTACACATCTCCTAGTAAAGTTTAATAACTTTAATGGAAAGAGAGTTTATGGTGAAGTAAGAGGAAAGTAACCATAGAAAAGCTTACAGATAAGTAAAAAGGGGTCATTCACACATGCGTTACCACATGGTAGAACAGGTTTTCATAGGAGCTTGTATAGGAAGTGCTAAGCAGTGCAGCCACTAATGCATGCAGTGTGTAGCATGTATTGTGCAGTGAGTGCTTTGCCGGTACACATATAGTGTGAATGAGCCCTAAAGCAGGGTACAGACGGCTCGACATTCGATATGGCTGTTTTTGAGCGGGATTGATTGGTCCCGCTTGAAAACAGTGATGGGTGCATATTATATGGGCCAGATAGATGGCTGTGAGCACGCACGGTGCTCGAATCGGCCATAGATCTGGCCCATATCTGCAGGTCTGTACCCTGCTTTTTAAAAATGCTGACCCATGCATTCAATAGCTTAACCACCTATTGCTTATTCTGCAAGAGACTTTAGATTGCATTACCTCGGTGCCCCTGACTATTATATTTAAATGTACCTTTCACAGTTTTATTCAACATTACTACACATTCTACATAGAAACAGCAGCTCAGGGGTTATAATCAGATGAAGGAGAGGGACTCCCTGAGACCAAAGCCAGGTTGTCATTGATTAGAACAAACAGAGCTACATATCAAGGCTAAATGCTTTAAACTGAGCCTCAAAGTTATAATACTGAAGGACCTTTTCATGAGACACTTTACCGCTATTAGACGATTCCACATTTACATAGTTTTCCTCATCCAGGTCTCAGCTTCTTTATCTGTATTCTTTCAAATCCTGAAATTGCTTGGATAAGAGTGAGGTGTTTTTTTTCTTTTGCATTTCTAAGAGCAGTCTGAACTTTCAGTGGAATTGAAGAGGCTTTGTGTCAAGTACAGCTAAATCCAGCCTTTCCGTATCAAACCACTGCGAGAAAATTACTGTGAGGATGATAAGGCTGTGAGATATAATAAAAAGTGACTCTACTCAATTTACACTGCAATATTGGTATGACTGAATATTTCTCATTCAGGTGACTGATAAAATCGCTAAACTGTATTGCAGATAAATAGAGGAGGCTTCTGTCAAGAATAAACACCATTAATCATGAAGTCTCAGCCACAGAGTGGATGTGCTTAGTATCACTATACAGCTTCAGGAAAACACAGCATGTAACCTGCATTTTCCATTCCCCATCTCGTTGCTTAACCTCAACACCTCAGATTATTTTTTAGGCCTTCAAGAAGATCTGAATGGCTGGATTGAAGACAGATAACCTTCTAATGGCTTATCTGGACCAACTAGAGAGAGGCCCAAAGCATCAGCAATAGTATGTATGTCTTGATAGAAAGCAAAAAAATCAACTAGGTGGTCAGGTAAAACGTAACAACACAGATGATGGAGTATTCTATTTGCCTAAATTCTACCATTTAGCTACCAAAACCTAACTGAAGGCAGCATACATTCCAAAATTAAGTGTCTATGAGAACTGAAATGTGAATATGCTAAATAGTCAAAAAATATAAGGTTGTTTCCCTACACAATGTTATAGGTTGAAGACCAACATCCCCCATCAATTTGTGCTTAATAAATTAAGGGAATGGACTCTAGGGTCTTTTCACACTATATGCATTTTTTAAAGGCATGCATTTCTGCATATATACAAAAACACATTTGTTTTGCACATTAAATCTGTTTTGCATTTGAATTTTTTGAACAAATCAATAGCAGGGCATATAAAAAAATGCATGCTAAAAATGCTGCTTTTGTATGAGAAAACGCAGTACTGTAAAAAAAGCATGCGTTAAAAAAGGGTGCGTATATAAAAACGTGATGCAACGCATAAAGTGTGAAAGAGCCCTAAATAACACAAGAAACAAAATAAGTGACATATCTAAAAGGAAACAAAAATGAAATACAAACTACTGTTACTAGTTGAAGCTAATTCTTTGCAACCATCATCACTGGGTTCATAACAATGTAAATGTGAAGTTCTTTCTATACAGCAAATAGATAAATCTTGGGTTTAAGGCTGAATCCATTGTTTAGTAATGTTAAAGATGCTTTAACTTCCTCAGTCTGAACTGAAGAATTAACTTGGATTGCCTTAAAAAAATATAAGAACCCAGACTGAAGGTAAACTAACTGTTTGACATTTTGCAAAATCATATTATTATTATTATTTTTAATAACTGTTCTATGTACATTGATTAATTGGATGTATGACATTTACATTGTAATGCTTTTTATTGGCTAAGCCACGATATACAGTAACTATTTGGATAAAAATCATGTTTTAATAAACCGCCTTATGTTTGTAACTATGAAGTGAGTGTACCTGGTGCCTTAAAAGTCCCCTGGAGTGTTCTCTCTCCAGATTGGATGTGGGTGGTAGTGATATGGTAGACATCTCTCCCTCACTCCCATTTTTTGGTGTTTGTTTCTGAAGGTAAACTAAGGCATAGTCTTAGTATTGTGCATGTTACTGGACACATCCATAGATTTTGGATTAAAGCGGCTGGCGTGATATCCTTAATACATGGCGTCTTCTAAATAACAGCGCTGGGAACGTTATAGTCCATAGGAAACCACGGGCAGTGTCTTTACTGCACCATTATAACCATTCTTCGGGAAAGATATTGATGCAGTGAAGACTACGCCTAAGTTCTTAGTCCTCGACCAGCAACATATCTTCACAGCAAAGTTTTAGTTTACTTTACCGGCATATTTCAGAATATGTTTGAATATTTGAAACAATGTAAAGTTATTTCTTAGAATGTTGTCAATTCTTGATTAACTATATGTGCAGTTTACTGTGGGCTCAATTTCATGCTTTCCTGTACACAAATGATCTAATAAAAATAAGTACTAAGCAAGGGATGAATCGGGACGAGCTGTTAAAAATCCATGTGACAGTCGGCTCTGGGATGGTCTACTGTCTAATTAAGTTGAGTAACACTGCACAAGTGATGGTAAGTACATATAAAGCAGTTTACTGGTACAGGGCAGCTGTATGGAAGGACTAATAAAATTAAGCATGAGTCAATTCCTTCACAAATGTCAAAGGAATGTCATTCATGCATAAAATGTGCTTGCAAGAAAGGTAGCCTGGATCCCAACAGAAAATACAATAAACCTACTAGCATTGAAAATACAAATGCAGCTAACAACTGCTCTTCAGCTGCCGCCCTAGACTGAAACATTTAAAAAGAATCTTGTTTATTCAAGTTGGTGCCTGTACTGGTCATCCACTGCAAAGGTACTAAACAATTCCATATGCATTTGATGCCCAATTCATACAGGCATTGGTGAGGTAGGTGCCAGTCACATGATTTATGACATTATTTATTTGAAAAATGCTTTGTTGACTTTTGAAGTCTGAAGTCCGTAGTGAGTGAAGAAATTTGTTTTTCTATAAGCCTCTATACAGCTATAGAATGACATTTTTGGAAAAATTAAAATTCCTGTCCATAGACAAAATGTAGCTAATTGATACAACCAATAGAAATGGGCTATTTCAGACACCTAACATCAGATTGAACATAATGTAAAGCTGTAAATGTGACTTATATTGGAAATTTTCTTATGGTACTTACATGAAGAAAACACAGACATTTGCAATTACCCTACACACACTCCCAAACCTATAATGTTGCATGTGATGGATCAGGAAGTGAGGTGTAGGACTCACTGGATTGATTATGAGAGGTAGCTTTGTGCTGGGGAGAAACTCTGTTACAGTTCAGTGCTTCATCAACCAATGCAACAGGTTTGACAGCGGTCTATAGAAGCAGCTTGCTTCAGGTTCACTGCTTGTGAATACTAGAGTTCATACCTAATACTGCTGACTGAAGCACAAAGAACACAGGAGTTTTGTCCAAGGAGCTCAAAGTAAGCCTCCAAATGCACGCAGTATGGAGGGCCTGCATTCTTTCACTCTTATGATTAATTAGGTAACTCAGAAACAGGTCAGCACTGGTAGAAGATGGGAAAAAACAACAGTGTGTGCATGCAAATGGCCTCAACAAGGATAGTCCAAATATGTGCAACGTGAAATGAATTGGGGTTCAGCATTAGAATAGTGAGGGATGCTTTTCAATTGCTGTCTACTTAGCTTTCTACATGTGATAATGAACATGTAAACAGAGAGAAGAATGAACAGAATAATGAGTGAAACATTTTCTACTGTTCATTTAACCCAAGCTATCCTGCTTCCAGTGACATCACGAGGGGCTGCCGATTGCACTATTGAGAGAGTAAGGGTGACACCAAAACACCAAACTTTCCAAACACAGCTATCTTTCCCAACAACCTTAGCTACAATGTCAGTGTGACAGGTGCAGCACAGTATTTGCCCCCACCCCCCTACTCCTTGGAAATGGTGTAATCCTGAGTCCCAAGTCTTCTGCAGCATCTCATATCTGTGTATCCCCTTTAGTCAGGGGTAGAGATTTATGCTTGCAATTTGTCAGGGGATGAGCAAAGGTAAATAAAACATTTCAGCCTAATAGCATGTGATTGCCCTTAACCCCTGTTATGTACATATATATATATATATATATATATATATATATATATATATATACACAGCAGGGGCAGAGGGGAGGACATTCTCATACTATTATCAACTGTGTTCTATATATATATATATATATATATATATACACACACACATTGCCACACATATATTGGATGACACCATGAGTTTCTGGCACCAAACCTAGTGATACCACTGTCTGCTTCTGTAATGGAATTAAAGGGCACTGATGTGCTCTCAGAACAGTTTTATCATACTTTGTATTTCTTTCAAATTAGTATATCTAATTCTTTTCTAATCAAGATGCAGAAAAAGTCACAAAAGCAATATTTTGTCTTGTATGATATATTTTGCCCATCAGTTATCATTTTCAGCCATAAGGGATATTATGTTCCTACCTAAATGCTACTATAGGAAAACATATTCATGTTAATTTGTGACTTCTCTATATATTCAGAAGCAAATGAGTTGCCATCCAGTTAATATGGAGCAAATTTCATGTTATGAGATTTTAATTTACCGTATTTTTCGGACCATAAGACGCACTTTTTCACCCGCAAAATTGGGGGCAAAAAGTGCCTGCGTCTTATGGTCCGTACTGTACTGTACTGCTAAACTGCTAAAGATGTATAACCACCTACATATTCATAATTTATAAATTGTGAAAGCTGAACAAACTGAAAATAGTGCAAAGTAAGATTTCCTTGTAAAACTATGACACTGATTTATTGTATTCTTTCTAGAAAATGTTCCCTGCAATTACAGCTTATTAATGACTAGACTAGAGCAAACATCATTATATATGTACTTCAGCGTGCAGTTAGGATAGTTAATATCAATTAATTCTATTCACAGAGGAGAACTTGTTTAACAGAGAGTCTAATTTATCATCATCCAGGATTCTGCTATTGTTAGTAAATGCATTCGAAGTAAAAGTGTATTCACGGAAAAACTGACATTTGAACACTTTACAGCCATTCAAAATTATTTAAAACTAGGAGTTATCCTTTAAAAAACATAGTCATAGTAACTTGATGGTAAATCTAAAAATATATACAAAGCTTATTTTTAACATGATATGTACCTCATGCAAGAATGATGGTGTTGAGTTTAATGTGCTATGGTAAACACTAGGAATGACCTGCAGTGAACTTGGCTAAAGCCAACTGCAGTGTGATGACGTCTCTTTTTTGTTACTTTTTACACTTACTAAAAGTATGTCATTTGGGAAGGGGGTCCAGGCAGTAGTGGTAAACCTTGAAACACCTTGCAAGGCATGGGGAGAATATTTTCCATTACTGTATTATGTTTATATTGTGAAAGGTTTTTGTGTGTTTTTTTTATTTTTTTAAGAACGAAGACTGATTCCTTCTTAAAAATGCAAAATTGTTATTCAAAGATACTTACACATGCAGTGGATGAATAGGGGAAGGTTCATAGTGATATCGGCCTTCATGGTGTCTTGCGTCAATTGGCACTGGAGGGTGAAAGGCTGGAAATAGATGAGGTGGAGCTAAAAGGAAAGATATATAATCCATAAGATATGGGTATAGGCAAATTAAGATTGTCTTGTTTAATATACAGAAAAAAACATTAAATATATAGGATGTTAAAAAATTTCACAGCATTCCATATAGAATATATGAAAGAATAGTACTAAATAGAACTAAATACAAAGACATTTTATTGTTGTGCAGCCATGAAAAAGACATGACATTTATTCGCGATTGTGTTGTAACAGTGTTATATGAAATATACAAACAGTCTCTACTTGTGCATCTCAGTCATTAAGGCACTTTTTAGTGCAACTCCCCATCGACTACTTAGGTTAACAGACGATTTGTCTGATTCTGCTTCTTCTTAATGTAATGGGACAATACAAGAGAATATAGATCTCGAGGGCTAGTGTAAGATCCAGTAGTCATGTTTGTCAAACTAGAGGATGGCACATGTATCTTTTCTTTCTGCTGTGCAATTTAAGGCATGTTGTCAATGTGTGCCAGCTTATTACTAAAGCTGGACGTAGACATTGCGATGGGCGGACAATTTCACAGCAGATCGACTGCGCGTGACGACGTCATCACGCACGCCTGGTCATTCCGAGAATCAGCTGCACACCCTTTGTGTGCCACCATAAAAAATACAGACATATCCGTTCTTTGGTTGATCGATTTATGGGCCGATTTATGGTGGGTGTGTTAGATTTGCGGCCAACTGAATTAACGATCGATTGCCGTGAACGTGTGCAAAAATGTTAGTGGGTCAGTGGCATAGCATAGTTTCTGTAGAGCATTGGTTTTTATAATGAAAAGGTTCCCTGGTGGACATAACTGCAGCCAGACAAACATCAGTTCATGTTGCAGTATAACATAGAGGATGTTGTCAGTTTTATAACCAAAATCACTCAGCAGCCTGCCTTAAAGTACATGCTGAAACCAAGCTGCTTATCCCCTTTAGAAGAGGAAGGGAGTCACATGAAATGTTCGCTTTCCTTGACATGGTGTTATCTGGACATCCAAAAACACTTCTCACTTGCTAACGGAAAACAGCTCCGTTGTTTTTGACACATAAAGTATCTGTATAGTAATTCCTTGCATACATAGTAAATCATTCATAAAGAACTGTGTCAACCTAAGGGACCAATACACCTCTGCATAACACACTGTGCATCTGATACAATTATATGTCTCATGGTTTGTTATTTACACATGAATAGAACAGCTGGTACTCGTCATATCTCAAATCCACGTGAAAAATGTTACTGTACGTGATCAATCTGCTGACGTTACCCCTTGACAGAACATCACATGACAGCCTCTCCGAAGTCAAGCTAAAACTGCTGAAGCAGAGTAATATGCCTCTAGACCCGGCTACCTCCAATTTTTCATACAATTTCCTGACTGATGTTCCAAAAACCAGCTGCTAAGCACTGTATAATGTACCATATAGAAATAGAAAGCCACTTTTAATCCAAGAATTAACTTTTCAACTTACCCTGCAAAGAAAATGCTAGCAGAAGCTGTTGCATTGTTGAAGTATAAATAAGAAAGACAACATGTATTATTGTAAATATTCTTTACACAATTCTGTGTACTGTGTTCGTCTTGTATGTTTTAAGGTCACAAATAGAACACTGTATTGTATTGGCCCTATATACATATATTGGCCATATATAAATAAGTTGTCTTTGTACTGGCTGGTCATTTCAATAGATTTGGTGTATTCTTTTCAGAAAGCCACTAACTCTAATGTAAATCTATTAAAAGTAAGGGTATTCTTGATCAGTATTTGTCAGTCTTTCAATTATGATTAATACCGGAGAGCAGTTCCTAGCAATGCCCAGCCAATCAGAGTACTGGCTACAATATACCATACAACAAGTTTCTGCAATTACAAAAAAGTGCCTTTACAGATTTCCATGCCATTAAATTGGCCATACATTACATTAAATTCAATAAAACATTTGATCTATTAATGCTTTTAATAAATATTTGTTCAATGAATTGACATATGCTTAAGCAGCATGATAAAAGAAAATTAGGGTGATAGGCATTGTTTAGCAAGGCTGTGTGCCCATCAACCAGTGAATGGGCAGCTTTACTGTTCCCTTGCAGCTTCCTAACCACGGGCATAGCCTACATCTGTCTCACATGGGTGGGCAGGGACTCCACTGAGAGTTTATTACAGATGATTTGGTTATAATGCATAATTAATACATAAGCATCAATGATCTGGCAGGGACTGCTTTAGAACATCTTCATCAAAGAAATAAAGTGGACAGGCCAAAGGCTGCTTATAACCTAAATATGTTCCAGATGTATAATTTCTATAATTTGTTCATCTGATTCAAATATGCACAATCTTGCAAACTGGTATTAATGTATTACTAGCTTAAACATAATACATAATGCAAACATAATACATTTAGTGGACCTTAAAATACAGAACATACCTGATGATTTCTCATATTGCTCTGACAATACACAGTATGTTCATGGAATAAGTGTTGTCAATCCTGTCTAGTGTATTTTTCTAAACTACTCAACCATGCCCCCTGTGTTAATCTCTAAAGCAAAGGCACTAATTAACTTGTAGTCTAAGATGAGGACAAGTAGGGCTTAAGACACAGAGAGCACATGCGCCAGGTCTGAATTTCTACACATAAAACAGAAATGACTAGTATTTAACACCCTACAAGAGAACAAATACCGTACTAGGGAAGTTCACTACCTGACCTATTGTATACTTTGTTCCCTTTGATTGTAAGCCCGATTGGGCAGGGTCCTCCTTTGTCATATACTGTACCTGTGTGTTATCTTGTGTTGCATCTTAACTCTAATTTATTGTACAGTGCTCCGTAATATGTTGGCGCTATATAAATAAATGATGATAATGATGATGATGAAAATAATAATAACTCTTGGGGTAAACAAAAAAAATTTAAACACTTGCTGTGATCATACATTAATCGAATAAATTATTACATTCCATTTCAAATGTAACCATTTTTTAAAGAATTCTTATATTTTTGTTACTATCTAAAAAAAACAACTGCCTGAGATGATTTAGATATCAAAGATTGCACCCATGCTGACACTTAAATATTATCACCCAAACAATTATTATCACCCTTATTTATTACCACCCGGATTTCAGCAATCAGTTTTATGAACCACTGTGGTGCAGGCATGTTGATTGGCACTGTTCTGTGGAGAGGGAGGGATGAGGAGGTGGTGACGGTGCAACATTGATCACTTTCTTTAGCATTCCATAACAGTGGAAGGTGATCACCAGAGGCCGGTACTAATGCTAAGATGGCCCTAGAAGAATGAAATGGTTTCTATACAAGCATTTATCCAAAGACAAATATAAATGTAATACAAAAAACACAGCTCTTGATTTTACGTCTACACAGTGTTAATACCATGGATCCGTGATGTATGCTTACTAATAGTAAACACAAGTATCTTTAAAGCAAAAAGTGATTTCCAAATGTCAATGATAATTAACGGGTTAATGGTGTTCTATCCATTCCCATCTTCCTCACGCAACATTCATCTTGGCAGCTGCACCTCAAACTCCCTCTATTCTTTCAGAATAAATTCCTTAGTTCGTATACTTAATCCCCTATCTGACAGGACATTAAGCAGATCCCATCCTCAGCATTCCTTTAACTCTTTGTCAGCATATCCTACTTGTAAGAGTTCTACTTAAAAGAGAAATCACACCAGTTAAGTTTCTCTACTTTGTGAAAAGCATTAAACATCTACAAAGGTTTATCATAGAGGCTTTATCAAAGCAAAACACCTGTGTTGTTTCCCTTGTGTGGTTAAGCTAGTCCTGGACTGTGCATGCTTGATCCAGGGTCATACTTGCACAATCACTGCCATATGAATCAGATAATGACTGCTTTCTAGAGATCATATAAGTATTTTTTGTGCCATTACAGATTGGATTTCACCTATTTATTTTGGGCGCCATCTAGTTATTCCAGGGCACATAGGCCAACACATCCGATCTATAAGAGTTACACTATAAACAGCCTCCTTGCAGATCCCTCTTAAGGTAAACTAGGGCCAACTAGCTTTCCTACACTTCAAGCAGCACATACGCTGAGTTTATTTGAATGACTTCAATTTTTAAACTAGTCACTATTTAAATACGCTCAGCGACATATTTCAAACAAACAGCTTTGTATCATTAGTAGGGCAAACTGCATGCTGAAGAATACAAGCTCTTGGGAAGAGAGGGGCAGAGTAAGAAGCCTTTGTCTTATGTAAACAGACTTGCTCTTCTGCATCACATGCTGAACATGTTAAAGCTTTCTTCAAAGGTTTGTTTGCTCACACTTCACTTAGCTCAACGTGTGACATAATGATATTCTGCAGAGGTTATCAGCCGCAGTTGTCAGTTATAATTACATCAAAATTCTAACTGCTTTGCTATAAAAGCATAAAAAGTGATAAATCATTTAAAAGCCAGTAATCATTTAAATGTACGAAATGTATTTCCATTCATAAAAGCCTTAAATTCACGCAGTATTCAAAATGTGCTATTCTGTTACATTACCTACATTATATGCCTCTATAGGGGAAACAATCTCCCAATGCTTCCATTGTTAATCAGTATGTAATATAAATCATTGATAAAGTATTAAGGTTATTTGCAAAGTCATTTAAGAATATAAGGGGTAATTGTGGGTCTGAATACAGATCCAGAGGCCGGACAGCAAAGCCTTATAACAAGTCTCTATCTGGCTAAATTACTAAAGGGCAATTTTTACATCATCCCAGAAGTCCTGTGTTCACTAAGCTGTGCAAGGAGGTAAGATCAAAGCTGAATTTGCTAGCATCTTCAATAACCTTGAATAGCATAAAGAAATGCCATAACAAAGATTATATGCAAAATCAGAGACCTTTGTGACACTAATATATTTTGTAGAAATTATACTTTAAATAATCATTTATGAATAATGAAAAAAAAGAATGTCAGGTCACACAAGGACTGGGTGTATATATTCCCTTTGCAACAGGACATCTCATAATGAAATATAAGTACTACAGAAGAGGTCATTCATAAAAAATTTTTTGAAGGGAGTGGAAACACTGTAGTATAATCAGTAATGGGGTAGTGAAGACTTCATTTACTGGAGGTTAGGCAACAAGATGCTTACAAACACAAATGTATTACCTGTAAAGGAAACTAAAGGTGGCTATACATTACTCAATACTTGATTCCCGCACACCTGGTATGATCGACCAAAAGTGATTGTACTATGTCGTACTATGCACTCCATAGTATGATCGTAAATGAATTGTGTGTAAATCAATGGGGGTACGATGGTCAATGTTACACTACCATGGTGTATGACCCGTGTATGGCTAGCTTAACAGTATAAATATATATAGTCTGAATCCAGAAACTTTCTCACTATATAAACCAACTATTTAATTTACCCTGACGCTTTCTGAGATGGCTTTTTTGTTGGTTGGTATGAACCTAAAAATCCTCTTCTTTTTCAGATAAATGATAAATGTCTGGACACATGATTATCCACACTACTCCATAGTTCAAGCATCAAGCATGGATAACCATATTGTCCAACAAACACATATGTGTTGTACACATGAAGGCCAATTACATGAATTACTTTTTCACGCATTTGTGGTTCAGAAAGCAGGGTACACATTAAAATCAGTTTGAGAACGAAATGACGCCTTAAGGTGGCCTTATGCAGTTTAAGTTTTCCTTTTGATTGAATTGAAAAACTTGCAATGATTTTAGCCGATCAGGTAAAAATCTACTACTTTGTACCTGAAAAAGTGATGGAAAGTGTCAGACATATTCATACATTTTAGTCTACCCTCCAACTATTTCGATAGATTTGTATCTGATGGTACTATGGAGTATGCGCACACATCTTTGGAAAGGAATCGATCTGTTTTGAATCACACTATATGGTAATAAAAAGAAATCATTTTCAAACAATCGACTTAAAACAATAATTTTAAGTAATGTGAATGGGACAATTGAATTGTGTATGCTCAGGTTATCACTAAATTAAATCTATGACCAATAATCTGGCTAAAAAACTCCCTAACCCAATCAACTCTAACCCTACCATCTGTTTTTAAACCTCCCACATGTACCAGAAAAATCTTAGCCCTCGCCATAATCCTTAGGCACACCTCTTACAACATTACCTTATAATAGCAAAATTGTCTATTACGGTATGTATTTGTGCTAAAATGTATCCAATTGGGCAGGGTCTTCTACTCCTCCTGTGTCAAAACCGGTACCTGCATGTTATTTTGTGTTGCATCTCAATTCTAATTTAATGTACAGTTCTGGGTAATATGTTAGCACTATATACTGTATTTTTCGGACTATAAGACGCAACTGATCATAAGACACACCCAGGTTTTAGAGCAGGAAATTTTAAAAAATAAGGAAAAAAATCCCATGTAGTACCCAATTTCAGCCCCAAAAATGGTGTCACTAGAGAGCACACCTAATGGCATCTCTTCTTCCTCATACACAGGGAAGGGAGGGGGGCCCCGCCGGGGAATCTGCACTCTGGTCTCCCCTGTACACTGCGTGTGTGAGGAAACTGCCAGCGAGTGCAGCTTTCCCCACACACACTCTGCATTGGCTATATCTGGGGGGCACTGCAAATATAGCCAATACAGTTCAGATGGGAGGTCGGCTTTGTGAAGATCTCCCATCTGCCAGAGTACTTTTGGAGTAAACAACAAATATGCTATGAAACTTGACAATCTGCTTAGGTTTCAAGGCACACTCTACTGGTAAACTTGAAAACTGTGAAGTGTGATTGATATGATTATCCCAGTGCAAGTTTTGGTCAAACTGACTGTACACACTTATGATTGCTGTCTTTCTATTATAAATAGAGCAGTGGCATAGCGAGGGGGGTGCCGAGGGGGCGATGGCCCCGGGCGGCGGTATCAAAAGTTTTCAAAATATCATGGCGATTGCCGCCGCACGGCAGTATCAAAAGGGCAGATATCATGGCAATCACCATGATATTTAAATCACACAAAGGGTGCCGGGCACCGGTGCCCAGCTGATTGAAGCGCCCCAGAATGCAATGGGAGGCTAAACGTGATGACGTCATCACGTTAGCCTCCCGGAAGATATCGGGGCTAGCCGCTAGTCTGCATAGACACATTGGCATGCCGTGTGTATGGCAGGGCAGCTGGCAGGCATAAGCAAGTAACTTCAAGTTACTTGCTTATGCCTGCCAGCTGCCCTGCCATACAGAACTGAGGCTGCCAGCCTGTCTCCAGTGCCAGGCGGTAGATGGTGTCACAGGTGCAGGGCACGGAGGATGCCGGGTGAGCGCATGAGATCCGGCCAGCGCAGCACATATGTATGTCTGGTACAACAGGACCTGTTGTACCAGACATACATATGTGCTGTGCTGGCCGGATCTCATGCGCGCACCCGGCATCCTGTTGAACAGGTCGGTGTGTGGGCGGGGCCCCTCTGAGGGGTGGCAAATTTCCGGTCGGCCCCAGGCAGCGAAAGCCCACGCTACGCCACTGAAATAGAGCTTTTATTAAACTCTAATAATATACCTATATGAAGTTTCATTGTAACAAATATATATTGTAAAATATATTTTTGTTTAGGATTTTAAAATATTTTATTACATAAAAATGTTTTTGGGTTTGTTTTTGTTTTCACAGACACAACAAGGGACTGCATAATTCAATGTCTCTACAGTATATTTCAATGCTACCTTTTTGATGTGAATGCATGTTGATTGTTGACTATTGTTGGTGATGATCTGCTCAATGTAACAGTATATTTTAGTGATGGGGAACAGAAGCATGTGGTGCTTTCTATCTGAAATATGAATGAAGTTTAAGGTGAGAATCCACACAATCTGCATTCTTTAGCAAGATTCATGACATCTGTAAACTTTTAGCTCTTTGATGGTTCCTTTACTGCTTGTAGTACCATCCTAACTAATATGTGGTTCATTATTGCACATCCATACCTTGTGGACATAGATCAAGTGCTAAACCTTGGATTACAATTTTTATGAAAAGATTTATATTGCCTTCTTACAGCTTAAGCATTTGAGGGGCCTGTCAGGGCACCTTCAAAAAGTTATGTGGGTCACATATGACGAAGGTATGTGGAATGCGCTTTTTAAAGGTCAGAACTAAGAACCACATCAAACAGATTTTTCCCTCTTACTGCAGGAATAAATTCACATGGCCTTTTCTGCTGGATATAGATATAAACAAAAGGAGGGAAACTATGCTTGTTAAATGTAGGAATTAGCTTATTAAAAGATATATTAGCGTTGATATGGAAAGCAGACATATCAACGTTTGATATTATCGGCCTGATATACAGAGAAAATGCATAAGCAGCAAAAAGTCCCCATAAAGACTACATTTTGTGGGTACAACGAAATATATTTTTGTAGCTACTTTGCATAAACTGAACCGGAAAAAAGTTTTTATACCTACTGTACGTGCTAAACTTCTGCTTGTCTGTAAAAATACACGAGGGGGGCTCCTGCTCTATGATTACGTTCTCTTGAAGAGCGAAACATGTCAGGGGGGGGGGGGGGGGGGGTCTGACTGGCTTCTGGGGGTGATGGGATACTGTTTTTGATGCTACATACTTTCTTTGATGGTTTTAACAATAAAATGTTTATTTAGGGATTTGAATTTGTTGTTGTCACTCTCCCTTCTGGGTGTTGCGCACGTGGCATGATTTTTTTATAACCCGCACCATGGGCAATCGCTTGCCTGCCCGGCCAAAGGTTCAGAACATAAATCCGGCGTCACTGGAGATGCCGAAGGTTCAGAACATAAATCCGGCGTCACTGGAGATGCCGGAGTTAAGCTGAAAAAAAGGTGACGCCCCTCCATTTACATGGAGGTCTATGGCGCCACCTACCCCGGCCCCCTTCACGTCACCGGTAACGAGATCGGGGGCAGACCCGGAAGCATCGGCATACACACCAATGCTCCCGACCGCTGGGGGAATCGGGCGCCCCATATTAATATAGCAAATATTTACCTCTTGAAGTATGGAGTAAGCTAAAGTTAGGCTTTAAAGGGAACCCGTAGTAGCAGGACATATATCCAACACTCTGGGAAGTGCTAAAAATAGCTGATGGATGTAGGAACGCCAGAATGAATATCTGAAATGTCTCATCACCCAATAATGATATTTTATACTAAAGTATAATGAGCCAAAGACCTGTGCAACATGTTCTAATGTAAAAAGACAGTCTAAGTATAGAAGGTTTGGCATACATGGTTGGATTTTTCCATAAGATCAATTGATAATTTAAGTGGATGTTTTGAAAATTGATTCTTTCCTAAATTGTTTAACCAAAAGTTATGCAAAACGAAATAAAATTGATCTATGTTTGATCCGTCGTGTTGGTAATTTTCAATCCATTGTCCAAATATCTGCCATGTTATCTAGGTATTTTGATTGATTTGTATTGCTTGTATATTTCTATAGCTTCTATAACTTTTTTCATGGATAGAGATGACAGAGACAGAAATATGCAAATAAATCACACGCTTTAAAGAAAAGTAATTCATAAAACCTGAACCAAATATAGATGTTAATACTCAATAATAGGTATATGTGAGACTGTCCTTTAGTAAAACAGCAAAGGAATTATTTCCTTTGTTGTAATTTTTGTCCTCTTCTGATAATTCTTTTATCTCAGGTCCCTTTATCAACTGCAATGCAAAGCTCTTCGGGATCTATTTCTCCAGCTGACATTTTCATAGTAGCAGTGAGTATAGAACCTTTAATGTGCCAGTTTAAAGAGGAAAGCTTCTCTCTGACAAGTGCTTGGGATGAATATGGAAGCACAGTATTCTGTCACAGCAAGTTACTGACACTCTGGCTCTAGTCTAGTGCCCATCCCTTTGATACACGCACAGGTTTACTCATACGTTCAGCTGGAAAAGGAATAGTTTCAGCATGCAGGGGGGAATGGAAACACAAACAAGGATAGGTCTTATTATGTTATAAGAGTTTTGACTTGTTTGAATTGCTTGGGGTCTGGTTTGGCTGGAGAATGGAAGAAATGATGCTTCTGGCTTAAAGCTGCCAGGTTACATTAGCAGTCTATGATCTCATAGCCTATGCATGTTCATTTACAACCAAGCTTACATTTATGCAATCAACATTCAACCAGTGTGCACTGTGAATGGCAAAGAGAATTTCTCAACATCAAGTTAGTTTTCACTGCCAACATCTAGAAAAGACACTCAAACATTTTTGTTTGCCATCTTATTGCACATACAAGCAAGAATTAGGTTTTGGTTATTCTGCTAGAAAGAACACATAAAACATGTAGTTACTAGAGATGGTAATTTTTTTCTACATTTTGACTAGCCCCTGAACATGATATCATCACCAAATAATGTTGAAGATGTAAGGTGGAAAGGTTACAAAAAGGTATTCCTTTAACGCACATAGTTTTGCATGTTAAAAGCGTTTTAGTTAAAATTTCAACTTAATTTATGAACAAACTACATGTGCAACATGTACTTCCCTACACCTTCTGCAATTGTGGTCATGATACCATGAACTGGGGCTTTGCAATTCACTTCCAAATAAACTGGTCGAAATTTCGCAATCCTCTCTAGTTGTTACTGTAGTGTTGTGTGGTGGGTTACAAAAAAAAAATTAAAGTTTAACTAACATCTGTTTAGAATCACTGTCTCTCTGTGATAACAGAGTGAGAACCTGAAGGAGAAGACTTAATCTGAAGCTAGGATTTGCAAACCATTGCACTCAAGGATTCAGTATCAACACTGAAGTAGCTACAGTATATATGGTAAGAATTTAGAGATAGAGAACAAGGAAAGTAAGTAAGTTACGCCTATTCATCACATTGTTTGGTCATATATCTCAGCCAATAAAATTATCATCAATGTTCACAGGTGTGAACTGCCCCATTGCATATAATGTCTTTATTTCCATGCATTTACATGCACTCAACATGAACTTAAAAACAGATAGGTAAACAAACCTGGCCCTACTGGTCAATGTTATCCTACCAGTTTAGACCCACCATCCTTACTCATCTTATTACCATGTGTAGTATGTTTGTTTCCTTCAACCATCTCTGTAGTTCTGGTCCTGCTCCAGAATCCTAGATTTGTCCAGCCCGTGTGCCTTTACTGTGAAGATATAAACCTATAAAGATCTAAGAGGGCTTAGCACAAATACAAAGGTAAGTTGGGTTGGTTTTAGACAAATTATTATTTGTTCATAATAATAATAATAATAACCTAAATATTTACATATGTTCTAATTTTATGTTTTATGTTGTTTTGCAGCTAAAAGTTTCTCTCCAAAAGAACTATGTATGGACGTAGAATAAAAGAATTGAGAACAAGTTGATTTTTAACATTGTATCCCATGGCAATTAGACCAGGGAACACTTATCAAGGCAATTCCAAATCAAAATAGTTTGTAGCAGCTAATTACACAGCCAGGGCCATATGCTGAAGGCATTTACAGTCCTGCTGCTGTGATTAAAAATATCAGCTATTACATCTGCAGCGAAATGTATAAAGTGGGCTCTTTACAAATTGTTATGAAGCAATTTGCGCACAGTTAGTCCTTTGTTTAATCGAGAGATCTGCCCAAACCCTTGATTGTGCTCTTATTTCCCTAAGGCAGGAAATGAAGGTTATTTCATTATGACTTCTGGGACCAGCAATCTATCTAATATGTTGCAGCATTTTGAGTATGACATAGAAACAAAGCTCCACTTCCTGTATACAGGCTTTAGCTGGGACAGGTTTACGTAAATGTTTCTGGATACAAATACTGTAGCAAGTAAAAAAATATCTGCAGCCTTTACACACATGGAAAAATTGTTGTTTATTTAATCACACCAACAAGATATATAATGGTGTAGATAAAGCCCAAAACTGTTTCTGAAGACCCAGTATGCAACAGTAGACCCAGTATGCAACAGTATGCAACGTCAGATATAAAGCATGTCTAAACAGGTTAAGGTAAAGCACAAAAGGTTGGTTGGGAGCCACCGTTTGCTGCTCTCAACTAATCCATGAACCACCCATTTGCTGCTTCCAACTGACCCATGAACTATCCGTTTGCTGCTCCCAACTGACCCATGAACCAACCGTTTGCTGCTCCCAACTGACCATGAACCAGCCGTATGCTGCTCCCAACTGACCATGAACCAACCGTTTGCTGCTCCCAACTGACCATGAACCAACCGTTTGCTGCTCCCAACTGACCATGAACCAATCGTTTGCTGCTCCCAACTGACCAGGGTGGATAAAAATCGATGATTTTTTTTAAAAAATCTAAAAAATCTGATTTTTTTTTATTTAAATTGGATTTTTTGGATTTATATTGATTTTTTTTTAATAAAATGTTTTTTGAGGAAAAAACATTACCATTCCAAGGTTATTCCATGATGAAATAAAGATTAGGTTATGTAGAATTAGGCTGTATATGTTTAAATGTTTTGGTAAATAAATTCCATAAAACATCCCAAAAACAATAGACAGAAGTTGATAATGGCATAAACACATCACCCAAAATTTCCCCTGGAATAGACCAGGGCGAGGGGACGGCCCACTCCATATGTAAAAGCAATACATTTATTATACACAGTGCAAACAATGAAGTAATGACCATCATATCAATCAGAAACAATGCACAATGCTGCGGATGTCACATCTGTACACGTGTTTAGACAATTAAAATAGTCCAAATGGCGCAAATTTCACCCCAACGCGCATATCGTTGAAGACTTCTTCAGGGGGTACGATATGTAATTTCATAAGCCAAATCTGCTTTTGTGTCCCCTCAACCGTGTCTATTCAAGGTAGATTTTGGGTGATGTGCTTATGCCATCAACTTCTGTCTTGGTTTACTTTCTCAGTTCTCAAATCTAAGTGCAACAGAAAAGTTGTCCAAATATGATTGATTCACCTAAACTGGGGATAAAAAAAAGTGAAAAGTTGTTGTTCTAAAAATCTTCATCTACTTGCATTTCAAAGTTATACCGGCAAGAATGATTGATTTAAATCAGTTTGATTTAAATCCCGCCTTACAGACTAGTGATTTAAATTGTGATTTAAATCATGATTTAAATCGGTTTGATTTAAATCGAATCCACCCTGCAACTGACCATGAACCAGCCGTTGGCTGCTCCCAACTGACCATGAACCAGCTGTTTGCTGCTCCCAACGCACCATGAACCAGCTGTATGCTGCTCTCAACTGACCATGAACCAGCCGTTGCTGCTCCCAACTGACCAGAACCAGCCGTATGCTGCCTACCACCGGACCATGGGGACCCAGCCGTTAGGCTGCCTCCCCCAACGGACATGAACCAGCGTATGCTGCCCCCGGACAATGAACCGCGTATGCTGCTCCCAATTGGACTGTTGAACCAAGCCGTATGCTGCTCCAAGGACCATGAACCAGCTGTGTGCCGGCTTCAACGACCAATGACACAGCAGATATGAATGGGCTCCACTGGACACTGAAACCAAGCCGTATGTGCTCCAACGGACCATGAACCAGATGCTATGCTGATCACAAACGGGCCAGGAAACCCGCTTATGCTCGCTCTCAACTGACCTGAACAGCCGTATGCTGCTCCCAACTGGCCCATGAACCCCCAAGCGTCTGCTGCTCCAAAGGCCATGAACCGCTGTATGCTGCTGCCCAAATGGACCCTATGAACCACCGTTATGTGCTCCCAACGGACCATGAACCACCCGTTTGTGATTCAACTGACGACAGCCACCAGCGTTTTGCTGTCCAACAAAACATGAACCAACCGTTGGATGCTCCCAAATGACCATGACCCAACCGTTTTGCGCCCCAACGGACCATGAACCAAATCGTTTGCTGCTCACCAATGACCATGACCAGCCGTTTGCTGATCCACCGGACCATGAACCCGCCGTATTGTGCTCCCAATGGACATGCAACCAGCGGTATGCTGCTCTCCCAACTGACCATGAACCAGCCGTTTGTTACTGCTCCAACGACCATAAACCCAGCGTATGCTCGCCTACCAACTGGACAATGAAACCAGACGTATGTGAAAGACTCCGGGCCGCGGCACACTACGGAGCGCGGGACGAAGTCTTTCAGTGGCTGCGGCGCGCTCCCTGAAGAATGGGGCGCGCAGCCTTGGTAAGAGGCTTGTGTGTGCCGATGGTCCGGCAGCCTATCAGAGGGGCCGGACGGGACCGGGTAGGCGGCACAATGACGTCATCGCGCCGCCCGGCTGAAAAAAAATTCTGGGGAGAACACTGCAAATGCTTCAATCAATGTAAATCTAGTAGCAACATTCTTTGAGCATTCACAGGGGTTCAAGCTAGGCAGAATCCAGTTCCAAAACTGCTCCTGAAGGTCATATCCACCACTGCATAGAAGCCTTGGCTATGCCAGGTAACATCTGCCCTGAGTTTCCCTTTAATACACATATTTCTCCAGGATGCAGACATTTCTCTTCAGGAAAAATTGATCTGGGAGCTCTTTGAAGTGGACGTTTCTGTGTTTTGTTTGATGTGCTGAATGTACAGCATCAGACACATTAGTAGTAGACTTTACTGCAAAGGGCTCCTCAAATATTCATATACAGCCGTTTCAATGCTTTAGTGTTTAACAGAAAAAAGGATAAAAAAAACCTGAACAGAACATAAAATCCGAGCTAAGAAAAAGACACATAGAGGGCAGAGTGAAATGGCTAAATATGGTAATGATCTGCAAGGAATACCTTTCATGTAAATATATAGATGCTTTACAATTTCCCTGGACAGTGTTGCAGTGTTGCAAAGTATGGCTCACATGTATTTTTTGCATAAATGAAGTTCAAAATGAAGTCATAAAAAATTTTTACTTGACATTGAACCTAATATATGGAAAAACAAAGTATGAGCCAAGGGGTTTTTATAACCTTCCCCTACATCCCCAACAATTTTGATGATAAGTCCTTTTAGCTAGAAATATTTTAAAAGTAATGGCTGTGCTTTCTTCTACTGTATATGTACCCCTTTCTCTTTTTTGCTATTTCCTGTTTATATGGTATTGTATTTTAACACAGGTGCTTGGGGAGCGATCAGAACCCCACCCAAGTTATCCATATTGGACACACACCCGAAAAGCAAGTTTTGGGTGTGTGTCCAATATGGATAATATGGGGGTGCTATCTAACGCCCGCTGAGCACCTGTACACAGGTGGAAAGGTGCTTTTTGGCATGCTGCCAACTGAGTGGGTGTTGATGGATGGGATTGCTAACTGGATTTTTATGGCTGTAGGTCTCTATATTTTAGGGGCATTTCAACATATTGTCTATTTATGTTTTTGTATACACGAAAATATATTTAGTAAACACTACAGACTCCATATCCAGTACCCAGAATCAGTAAATTGCACCAATGGTGACTGCTAGAAATACACACAACCAACAGGTCATCATTTTCCTAGCAAACTCTCAAAATGCAATTATTGTGGTGAGTTTCTCTACAGGAAAAAATAAAGGTAAAATTCCTCCAGGGGCAAGATGCACAGGTGGTATAATGGCCCCCAGCTCAGAACAGAGACAAAACCTCTATGTGTAAAATTCAAACAAGATTAATCCTCCAGGACGGTTTGCAATAAGACCTTAAAAGGTAGAACAGCAGAAACATATCACCGAGGGAGACTACAACCTGCTCCCAGAAGTCTTGCTAGCATGCTGTACATCAAAGCAAACGGGGACCCGATAGCAGGATTCTATGTGAATCCCTTATCTCAGAGCAAGCGGATGCTTCTCCTGTGATTCTCTTGAACTGCCACCTGTCCCAGGCATCTTTGAAGGCGATGCAAAGCCTGTGATGGATCTGACCTCCTTGAGCTGGGATCCTTTTATGTCTTTCTTCATTTTCGGCTCAGTTACATTTTTACCCTTGCAAAGCCTAGTACATAAAACAAAGGAAGCTCTCCCTCTTGACTTATTTCATCCCCAGCTATTTGGAAAGAATCTGAGAGACAGCAAAAGAGGGAAAGAGGAAAAAAACAATGCTTAGGATTAGATTATATTCCACCCTACAATATGGGGGCTGTCCTCTTGAGACAAACCTCTTAGTTTCAAGTTAGAACTAGATGTCTGCTGTGAGAAGAGGCTTTGCAAGCAGACTCCTATTAACTGAAAGCCAGAAACTGAAAGCTGCATATCAGAGATAGCTCAACACTTAAAGCCTTATAGTAAACATGTATAAACCAGCTCTGCTCCATAACAGCAAAAATGAGTTGCCTAAAAAAGTATTTGTAAGCAATAACCTTGCTTAATAAAAGCTAGTTCCCTGAGGAAAGTAAAGGCTGAATTGTTAAAAAAAAAACTAGCATGTGTTCAAGACCAATTGGCTTTAAAAATAGATTGTCAATGGTCAATGTACAATAGACCGAAGGCCGAAAATCAGTAGGCCGAAGACCAAAGGCTGAAAACCATTCTATCTATTACTTATTTATGCCTAGTCTAAACAAATTACCCCTACCCTAAGCACAACATTAAGAAGTGTTTATCTATTTGCCCAAAACAATTATAGTATATACTCAATATTTTTAGTACCCAAAATGTGCTGAATAAAGAAATTCAGCTTATACTCAAGGGATGAAAATCACATGTGGACTTTCAAAGCCCCTGAACACTGTATCATCACTTTAATTGCTGGAGATATAAGGAAGGGTTGTAGAACCATTACAAAACATGATTCGTCTAGCTAATGTAATATTTGGAAAAATTACATTCAAAGTAAAGTCGACATTTTTTAAGCCAAAAATGCAAAAATATGAGTTTAAATGTTTTTTTATTTAAGTACAACTCTTTCCTACAATTTTGCAATGATTTCACAAATCAGTTAATTGAAAAAATGTGTGTGTTTCTGTGTCTTAGCTGCTGCATTTCCCACCCTGGGCTTATACTTGAGCCATTCAGTTTTTCCATGGATTTTTTCTTTTGTAAAACTACTATTTGGTCGGCTTATACTTGAGTATATACATGAATAACAGAATAGTTGTTCAGGTTAGACCTAACTATTATCATTCAGTCAACCAGTTAACAATCTCATAAACATCAGATAATGCGATCTCAATATCATTAGTTTCATTATTTACTAAGGATTAGAAGTTTTCTGCAGAATAACTACCCTGTTTTCCTGAATATAAGACACTGTCTTATATTAATTTTAGGTGCGAAAAATGCACTAGGACTTATTTCTGGGTTTAGAAGAGGTGACAAAACGCCTCCTGCCATGTCTTTTCTAAATATGGAACTTTCTCTGGGACATGGTAGGCCTTTTTTTCGAGGAAGGGCTTATATTAGAAGCACAGGGGGGATAGCAGCTAGGTCTTTCGGGTAGGTCTTACTTTTGGGGTAGGTCTTATATTTGGGGAAACAGGGTATAGAGAACCACATCATCAACGTGATCAGCTAATCAGATTATCTGACCCTGCTTTATCGCCTACAGAAAGCAGAACCAGACATGATTCAATGATCTGATTAAAAAAATAAATTAAGGGCACAATGATCTATGAAAGGGAACCTTTTATGTGCGATTCTTTGTTTTTTTTCCTTTATGGTTAACGGAGCCTCCATCCTGTATGCCCTATACATTAGACTTGTGTCTCAGAAGTAAAGGTCCCCATACACGTAACGAGCTGTGGCCGATTTTGCCACCGACCGATGTGCGTGCGCGCTAGCGGCCGTCGGTCAGTGGCAAAATTGCCGCCGCAGATTGCGGGTGCCTTCATTGGGCGACAGATCCCTGTTGCCTCACAGCTGGGTCGGTCAGAGTTGTACTGACATGTCAGTAAATCTCTGGACGATGCCAATAGTTTGAATGGAGACCGGAGACCCCATTCAAACTAACGTCCGGCACACAAAGGGTGTCCGCCGATACTCTGAGCGACAGGATGAAGCGTGATGATGTCACGCCACCGCTCATCTGTTGGTACCTACTTGCTACGTGTATGGAGGCCTTTAGTGATCCTTACATTTGTATCATGTGATATACTTTATATGACTTCATGATGATTGGCTGGTCAACAGGTAGATATTCCCTGCTGTATCTAGACTCTGTAAACATATATGTATTATTTTTTATGGAATTTTAGATGATATTATGTGCATATATGATTCTTTTATTTGGATACCACTTGAGATCTTTGACTTATTTATTATCTTGAACATGTGGTGGATCACGACTAATGCTAGCCACACACAGCCCGATAAATAGCCTGATCAACCAAGCCCGATCGAAGTTTGCCGATAGAAAAATCGGCGTTTTCTCGGATGATCTAACAAAAAATCCCCACATAGGAAAAATAATTTTGAACGATGTAACAGTTTTGATTGTACATCATAGTCTGAGTTTATCGCCATTTTTGTCGTCCAATTTTTCATCCAATGGGAAGTAATAGTAATATCGGGGATGATCAGTGTTCATTTAGTCGGGCGCTACAAGAAAAGTAGAACGATGTAACCGGACCGATTAAAATTTTCCAACATGTCCGATCATGTGATGGCCGATTTTCTGCAAAATTTTGATCGGGAAAGCTCTGTCGGACCATGTGGGCAAAACCCGATTTATGCCCGATTAACGAAAAACTTCGATCGGGCTTGGTTGATCGGGCTATTTATCGGGCTGTGTATGGCTAGCATAACTGACTAACATTGACACACTTTGTGCCTCTTCTTTTAATCTGGTGAAAGTTTATCTCCTGATGAAGCTCTATAAAAAAAGGCGAAACACATTGAGAGTTGATTGTATTATTGGACCCTTCATTTTTTTAGAGGCAACTGTGTCTATTACTTTGTTTTTTAAGACTGTGATTTTCTTATTTCCTTTTAACTAATTGCTTGTCGTATCTATTGTTTTATGTATCTTAATAAACCTATTTATTTTTATTGTAACATATTTTCTAGACTTTTTTGCCTTAAACGACCCAGGGGCTAGCCACCCCTTAGGTTGGTTAGGTTTTCCTGACCAACCATTCATAGTGTGTTTGAATGATTCAATGATCCTAACCAGCTTATGAGGGGATTTCAAACTTATCATTTGTTCTAACTGATCATGTGCTTCTTCATAATTCTGAAGCAGAACTTTTCTAGGAGTATTTACCATCCCTAGTTATGGCCTAAGGAGATATACTAGGGAAAATAGGCCCAAATGAACCAGACAGGAAAAATGTCAATGCTTGATTTAAATACAATAAAAACATATGTACGTTTTATCTAAAATGTTTTAATCTCGGCTTTGAAAATATGCATATTGTCTTTACTAGGCTAAAAAGGGGGACATAATTGAAGTGGCTGAGAAATAAACATATCAGTGAGTTAGCAGGTATAGTCTATATAAATGTCAGTTGTCACCCTTGTAAAATTCTAGCTTGAACAGTACTTCAGGGTCAGCATACCTTGGCTTCAAGTGATTTATCAATGAAAGAAACATTTCTCAAATGTGGAGGAAGAGATGTTGCTATGTTTAAAAAAAAAAACTTAATTTGTGACAAGGGCAAGATCCTCAAATGATACCAAATATCTCCTAGGGCTCCACTACGTTTTGCCAAAATGCATCAAAATCGTAGTGGCCATGTCTTCTGTATGTGCCCATTAAAAACAAAAAACAAAGGGCGCGTACGGAAGAAATGGCCACTGCAATTTTGTCACACAGTGGAGCCCTGGCCCATAGCGGCACAACATCACTTCCAGCAAATGGGGTAAGTGTTATGTCTCCTCCCTCCTATTTTACCACCCTGCTTGTGCAGATGATTGTGCTTGTGGGCATGAAAGCTGCTGCTTGTAAGCAACAGCAGCTTGCAAGTTGTCACCTGTTTTCATCAAAATAATAATGTAATTACCATGTGCTATACTTTTACTGTACCACACAACATTTAAAAGTGAGTAGTCTATCTACAATTATAATTTTGTTAAGAATAATATTGCTTTTTTAATCCTTAATAACTCTCTATATAGGCTAACAGTACTCTGCTTGAATTTTCCGTCCTCCCCTCTACACATCGCCGACGATAGGAAACCAACGTCCCTCCATTAACATGGAGGTCTATGGCATGGTACCAACCCTCCTCCCCCAGTTGGCATCACCAATGACACAGAAGGTGCGTTCCCGGAATTAATCGGTTGCTGCGGCTGAATAAAGAATCACCGCAGCTTTCAGGAGCACAGGTACGTATTGACAATCCTGGTTCCGGCAGAGTTTTTTTGCAAACAAACTCTTAACAAACTGGGTTTGTCTTAAATGGGGGTAATGTCATTGTAAATTTTAATTCTTTTTCCTGAGTGAACATCACAAGGAAATAAGTTAGTTGCCAAATTCAACTATGCCTATCCATGGTAGAAGTCAATTTTTTTCATAACTGGTTGGTGATTAGTACATGAGCCGCTTATCACTACTACAAAGGTGCCTCCATTAAAAATATTTCGTAGTGTTGTCAAGGGATTTAAGTTATGTTTATTCAAAGATCCAGACGGGCTCAAGCTCATCCCCGAGCTACTCTCAGCAAGGGAGCACATCCCCCTGTGATGTTTTTATTCTACACATATGTTATGGATGTTTGCAGTAATGGTTACCATTCGTCTGCAATGAAAGTCTTTCAGTTCTGCCTGATAAGTGGAACTCCCCGAGAGAACACGACATTCCACAGACACACTCTTAAAAAAAACACAATCAAAAAAAAAATCTGTAACACACCAACATTTTAACAATAAGAAGCATGTACAAGCACTTTTTTTTTCCTTTTTTTGTACTTCAGGAAGCTCAACCTTTTCTCTTAAACACAAAACATTCATCAATCATAACTGCTAACCTTAAGGATAAATTACTCCAGGGCACATTTTTCATACTACACAATCTGAGTACTATGTGAATACATAGACAGAATCGTGTGTTGGACAGAAGGTGCAGCACTTGGTTGGGAAAGTTTTAAACACATCATACACATGGAAAAAATTAGTGTCTAAAATGGCACTGATAAAATAATGCAGGCTGAGTTTGACACAGCTCATGATGAAAAATTATTTTTATAAATGCATAGCAAAACACAAGGTCAATATATCTTTTGGGCAAAACAATATTATGTTACTGGTGTATACATTTATACATTTACAACAAGTCTGCACGTGCCATCAGCCATCTGGATTACTTATTAACCACTAAATGCCTCAAACTGTGCAATGAGCAGCGGTGATACCACTTCCAAACAAATACCATCATCCATGACCACAAAAAATAGTAGAATCTGATACCAGAAATATTAAATATACAAATTCTTTTATACTAACAGGAGTACAACTTTACTTCAAAATGAATTATGGGCAAAGAAGAACCCAGTGTGACCTAGTGTATCCTGATATCCCAAAAATCAAGGAAGGGTCCTTGTTTCAAGTATTTCTGTTCTTTATTGATCAGGACTATACAATGGCCAGTACAGAAGAAAATGCAAAACAGCATGCAAATTTAAAAGAAATCTGGATACTGCAGAAATGTATATGGCAGGGGTCCTCAAACTTTCTAAACAAGGGGCCAGTTCATGGTACCCGGGATTGTTGGGGGGCCGGACTATATTTACTGGCTTGTGCCCACTGCGCTTGTCGAAATCGTGGTAAAAAACTTTGCATCTGCAGTGCGTCCCCCATTCAATGTCAATGTGCTGTGCATTGTATGTGCAAAGTAAATGCAGAACCCGTTCATTGGCAATACAGGGGGAGCAAACGCTGCTTTATGGCAGATGTAGTGGATGCCAAGTCATATACACATATTGTATTGTTCCCCCAGCGCAGCCAAAATATATTTGACACACACAAACCCCCTGTAATACACATCAATACCATACACACGACACCCTAAAAATCACACACACACACTCTCTCTCTCTCTCTCTCTCTCTCTCTCTCTCTCTCTCAGTGAAGCATCACAGGGGGCGTGGCAGCAAAGGCAGACAGGCTCAGTGCCTGCCAATCGGCTTCCCCCATTGTTGACACGCCTCTCCCCAATCGAGTTTCAGAGCCGGCAGCTTTGTGGCTTCTGTCTGCACTCTGCCGCGGGTACCCACCATGCCCACCTGTGGGCGCCCAGCATCACAATGTGCTGCTGGGCACCCATGGGGGGCATGGTGGGTACCCGCGGGCCAGTTAGAATTCTGTGGAGGGCCAGATCCGGCCCATAGTTTGAAAAACCCCTGGTATATGGTGTATAATCAGTTGTATCCCGTTTTTGGGCTTTTTTTTAAACCTATATTTTATACGTTTTGATGTGTTTTTTTTTTTGTTTGTTTCTCTTTACCCCCTCTGCTGCCTTCCAGGTAACTGATTGATACTGCTATGGTATCATCTATCAGGGCTCTGGAATGCACCCATCAACCAATACAATCCAAAAACATTAAAAAGTGCCCCTAAAAACCACCAGCCAATAGGAGCAAACCCCACTGTATAAGGTAAGAACAACTCCACTGCATGTAAAATCTTTTTTTCAAATCCATTCAAAGGTCACTGCTGAGCATTGCCGAAACACAGTCTGGATGACACTAAAGACATGAAAATCAGTCTACATACAGTAGAATGATGAGGATAATTTATTGTTAGTTTTATATTACAGCAGGGCTCCATAGGGTTAATAATATTGGAGCATATCAGTGTAACACACAAAAAGCCTACCAGGCACTGCATCAATACTACCAGGTGCCGAACAGCCCAGGTGCTAGTGTTTTCCTGGCTGCATTTAGCAATGACTACACTGGTCACAAAAGCCTGACCCTTTGGGGATACTGAAAAGGGGCTGTGCAGACTCTGCAATATGCCAAATGGCATCACTGGCACCTGTGACACATTTAAGAGGTGACACTTAAAGCAAGGGTAGAGGGGGTCAAAGTGGCATTTGTCATCACCAATGTTTTCTTTGCACATTCAGCTGCACGGCTCTGAAATTAGATCATTTGCTTGTATAAACCCCCATGGCTCTCTGAAAACACACTGGAATGTACAAGCATCGTGTAGAGTTTTATAGGTTAATGAGAAGCAGTCAAAGTGATCTCACCAACTTTAAATGAACTGGGGTAACACCTAAACTCCGCAGTTTCATCACTTTCTGGATATTTTCACAAATAAGGACTAATAGTAAACTTTGAAAAATGTCCAACTCTTTATTTAAGCTGAAGGAATGTTTAACTAAATGGTAAAATCAAAAAATCTTGTAGATTTGTTTTAGCCGACTGGCCTAGTGGCATTTTAGCTACTTGTGTGACTTATACAGTTAGCACACCCATACATCGGTTGATTTTTTGGAGATTAGATTACCGATCCGATTTTTTCTATCAGTGTAACATCGATTGTTTGTCCGCTGCACTGTGTGATCATTTCCTAACCGATTGATTCCTTTACTCAGGCCTGTGCGCATGCTCCATAGACCCACCACCGGAAAAAAATGTCATATAATTGAATGATCGACCAAAAAAAATACATGTTTGATCTTTGATCTAATTTTTTTGGTCGATACCAGGTTGGCAGGAATTGATTCCTGATGGATTGCCCTCAACAGATCAACTTCTTGGTGATCGAACAGCCCCTTGTATGGCTAGGTAGAAATGTAAAAACATTGTTGAACATACTCCTGTAATGTTACAAACATACATCTTTATATATTGTAATCTATGTTACTAGGTTAAGTAAGGCTGAGTGTTGTAAAAGACATTTACAGACTCTGTGCACTTAGGCTAGATATACATCGATAGACTTTTGCATTAACGATCTTAGACTTGATGGACTAACATATCCACTGTCAGTCTCACATGAATCGATTATACCACCCGTGTAATCGATTCAAAACCAATCAATTACTTTCCAAAGCCCAGTGCGAATGTTCCTTAGTACAATTGGATACAAATCGATCAAAATACCTAGAAAAACATCAGATACTTGTATGATTGGTTACAATTTATCAACATGTCCAATTACTTTTTGATCGATTTTATTTCTATCACATTTGGTTCATTCAAATGATAAGCAGCCAGCACATCTAGTGTTCAGGAATTTACAAAAATGACACTGCTGTCAGTTAAGCCCCCCATACACCTTAAGACTCTTCCATACAATTTCCATCAGATCTACCAACAACTATGTAGTATAGTGACCTCCTGATAGAATACATAGTGATTGGAAGGTGTAGAAAGGTCCTCATATTACATGGTTTTGGTAGAAGAAGAGTTGATTGTACCGAAATTACATGGTAATTGTATGTGGTGTATGGGGGGCTTAAGACTGGACCCAACATTGGTGGACATAAGTGCGGTTTCCCTTTTGCTTGCAGACCTCACAGTCAAACAGCTTATTATGTACTCAGTGGGCTGCAAACTTTATTCTAATTGTGGCTGCTATTATGACCTCCAATGCGCTGGATTCTTTACTAAACATTAAAGCTGCATATAGCTCATAAATAAAATTTTTAAGAAGAGTTTCTTAAGCAAAAAAACATGTGTTGCCTCATTATTGTAAAAATAAGGACGAGTGAAAATTATTAATGTTGTGAAGCACTTTGATCTGCACCCCAATGAGTGAACATTTCTTGTTTTATGCTGCTTACCAACTAATGAAGGGATACCGCTAGCTTTTATCCTTGCCAGTTTTCTTCCAGGAAAGCCTATGCGCTAATCACCTGTCCCTGCTAATCAGTCATCTGGTCAATGACCTTTTCACATAAATCTTAAACTCTGGCTGCATAAAATGGAGGCTAAGGGATCAGAAGGAGCCAGGCTTGTGGCTTGTCAAGTGTCCTTTAGAATAGGAGACCAAAAGGTTAAACTGCAAAGTCATATCCTGCCTGGGTGATAAATCTTTAGTAAAAGGCGTGAACTCTAACACCTCAAGATGCACTTCATTACCAGAGAATTGTTTGTTTTAAATGCTGGGTTTGACAAAACATTAATGTCCCTCACCCCATATGTGTGAACTAAAAATACTTCACCTTTTTCTCATTCATCAGGTCTTAATTACACAATATATGAAAATAGTATAGTAGACATGAACAGTTACCTTTTTGACTTTACCACACAGTTGCCACATTAAGCCCCCCATACACCACATACAATTACCATGCAATTTCTGTACAATCAACTTT
>CM070036.1:96272423-96287809 GCA_036250615.1 Ptychadena robeensis | reverse complement strand
CGAAGAAGCGCCATTACGGGGTCGGCGGGCAGAGGGGCAAACATGTGATGGCAGCAAGGGAACGGGCCGCAAGCGGCCGACTGCAGGGGCCGCCAACAAATGGGAAACGGGCCGCTTGTGGCCCGCGTGTTGGGCACCTCTGCAATAAAGCATACAGTGTACTGGGCAGTGCACAGCACATGACACATGCTGTGCAAGCACTACAACACAACGTATAGGCTGTATTGTAGTGTGAAAGACCCCTTACACATTACATACACCAGCATATCAGTTAACTGGTTTGTGGGACTGTAAGATGTTCTACAAAAAAACTACATATATTCACAGTATGAGATTTCTTAAGAACATAAAACTATAAATACATGTAGTATCACTTACGATAGTGAGGATCAATGTAGCCATTCCTTGGGTCCATTGTAAAAACAGTGCCACGATATGGAACAGAAGGTTCAGGTAGGTGGGTTATAGATCCATGGATTTCTTTCTTTATTAATGAGGCTCTTTCCTCGCTGGATGTAGAAGGCTCCTCGCTAATTTTGCTGAGGCCTTGTCCTCCTTGAGGTTGCATGGTAATGGCATTCCTCCTTTCTCTGTGATAGGTCTGAACAGGACTTTCATCCTCTGGAAGAAACACAAAAAAAAAATCAAAAACATTTTCCCAAATGACCACTATCCCTAATGAAACAAAGGGTGTTGCTATCTGTTTTTGCAAAGAAATAGAGTGTGCAAGGTTTCTATTTTTATTTATTTGTTTTATTTACAATTTCCTTGTGCTCTAGCCTCATGCATGAGTTTACTTAAATTAGAACATACATGTCCAGTAACCAAATGTAAAAATGCCTTTTGAGGGATATGTCCATCTTAATGAAACGTCTTATACCAATTTAGGGCCTTGTCACAGGAGATATATCTATAAAATGATAAGAGAATCTCTATCTAAATCCTGGATGCTTCATTTGCCCCCCCCCCCCCACCAAAAAAAAACAATAAAAAATTTAAATCGACAGCCTGTGTCCCCCTGCTATTCTGCCAGTTATAGCTGGGAATTCAATACCTAATTTAACACATTGAGGCTGCCAGTGTATCAACCAAATGCAGCTGCCAAATGGTGTAGCAACAATGCTGCTCTGCTTCTGAATTTACAGCAGTATATTTGCTGTAGGCAGTGGCTGCTGGCAGTAGAGTGCAATGAAAAAATCTGCTGTAGGGATTGTATCATCAGTATTGTTAGTATACTGTATTTTCTGACGTATAAGACGACTGGGCGTATAAGACAACCCCCAACTTTTCCAGTTAAAACATAGCGTTTGGGATATTCTCGCTATATAAGACTACCCCCCTTCCAATGCACACCAAACAAGAATTTTTATGTCTACTCTGACTTTCAACCCTCAGATCTCCATCACCCTTAGAAGTAGTTTTTTTTTGGATTAGTAATTTACATTTCCAATTTGACACCCTTATCTGCAAACTTTCATAGTTATTAATGTTTTGCTGCGGTTATCCATGGAACATATATTTTATAAATTTATCAATAAAATCTGAAAGAATTTAAGCATCTTAAAATTTTACTTTTACAGTTGTGTATTAATTATAAAGTAAAGTTGTTTGTACAGATATTTAATGTGTTCAAGCTTTAATCTCAATTTCCCTGCAATACCAATTTCGGACACGATGTCACCAGTGAGCACTTGCCGTCAGAAGCAGCCAGCTACTTTCACATTCACACACATGGGCAAGGAAACGGAGGGGGCCGAGAGGGATAGGAGTGCTCCCTGCCCCACCCCGATCTGGCGTATAAGACAACCCCCGACTTTGGCACACATTTTCCTGTGTTCAAAAGTCGTCTTATACGCCGGAAAATACAATAGTTATTATTGTCACAAGTAAATATTGGCATCTAGTCAAACTTAGTTCTGCAGTGTCTGTTACTGAAAAATGTGACATGAATCAACAATGTAGCTTAATAAAGGGAAGTAAAAGAAGACTTCAACGGAGGAGCCTTTACTTGTTAAAGAAATGTTCCTTTAATATATCACATCAGTTATATGAACCTTTTTAATTAAATGAGAATGTTTGAAAATAAAACCACATTTAAAAGTTATAGCACAACATCTTCATTACATCTGTATCAGTGGGTCCTATCATAGTCTTTTCCTCACTTTCTGCTAATTGCTAGAATCACTAGCTCTGCTCTGCTAAAATTCACATGTGTTACAACAAAAGCTGACAACTACAAATACGTGTCCTGGCATTTGTTAATTGCTGCTGTGTGATAAATTAAATGCTGCTGTCTAATGCTAACAAATGGTTGCAATGAGCTGCACTTTCAAACATTAATTTTTTTAACCAAAGAAGCAGGTGCAACTAGTGAAGCCTTTTGTCACAAAAGGTTATAAATTGTAGGTGAAAATATTAAAGTGGAATGCAAGATAAGCAGCTAAAACATAAATACAATGCATAAATGTTCAGTTCTATTTCATAAATGCCAACGTGTCCCCATACACCTTTAGATTTTTCTGTCAGATTTCCTTTAGCTCTCCTTTTGTTTTACCAAAACCATGTAATATGAGGGACTTTCTAAACCATCAAGTCTATCTTTGTTCAGTCGCAGAGGACCCTATACTACATAGTTGTTGGTAGATCTAAAGGATATCTGACAGAGATATCTAAAGGTGTATGGCCAGCTAAAGAGATACCTAGGTTTCATACCTATCCATGGACACCAGGTTTTATAACTGATACCGGGAAAACAAAGTTAGCTATCTAAAGCTGGGCATAGACATCTAAATTTTCTGTTCAATTTTAGTGTGATCGTTTAACAAAATCGATTGTGCGATCAATCGGATACAAATTGTCCAAAGTGTCCGATCAATTTTGCTCTAAATCGCATGTAAAATCGATCGTGCACAGATCCGTTCTGTTTGATAAATTTAGTCAAAAGCACATAAATCAAGTGCTGTTAGTTTTCTCATGCGATGGTATAAAGCGATCAATCTATGAATCTTGTGAAAATGACCTTTGTTTGCTGTTGGTCACTGGCCAGTTCTTCAGCTAACACCACTCCAACCCATAAATGTGTGCATGCAAGACATATTGAGACTTTCAGGATAGAATCGTCTAGAAATTGAGGACATCATATGTTGCAGTCTGCGATCGATTTTGCAAATGAAATCGATTCCGGAATCGGATGGTCGAACGGTTTGGTGATTTAAACCTGTTCACGGTCCTGGAGTTCAGAGGCTTAGTAGAGCTTTGAGTGAGATAAAGCCTTGATTCCTATTGCACATTGTATCTAATTAGATTTAGGTATGCCATCTTTATCAGTCTTTATGTGTTAAGCTCCTAGTGCCGAGAATCGGATGGCACTCTGCATCTGCAGCTCATTAGTTCGGCTGGGGGCATCCGTCCCCAGCTGAACTAATGGGATCGGACTAAAATTTACCATCCTGACGGATCTCTGTGCGATTTGACAGGACGGCTGATTTCAGCCCAATCCTCGTCAGTTGCAGCCTTTAATTCCTGCACAACCCCATCCTTAAGGGATGCGGGAGCGCGCACGGCATCCGATCGGGGATCGGATCGTGCAGGAATTGGTACGTGTATGCCCAGCTTAAGGTTGCTTGAAAGGGCTGACTGCTAAGAGAAGACTAAAAGGCTGTTTGCTTGTTTTGGTGAACATTAGAGGCATCCTATTAGTAAGGTTCTGAACTAAGTGTAGTTACAGCAGATTTCTATGTTCTATGTGACTTTTTGTACAAACCCCTCCTGCATTGCAACAAGGACTGTTTGCTGCCTTATGGAAAAAGGTGCAAGAGCGGGGATTTTGGACTGTTTCTGACAGTCTTTGTCTTTGGTATGCATGGTTTACCATTGCCAATACCAGTTGAGTGTAATTAGTCCAGTGGAAGGTGTCTACTTCTAAACCTGAGGAGGGTTTGGTATATGGCGTATAAAGCTAGGCATACACGTCATGATTTTTTGTTCAATTTGTTCAAAGTGCGATCGTCTAACAAAAGCGATTGCGCGATCGGATTGAATCAAAATTGAAGCATGCCAAAAGTGTCTGAGCGATTTTGTCAAAAATGTGACAGAAAAACGATCGTTCACGGATCTGTTCTGATGGATAATTTTAATAAAAAGTAAAGGAATCGAGTGCTGTTAGTTGTCTCATGCGATAGTTTTAAGCGATCCATCTATCTAAAATAATGCACAGCATCTACACTGTGCCTTTTTTGTAGCATGTCAAACACGGGGGAAAAAAGTTGTGTAGACAAACAAGTGGACGTCAATCTATATGTCAGTATATATATATATATTTATTTATATGGATCAGTATATATATTTATATATATATATATATAAAGCACGCCTGATGTTTTTTATGAGCCTTTGCCCATTCAATTTCATAGGGAGCATTATTGTGCATTAGAGCGCCTTTAACAAAGGTAAATTGCTCTTGGGATTGTACGTCATGGATGCCCGGGATTGGGCGTCCATCAAGCTGCCCTAAAAATGTAGTGTAGCCCTAGCCTTATAAATTTATAACCCATGATGAATATTAAATGTTTTACTTTATTGTCTTGATAATTGTTTTGTTTTACACATTACAGATTGTTCAATATATATATAAATAGTACTGATATACAAATAAATATTGTAGTAATCAGAATTACGTCTATCTCTTTGGCAGTAAAAAAAAGAAAGAATTTCCAGGAGTTCTCAATGTAGACAGTAAGTATTAACAGCTGTGACATTACAATGTAAGGGAAAGAATAAATCACACCAAAGTTTTGCACGTGGGTACATCTTGTTCTGGTTAAATAAAACACATTAGGTGTATACGTATCGGCTACAAGAACTCTTAGGAAGAACAGACAAACCTCTTTTAACTTTGGGAAAGACTCATCTTTTCCTTATGCTCATCTATTTCCTTAGAGTAGAAATCCTGAAGCAACACTTTTTCTACTTTTGTGTGGTGTTGACCTGTGAATGTACTGATTACTTGATAGGGGTTGGCCAAGCAGACGGTATAGTGTGCAACAGATACTTTTACAATCTATATAATTAAATAAAAGGGACAGTGCTGGTTTTGATAAACCTATGACTCAGTAAACTGTGATTAATTATTTCCGATTGAAAGTTGTAATTGAGCTCTGTTCTGTTTTATCTTAACTTTACAAACATCCCTTAATTGTGGATGAAATCATGGAAATGAATCACAGGTTTTTTCCCATAGTAGCGGTATAATGTGGGCTGACCTATTAATTTAAAATACTTGAACTTGAAGCTGATTTCTCCGACCTATATCCACAATTAATGGACAAATGATCATTCAGTGAATCATCTGTACATTCAGAAGACATATTGATCATCACATTTTAACACTTAACCACTTTATCAATTAACAATTTTGGAATATAACTTACAAATTGTTATAAAGAAAGTTACAGCAAACATATCTTAGTAAATTAAAGGAAAAAAAGAAACTTAAAAGACCATAATGAGAACATGTTAAAAGCAGACTTGAAATATAACTTCTGTAATTTAAGTCACAGAATATAAAAGTAATGTCATTTTGATATTTACTGGATAGCAGTGCAAAGCATCTGTTTTGTTCCCTTCTTCTCAGGTTTCCGACACCAAGTTCAATCAGGCAAACATTATGTTAAGAGTTTGCCACATGCCCTGCATCACACAGCTACTTCTGAGAGAGGCAGATATAAAGTTGACAGAGCGCGCTCTCTAGAATACAAATAGCTGGGGGATTTGCAAGATTTCCCCCTCTCTATGCTAGCAGAGAATAAACTTCCACGGCAATAATTCCGCCTGCTGTAAGTGCAGCAACCACTTCAGCTGGCCAAAGACGAGAGCTGCCTAATCTTGTTCTGTTCAACTGAATTGTTCAATAAGGTTTTTAAGAGGATATGTAGACAGGCTGCGCCAAGCCAAATTATTGACAGAAACATACTGTCCGCCATGGCAACAAGTGGGAGTCTATTGCAAAAATGTAAGCAAACAGCCCACTTTTCTAGCACTATGTGCCAAAGGATTTCGACAGCCAAACACAAGACAACTGTTACTGCTTGTCGAGGTTTTTCAGCAGACAGTTTTAGAGGTAAAAGCAACATCCGATCTGCTCAAATGTTCTTCCCAGATGAATGCCTTACAGTTTTAGAAGGATGTTCGCTTTGGGGTGTTTTTCTTTCCACATATTCCTAACATTCTAACACACATATGCAGACACACGTGCTCTTAAACTAAACACAAAAAAAGTTTGCACATTCAAAAAAGTTGCAAATATTAAACTAGTGCTTGAATATCTGTCAGTCTACTGTTGCTTTATGCTTAGCTATTGTTGCTATGACAAATAGAGATCTTAATGGGCAAGTAGACTTAAGATACAATAACAATCTACAGTACATTTAAAATGTTTTCAGTAAGGGTACTGCCCAAAAAATGCTATGTGGATCAGACAAAAATATTCTAAAATTGCATTCCACAGCGTGCTTTTCACCCAATTGGCCCTCCACTGATTTCAATGGAGGAGGAATCTCAGCACACTTCCCTGATGCATATGTGAAATAGCCCTGACAGTTTGTATTTGGTAAAAATATAGAATGTCTAAGAGGTTTCATTTCGGAAATTGTTGAATTGTTAATTTGAGTAATTTTACACCTTTTTGCAACAGTAGTTTTCATTTCTTTTTAGGGGATTCTAAGTATATAAATTGTTCACTATCAAATTCACACAATTTTCACACATTTTTTTTATTTGGTACAAATAGAAAACAAAATTAACTTCTGTGTGAAAATTGTGTGAATCTTGTGAATGACACACAGACTCCTAGCATCCAGTAATGCAAAAGACAATCGGACCAATTTCAATGAGCAATCTGTGGACCTTGTAGAACTTTGACTAGGATTGATTACAGCTCTCGAGTACATATTATTAGCACTACATTCAGAATATAAATAAATATGTACTTGATAATTAAGTTGTCCTTTGTCTACCTTTGTTCCTATCCGTGTGAAACAGCACACCGAAGTCTGTAGGGCTGCAATGTGCAGGCACATGAAGGTGAAGCAACATCTGTCTCGTTTTTATTCACAACATGTACTTTTTGATAAACTTTACTTTTTTGCATCCTCCTCCCTATATGCCATTCAACTTATTATTAACAAATATTTGAGTCATCATGCCATCAATCACTATTTACTATGTTGGTTTATTAGATCTATTGCAAATATTGTAGCAGGAGGGTCAACAAAAACTTTTAGGAGGGAGGTCAATAGCAACTTTACCCAGGAGGTGATCTTGACATGATCTGTGGTAAATCAAGGAGCAAGCATTAGCTTAGCTCAAGTTGTATATGTACTTTGCCAGTAGTGGGGCTGTACAGGAATGCAGATTATCATACAGAGGAAGGGAAATCTATTCTTTGACAAATTTGCGACTGCACAGAGACTGCTCATTCACCTCTCCCCAGCCAGAGAGCTGCTCAGCTCAATTCACCCCACACAAAGGCTGAAGACCAGACCTCAATGGACCGAGTGAAACATGTTCAAAACTAGGCTCTCTATTGTGACTGAATTTCTTAACATCTTTTCAAAAAGCGGAGAATGCCTTGAGGCTAAAGGAAGAAACAGGCTAATGGTGAATTGGGAATACTGAGCAA
Source organism: Ptychadena robeensis (assembly GCA_036250615.1). Taxonomy (NCBI): domain Eukaryota; kingdom Metazoa; phylum Chordata; class Amphibia; order Anura; family Ptychadenidae; genus Ptychadena; species Ptychadena robeensis. The sequence continues at coordinate 96,280,131 of CM070036.1, read as the reverse complement.
ATTTCAGAGCCCTTTCCTCCTAGCTTTTGAGGTTGAAAGCAAGCTCTTTCCTTTCAAGTTTCAAAGTCCTTTTTCCTCCCGCAGTGTCACAGAAGGATTTGAAAAGAAGGTAATTGTGCTCACACTCTCCCTGATCAGAGCTTACGTCCTATTTCTGGTATTTCGAAATACTTCTTGCAATAATGGTGCATGTAGCTCAATCCCTTAGCCGTCCTGTACTCTGCAATTGCTCATTAAATGAACAATTGCTGGTATAAAATGCCTTTTATGTTCAAGGTCTGGATATAAGATAAGCATTCCAGCACTCTAAATTTGGTTTACTAAGGAAGCTCGTCTCCATCATTAAATCACAACCACGGAAGTCAGTATATGAGTCTATCCCAGAAAAGTAGGATGGGAGATGTACACTGATGCTGAGGACATTGTAGAAACAGACACGTTTACCTCCTAGGAGCATGCTGCACTCAGACAGCAAACAGCTTTAAGTCCCAGCTCTCAACCACTTACTCCACTCTTTACACTTAACCCATAAATGTTCTCAAATAAGATTACAACATTTTTAAAATGTTCTAACAAATATCTATAATACACATACATCATGCCGGACATAGTAGTTTTGGCTCTTGTCTTGCCTATTCCTGAGATAGTAATTAATTTAGAAAGCACAGGGACATTTTCCAACCATACAGTACTTATTGAGCTTGGTTTACTAAAGAATGGTCATATAGTAAAACTAGGGAAGAATTACATTTTCACATTATTGTACTAAGGTGAATAGTAAATCAGCCTTGTTATGTTACTAGGCTTCAGGTATGTAGCTACTGATAGCTCCAAAATAATGATACATGATACAATCATGTATCAATCTATCTTTTAACCTAAGATGCAATCAACACTATATTGTTGAACATGGTACTCCATGTGTAACTATGCACCCAAGTAATTGGCTCCCAATGGTTATGGGTGTCGTTTGGCCTCCTGCTAAGGAGTATCATGTCAAATTTGTGTTTTAGATTTAAGTTTTATACAACTTAAACTACAAATATTATCAACCGTAAGGCTGAATGCCATTGTACAACAAACTACATTCTACATTTTTATAATGAGTAAACAAAAATGAGTCATCATTTTACTAATATAAACATATTTCTTTCAATCTATTGAATATTAGTATGATATCACACATAAAATACTTTCAGATGAAACTTAATATTCAAAATCTCACTTAGGCTAAAGCTCCTGTAACCAGATGATATCAGTTAAGAGTTTAAAAAAAACCTAATGGGAGCCCTTTTCAGAATAAGGTCTTGGCCTAAAAAATGTATGTTTAAATTTATCAGCACATGCATCTGCACTTGGAAAATAGCTGTCTTTTCTCTTAAAGACATCTGGGTTCCATAAAGTCAAAAAGTGTGCAACAAGCCTTCCAAATTCAGTTAAAGATCATTTATATTATTCTTTATTTCTCAACTGTGTTCAACGGAACTGGTGCAAATAGTGGTGGAAATAGATAGATAGATAGATAGATAGATAGATAGATAGATAGATAGATAGATAGATAGATAGATAGATAGATAGATAGATAGATAGATAGATAGATAGATAGATAGATAGATAGATAGATAGATAGATAGATAGATAGATAGATAGATAGATAGATAGATAGATAGATAGATAGATAGATAGATAGATAGATAGATAGATAGATAGATAGATAGATAGCCTTATCTTATGTTACTGCTTTAAGTATATAAATTATTAATATTGTCAATATGCTTTTAGAACACTACATTGGTGAATATCAACTCTTATATAATTTTCCGAAGTTCACCTTAACATGTTGTGTCCTATAGAGTATGGTATCTGTTCAATACAAGTTCCCCAAAGGTCGATACCAGTTGAATTGATGACCTGCTGGAGCGCAGCATGGTGACACCATTGTGACGTCACCACGCTGTGCTCTTGCGCTCACTGATTGAACAGGAATCTATGCCCACCACTTTATGCAAAAGATTCTTGATGCTTTGGATGGGGACCCTCGATCCTCAGTCCAATCAAGATCGAGCAGGGATTTACCAACATCTTGGTTCCTTGTTCGTTCCAGCTGTGAATTAATCCTGCTCAAAGATAGGGTGGCCACAATCACTTGAACAGGTATTTACCCATGTATGGGGACCTTAAGGCACTTTTATCTGTTCAATAGGTGCAAAATAAATACCTGCTGATTAACCATTAGCCCATTGAGCTTGTAGTGTTAGAAACCTCTGTCCAGTGTTCCTATGCAAACTGAATTGAGGTGTTATGTAGCCCAAGTAGAGGTGTACATTTTAACACTACAACTTGTGATAAATGTATACCACAAAAGTGTATGCACATGTACTTGCAATTCCACATAGATAGCTAAACATGTGCAAAACTAATTTTATTAATAAAGACTCCTACAGCATTTAATTAAGAGTCATTAAGGTAGCCCTGCCCCCAAAATGTGGGGAGTTAGCGTGACCTTGAACTGAAATATCACCCATTGAATAAGCAAGATGGTGGAACCTTTGACATGTGGACATTTAATACTGTGTAATGATGATCACAATGGGCATGGTCTGGTCTGATCTGATTTGAGATCATTAGACCTCTAACTGGTTGGCAAACCAGTGATCAAGTTGCTTTTAGCCATATTGTACTATCATGGATGAATTAAAATTGTAACCCCCTTTTTTTTCCCACCTTTTTTCCACCTCGTTTGTCTTGCTTATTCAATGGGTGATATTTCAGTTCAGGGTCACGCTAACTCCCCGCATTTTGGGGGTAGGACTACCTCAATGACTCTTAATGATTGCTGTAGGAGTCTTTATTAATAATATTTTTCTTAAATTCTTTTGAATTTATGGGGACAGTGACCACTCACCCTTATACTTTAGATCTCCACTTCTCATCTATATTTCCTTATGTGCAAAACAAAACCTAGTCCAGCTATATATAGTTTATAGTTATATTCATTTTAATAAATGCAAACAGATCATTGGCCTGAACAGTCATGTACAATGCCTCTTATGTTTTTTAAGCTTCAAAGTATTCCAGATTAGACTGAAAATCCCAGTATTAAATGCATTATAAAGGGGGGTATTATAGTAAAATAATTATCAGGCACTTTCTTCGTTTATAACTCAAGAGCTGTATGATATGATTTTCCTTTATTTGCATATTGGTTTTGTACAAGAATTCCAACAAGCTTCAGTTAAGGCTGTTTGTTATCATTTACAGAAAGAGACTAATTAGTCATATGAAAAGGGGGTTACCCCAAGTATAAAAAATAACATAGGACTACAAAGATATTTCCCAATGGGCTGACAACAAGGAGTTTGCTTTTTGTGCATTGGTTCTTATCATAAGGTAACAGTATGAGTCAACTTACAGGGTATTTGAAACCTAAGGGGAAATAAATGAGAGGCTAAGCCCTTCTTAGTCTATGAATGTGTGGTAATATCCACTGTGGTACTGGAATGGTTAACACTGACAAGACTGCTGGATTTACCTAGGTCTAAAAACCCGCTCAAGCTGCTTAAACCCGATAATTAGCTCTGCAATAAGCAGTTTAACTACAACAGTCAAGCGTGAAAAGCCTTTTAAATACAGAATATTAGTTAATCTCAGTGAAAAAGAAGCTACAGTAAAGCAAGACTTGACCACTCTTACAGTCTTCAATGACTGGAAAATATACGTTTCCATCAGCTGTTTTCTCTTTTTTAATATGTGGTATGCAGGTATGCAGTGAATTCTCGATGGATGGATGGTTGAATGAATGAATGGATAGATAGATAGATAGATAGATAGATAGATAGATAGATAGATAGATAGATAGATAGATAGATAGATAGATAGATAGATAGATAGATAGATAGATAGATAGATAGATAGATAGATAGATAGATAGATAGATAGATAGATAGATAGATAGATAGATAGATAGATAGATAGATAGATAGATAGATAGATAGATAGATAGATAGATAGATAGATAGATAGATCTTTGTTTAGCTTTAAATAAGCCTTGCCATTATTGCACCTCTTGCCAAGTGACGTTTACACTAACACAGTGGATCACTAAATTATATTGTTGAGAATCTAATGTGCATATAAGACAAATAATTAGCTTGTATGTAGATAGTTTAAATACAGCAGTTTACAAACTTCTGAAGGAAACTGTGACTAAACTTTGCTTCACTTGATTTCATCTTCATTATTGCCATGTTTTCAATATCTACATAACTTTTCTAGCGCACAGTGTTATCTTATATATCTGGAGGAAGCCGTGGGATTTGTTGTTTGTGTTTCATGGGGGGGGGATGCTACTATCTTGTTATTTTACAACTTCATAAAATGCATTTTCCTCTATAACTCATACATTGGACACATTTTCTGACTCTGTAGCAGTATTTTGCCTTAGCTAACAACATTTTAGCAAATTCAGAAGTACAAATTGTGCCACTACTATAATGAAAAGGCCAACACTGCTACAGGTACAGTACAATGACCACCCCTTAGCAGGATCTTTGTTACTGGCAGGACTGATGAAGCATCAATTGATTTTGTTTCTGAGGTTTAAATATGCTTTAACGTTAGCATTTAGCCATTCACTGCCTCTAAAGCAAACACACTGCCTTCTGCATGAATTTAGTGACTATGATGCTGTTGCCCCTGAAACCTTCTGGTGTCAAAAAATATAAAGTTGTGTTCCCTCTCTCCCTGAGATACTACAGTACAGATCAACTCTGAGAAAAGTGCAAGAGTGTTATCATATACAAACATCAAGACCCCGTGTATGAATTATAAAGCTCAGACTTCAGTCTGCACAATTTGTTCTGTCTGTAAAATGAGCCACAGACATTGCAATCTGAAGTGCATGTAAACACGGCCTTAATCCAGCCTTTTCAGCATCTGTAACCAAACATCCTACAGAGAACAGCTGCAACATGTGTGTGTTGGCACAGACGCTTGGCATGTGCCAGCAGGCAGCTTGTTTATGAAATATTTGAGCATGAAGACATTTTTGTTTCCATATTTCCGCCGGAAGAGCCCAAGACATGTGTTGGGTTATACAGAGACACCTGTTAAACCTCACTTACGGTGATTGCCAAATCTTGTACACACTGAAATAAACTTTTCTGCAGTTTTATAAATCAAAGTAGACACTTCTATTATTAACATTAAATGTACATAATGGAATGGAATGGAATGATTCCATTTGATTTTGCTGATATTGTCTGCCTGTTCATTTACAGGAATCAGGCTTCGGCAGCAGTTATAAGGTGCAGATTTTGGAACTGCTTTACATTCCTCTTGAGGATTAAGTAAATATTTAGTGGATGTCAATGCATTCACACCTAGCACTGCAAGCAGAATAGGACTTCCAGGTCTTATCACATTGATAATATGGCCACTTATCCACAACACTAAAGGTCCCCACACATGTACCAAGTGGGGCTCGACAGAGCAGCTCAGATGAGCTCTGGAGTGCAGCGTGATGACATAATCACGCTGCTCTCCAGAGCTGACAGCATCAGCCGGCACCCTTTGTGTGCCAGCTGTTAGCTTCAATGGAGACGCCGGTCTTCATTGAAACTAACAGCATCGGCCAGAGAGTATCGGACATGTCTGTTCTCTGGCCGATAGAGCTGTAGGGCGACAGGGATCTGTCGACCCATGTGGGCACCCCTGATCGGTGGCCGATTTTGTCGCTGACCGATGGTTTGATGCGTGTATGGCAGCCTTTATTATAGTCGTAATTATCGAGCTGTTAATCCCTGAATAATGTTTATTATTTTCAATATTTTATGACAATGTTTAAGTACCTTTGCAATTGTCCCAATAGTGTGTCAAGAGTATGGTCAGCACCTCTTTTAACAACTGCTGAGATAAGGCCAACTAGCCAAATACCATTGTTCTCTATCAGTCACACTTAAGATAGGCAAACACAACTAGATTTTTTATAGATTCGAGCACACTCGAGCGCCATGTGCAATGCGCTCGTCTGGGAATCAGTCGTGCAGGAATCTTCCTGTGTATGCCCAGCATTAGGCTGGCCATACATAGGTCGATACCAGTACAATCAATGAACCCTGGAGCTTCATCAATTGAACAGAGATTTCCTCAGGCCCCATCCAAAGTAATGGCAATTGTTACAATACAGGGATCAACCAACATGTTGGTTACCTGATTGATCGAGGTTTTCTTCACCGCAATAGTTTCAAAACCAAACTACATGGACATGGCATCTCTAGGGAGCTAATGGCTGTAGTTTTTTTAGGCCCCATTCACATCACAAATGAATGAAAAATAAGAACATTTAAATGCTGTACCATACAAAACTGCATACTTAAACCAGAATGTGTTTTTGTGCCATTACTTTCCAGATCCACATACTAAACAAAATAATTTCAGCCAATACATGCAGTGCTGACTACCCATTACCCTTACTAACCAAATTAATGCATGGCTGTCATAGGATCACTAGACAAATGGGTTGATTAGCATTTTACTACCACTTCCTACATTTGTTTATAAGCATATCAGAACACAGAGTAATGACACCTTGTGTAACAACTAATCACTAGGAAATGACTGAAACCAGCAAAGAGATAAGTTACAAAGCTTTCATTTACATACATTAAGGCCCCCATACACCTTACAATTTTATCATACAATCCACTTTTGTTTTACTAAAACCATGTAATATGAGGACCTTTCTAAATCCTGCCATGCACCCACCGAGCGGCGGGCGATTTTGCCGATGGGCGTGCACGCTCATGGCTGTCGATCGGCAGCAAAATCAGCGGCCGATCGGGGGTGCTCATCTCAGCCGGCCAGAGAACGGACATGTCCAATATTCTCTTTACAGAGCTGATCTAAGCAGCTCTGTCGGCACCCACTCGGTGGGTGTATGGCAGGCTAAAGCCTTCCAATCACTATGTATTCTATCAGGGAGGACCCAGCACTACATAGTTGTTGGTAGATTTTATGGAAATTGTATGGAGTGATCTAATGTGGGGGGGGGGGGTGCTTAGACAGTTGTTAGATAATACATGAGGTAGGTATAAAGTAGCTGACAACCTACGGTATATCAGCCTGTATATGCAGACTGTTGTACTAAATACCAATCTCATCAGCACCATGAACTATATTTTCTGTATTTCTTTAGTCAATTTCATGGCTTGATGTGGAGCTGGGTGCAAGGAGATTTGGGAAGGGAGACATCACCATTACACCTTAAGATTTCTCTGTCAGATTTTCTTTAGATCTCCTTTTGTTTTACCAAAAGTATGTAATATGAGGGACTTTCTAAAGCATCAAGTCTACCTGTGTTCAATCACACACCCAATACTACATAGTTGTTGGTAGTGATGGCGCGAACCCGGAATTTGATGTTCGCGAACGGCGAACCGGTGAACCCGCCATTGACTTCAATGGGGAGGCGAATTTTAAAAAACAAAGGGACCCTTTCTGGCCACAATAGTGTTGGGAAAGTTGTTTCAAGGGGTCTAACACCTGGTCAATGACATGACAGAGGAGAATCCATGGCAAAACTCCCAAGAAATGTTTTTTTCACACAATAAATAAAAAGGATTTCTACAATGATAGTCAAATGGGATTTGAGCTGGAGAGCACTAAACAGCATGGTTGGTAAATGCCTGTGTGAATTCCACCTGAAACA